>OVBL01000006.1:0-444050 GCA_900406555.1 Pseudoturritis turrita
AACCAGTAAAGTCCCAGAGATTGACCGCGTATTGGAAGAAGCACACAATACACCGTTTACAGCCCGAATTACCAAGGCAAGGATCTCCGACCCAGGAAAGATCAAAGTCCCAGTCTACGAAGGGACAACCGACCCAAAGGAACACATAACGGCGTTTATCATAGCAATGGGCCGAGCCAATTTTAGAGAAAAGAGAGAGATGCCGGTTTCTGCTTATTTGTGGAACATCTAAAGGGTGCAGCCCTCCAATGGTTTTCAAGATTAGAGCGGAACTCCATTGATGATTTCCAGCAGCTGTCTGCCGCCTTCTTGAAGCATTACTCCATGTTTATGGATCGAGGAGCCTCAGATGCCGACCTATGGACATTGACTCAAGGGCCTACGGAGACATTGCGAAGCTTCATAGGGAGATTCAAAGCAGTGATGTCAAAAGTTGAAGACGTAAGCGACAAGGCCGCTGTGCTCGCTTTAAAAAGGGCTCTGTGGTACGAATCCGAATTCCGAAAAGAGATTGCTCTGAACACACCACTATCAATCCAGGACGCACTGCACCGAGCCTCAGATTTCATAGTCAACGAAGAAGAGATGAAGGTTTTGTCTCAGAAGTATGGAGCCGCCAAAGCGACGAACCGTTCTTTCCAAATCCGAGCCAACCTCCTCATAAGAAGAGTATTCAAGGAAACGGGTATGTACACCACGAGAAACCTAATTTTGGAGGAGCCCACAACTACCAGGTGGGAACAGCCGAGGCAAAACACCTGGAACACCTGGACACGAAGTCAAAGTTCGTACGACGAAAAAGCTTACTGCGAATTTCATCACATGCACGGTCATTCAACTGCCAACTGCCGAACCTTGGGAATGAAGCTTGCGGCAAAGCTGGTAGCCGGAGAACTCGGTAGCGCAGTCAGCTTAAAGGACTTCGAGCAAGAAGGCGAAAAAGATCAGCCGAACCAGACAAGTCAAAATGATGATACACCCAAGCGAGGAAGACGAGATGACGAGGCGACACAGTCAGGTTCTCGAAGAAGAATAAATATGATAATGGGTGGATCACAATACTGTTCGGACACGGTGTCTTCAATCAAAGCTTTCCAGCGGCGAGCCGATGCGAGTGTAAACTGGTCAGCACCCTCCAAACTTCCCAACGATGTTATCTCGTTCGAAGAAAGGGAAACCACCGGCATCGACCGACCACATAATGACCCCTCGTGATAGAATTGATCGTTGATGATTGCGACGTCGCCCGAGTTCTGATAGACACAGGAAGCTCCGTAGATGTGATCTTCCGGGAACTCTCAGAAGGATGAACATAGACCTGGACAAAATCACAGCCGCGCCGAAGCCTTTAACTGGATTCTCGGGAGAACGACCATGACCCTTGGAACAATAAAACTCCCTGTCCGAGCTGAACAGGTAACCAAGATAGTGGAGTTTTCGGTTGCAGATCATCCTGCGATCTACAATGTGATCATGGGACACCCTGGATAAACTCGATGCGAGCTGTACCATCGACCTATCACCTCTGCATCAAATTTCCGACCCCTGGGGAATCAAAACAATTTGGGGAAACCAAAAGGAATCCCGCATTGTTTCCTAGCCGAACACAAACTTAGGAACCCCGTCACAGAAACCACCACCAGGAGAAAGAAGATGAAGACAGAGAACCCGAGAAGGAGTTGGCAAAACTCTTATAGCAATTACAGATCACGGAGGATCGCGAGAGGAAAGCAAACCAACTTGCGACCCCGTCGTCTCGGTGAACATAGATGGTCACCCAGAACGCTGTGTCGAAATAGGGGCCGAGCTGAAAGATCCAATAAGGGGAGAGCTGATTTCTTTCCTTAAAAAGAACCTAACACCTTCGCATGGGAAGCTGAAGATATGCCCGGCATCAGCATCAACGTAACGTGCCACGAGCTGCACGTGGACCCAACCTTTAAACCCGTCAAACAGAAAAGGCGAAAACTTGGTCCGGACAGAGCAAAGCAGTGAATGACGAGGTGGAACGATTACTACGTGTGGGATCAATAGTCGAAGCAAAGTACCAGACTGGCTCGCTAACCCTGTGGTGGTTAAGAAGAAAAATGGGAAATGGCGTGTATGCGTGGACTTCACCGACTTGAACAAAGCCTGCCCCAAAGACAGCTTTCCACTGCCATATTGATCGATTGGTGGAAGCGACAGCAGGCAACAAACTCCTTTCATTTATGGATGCCTTCTCCGGATACAACCAAATCCTAATGAACCCAGACGATCAAGAGAAGACGGCGTTCATCACAGACCGCGGGATATACTGCTACAAAGTCATGCCGTTCGGTCTAAAAAATGCTGGAGCCACTACCAGCGATTAGTAACCGAATGTTCGCTGGCCAACTGGGGAAGACAATGGAAGTTACATAGACGACATGCTGGTGAAGTCTTTAGAGGAGAAGGATCACGTAGCTCACCTGAAGAATGTTTCAAGCAACTGAATCTGCATAACATGAAGCTGAACCCAACCAAGTGCAGATTCGCGGTCACGTCTGGAGAATTCCTTGGATATCTGGTCACCCACCGTGGAATTGAAGCCAATCCGAAGCAGATTGATGCGCTCATACAGATGGTGTCGCCGAAGACAAAACGCGAAGTCCAGAGGCTAACTGGACGGGTCGCCGCGCTGAATCGTTTCATCTCTCGGTCAACTGATAAATGTTTGCCTTTCTACGATACGCTACGTGGGAACAAGAAGTTTGAATGGACAGAAAAATGCGAGCAGGCGTTTCAACAGCTTGAAAGAGTACCTAGCCAGCCCTCCAGTACTTACGAAACCGGTGAAGGCGAGCCACTGTTTCTATACACGGCCGTTTCGGCCACGGCAGTAAGTGGTGTACTCATCAGGGAAGAGCGCAGCGAGCAGAAGCCAATTTTCTATGTTAGTCAAACTCTCACCGACGCTGAAACACGGTATCCACAGATGGAGAAGCTGGCATTGTCTGTGGTAATGTCCGCTCGAAAACTGAGACCATACTTCCAGTCACATTCGATTGTAGTTTTGACTACCTTCCCACTGCGATCCATCTTGCATAGCCCTAGCCAGTCTGGGAGATTGGCAAAGTGGGCAATAGAGCTGAGCGAATATGACATCGAATATCGAAGCAGAACCTGCGCAAATCTCAAGTCCTAGCCGACTTTTTGATAGAACTCCCAGAAGAAGTGATAGAAGAGCCGGCTCCGAGCACAATATGGAGGCTTCACGCGGATGGATCATCATCAAAACAAGGATCCGGAGTGGGAATACGGTTAACCTCTCCAACAGGCGAAATCCTCGAGCAGTCATTCCGCCTGGGTTTTCGCGCATCCAATAACGAAGCAGAATATGAAGCTTTGATAGCTGGAATGAGACTTGCTCTTGGACTCAAGGTTTCGCACATCCAAGCCTACTGCGATTCACAGCTGGTGGTCAACCAAGTTAGCGGCGAGTACACAGCCAGAGACGACCGAATGGAAGCTATCTAAAGATTGTCAAAGACTGGCTGCACAGTTCGAAGAGTTCACATTAACACGGATACCACGCGGGAAAACACTTCGGCAGACGCTAGCAGCACTCGCATCCACCTCCGATCCGGATTGAAAAGAATAATCCCAGTGGAATTCATCAAAAACCCAAGTATCAACCTCTCTGACACCGTGAACGCGGTCACTCGCTCCAAACAGCCGTTCAAGCCGAAGGATATCTGGGCCAAATCTTGCAGAAAAGGGCAGCACCGACACCACCACTCTAGATGACCGAACATGACACCATCGGTGGAGGACAAGGCAATTGAGATAGAGGAGAACCTGAAACAGCCTCCGACCGAAGGTGAAGCAGTGGAGATGGAGGAAGATCCACAACAAACAGAAACGGACTACGGATGCGACAAAGAATGGATGGGAGCAATTCGCGTATACATCATGGACGGCGAGACCATCAGATAAGTGGGCTGCTAGAAAACTCAGAGCTCAAGCTGCTCGATATGTTCTCTTAGATGGAAACGTCTTCAAGTGGAGATTCTCAGGACCACTGATGGCTTGCGTCGAAGGCGCCGAAGCAAGAAACATCATGGAAGAGGTCCATAGTGGCTCGTGTGGCAATCACTCCGGCGGAAGAGCTTTGGCATCAAGATCAAGCGTCATGGTACTATTGGCCAACATGGTGAAGGACTGTGAAAAGTTCTCTGCCAGGTGCGAAAAATGCCAACGACATGCCCCAATGATTCATCAACCCGGAGTTGCTGTCATCAATCTCAGCGCCCTACCCTTTCATGCGCTGGTCAATGGACATCGTCGGGCCTCTGCATAGGTCCAAACAAAAGAGGTTCTGCTTGGTTTTGACAGATTACTTCTCAAATGGGTAGAAGCAGATTCTTACGCCAACATAAAGGATGCCCAAGTCGAAAATTTCGTCTGGAAAAATATCTTATGCCGACATGGAGTTCCCTACGAAATTGTTACGACAACGGCTCACAATTTATCTCTACAAGGTTTGAAGCCTTCTGCGAAAAATGGAAGATACGACTCAGCAAGTCTACGCCACGCTACCACAAGGGAATGGACAAGCAGAAGCAGTAACAAGACTATCCTGGATGGTTGAAAAAATGCCTTGATGCAAAGAAGGGACGCTGGGCAGATGAACTCGAAGGAGTATTATGGTCACACCGAACCACTCCGCGCGTGCCACCGGAGAAACACCTTTGCTCTTGTCCATGGTACCGAATGTGTCATCCCAGCCGAGGTCCAATTCCTGGAGTCCGCCGCAGACTTCTTTCAGGACAGGAAGGACTGAATCACCTCATGCTACTCGATGAGTTACTTGGTTAACGAACGAAGGGATCAGGCACTGGTTCGGATTCAAAATTATCAACAAGCAGCTAAGTATTACAACACTAACGTCAGAAGTCGCAAGTTCAAAGAAGGTGATCTGGTTCTCCGCAAAGTTTTTCAGAACACAGCCGAAACAAACGCTGGCAAACTAGGAGCAAACTGGGAAGGACCCTACAAAATCACCAAGACAGTTCGACCAGGAGTATACGAGCTCTCAAACATGTCTGATGTTCCGATACCAAGATCTTGGAACGCAATGCACCTAAAGAGGTATTACCACTAAATCACTTCACATGAACTACGGGACGACTTGATCCCTGAAAAGGGTACGTAGGCAGCTCGTCTTCGGATGGGTTCAGTTGTCCCCCTCCTCAAAAAGGGGGGGAGTGGGTACGTATACATGTATACTCCCATATCGCATCACTCTTCAAAGAGTAACTTCAAACTTTTCTAAACAACTCGTGTCACTTAGCTACAAGTTACATCTTTACATCCTTCATGGATATTCATCACCTCGTCTGTTGCTGGCCACAACAGACGGACAACCACATCCTTTGGATTTTAACCACTATCTCTATATGGGATAGGGTTCTCAACACCCTCTTACGGGTAAAAAGCGCGCTATAAATTCTGACCAGGTATATCCTGGTCTAATATCCGAAAGTATATCCTGGACGATATTCTTACAAGTTTATCTTTCAGAGAGGACCCGTAAGTCGAAAACTCGCAAGTCTTAACACTCAAATTAAACTCTAAAACCCAGTAAACGCCTCTTGGTACACTGGTCGCGAACATCTCATAAACGTGATACTAAAATTAAAAAGTTAGTATGAGATTTAGACATGTTTCATTGTCAAAAGAACGGGAACGTAAGTCGGAACACCGCAAACCCTAAAACTAACAACAAAAGATCTCATACGAATACAACCATATTTTAAAGACAAGACGGTTTGCAACATCACACCAAAATGGTGTTAAAACACTTAAGCGCCATATAAGCAGAAAATCCAAGCAAAAGGGAGTTACGCCTCTACAAATGGCAATCATTACAAAAAGGGGTGGATAAAGCCATCCAGGCACTTGTTCTCAACGATACCGAACAAAAGAAAGAAAAGATTTAAGTTAAAGAAACATAGAGAAAGAGATCATTCAAGTGGATCTGGCTCGGAAGGTTTCTCAATAGCAAGAGCAGCAATCCCAGGCGTACCAGCGTTCGAGCCTGAAAAATCTGCAACACCAACGTTCGCCGCCGCATTCTCCACTGGTTTGCTCCCTAATAGAGTGCCTGTGGAATCTGAGGAAACAGGAGAAAGCGTCAGATCTTTCTTCAGCTCGGCCTCAATCTTTTCGAACTCATCAGCTGCCTCGGCCAGATCAGCTCTCCAGCCCGTTAGTTTCGCCACCTCGGAGTCAAGGGCAGGCGCATCCTCTTTCTGCAGAATTTGAGCAACTGAAGGTTGCCATCAACCTGGGCCAGATTGAGTTCCTTCTCTTTCGCCTCTCTCAGCTCGTCAATTTTCTTCTCAATCTTAGCAAGCCGCTCCTGAAATCTCTCAGACATCTCCCGCCTCGCTGCCTTCTGCGCCTTCTTTACATCTGCCTCGTGCAAAGCATTTACGGCAGTGAGTTGCCTCTTCAAGGATTCAATTTTGGCAGCCTTTTTCTGCTTGGAGCGATCTATCCTCATAGCCAAATCACCGGCTTTGTTCCACTCTTCCTTAAGGAATGCCTTGTCCTTCTCGAGAGCTTCGATCCGAGCTGCAGCAGTCGCCAGCTCGTCTGCATGTTTGCCTTCCAGCTCGGCAACTCTGCTTCGAAGGAAAGATGCGTGCTTTTGAGCATCCTCGATCTGGCGCCTATCTTTTCGCACGTCTTGCTCGAAGGCAGCGACGATTTTGTTTATGGACGCAACAAACTGGCCATAAGAAGAGACAATCAGCATTTAAGGCTTTCTACTTAGTGAAAAATCCCATCTACAAAACATACCTTCGTGCCTCGGAGCGACATATCAATATATAAGTCGCCATGAGATAGAACATCGACAGGTGGCAGCCTATCACCGGAGCAGCGAACCTGCGAGAAGAGAGTCGCTAAAGCTTCCGCGTCATCACAGATCGGCTCGGATCCTTCTTTCCTGAATGACGCTCGCTTCGGCTCGGCAGGGGCTGGATCGTTTGATTTTGGCGTTTTCTTTTTTGCTTGTCTTTGGCCTTTTCCTTGTCAGGCTCGGCGGCAACACATCTTTTCCTGTTTTCGTTGTGTTGGATAAACGCTGAGCTAGAAGGCCTAGCAACTGGAACGATAGCAGAAACTACTTCCTTGGCTTCGGCGTCAAGAGTAGAAGGCTTGGGGAGAATTTGTTGCTCTGCCTCAGTGACAACTTGGCCAATCACCTCGGCAGTTGGCTCGGCATTTTGATCCACAACAGCCGCCTCGTCAGCTCGGCTGGCTGCCTCTCTTTCTTCCTTCTCCTTCAGAGCTTGTTTATCACGAATCGTCAATCTCTTTCCCATATTTCTTCTCAGAGGACTTGGTAATGGAGATTCAGACTCAGAGCTGTCAGACACCTCGACACCGGCGAAAATAGCTCGGGCTTTTTCGACTCTTCTTAGGGAAAAATGTCTTTCCCAATGACACTTTCTGGCGGCAAGTGTGTTCCAAAGCGTAAGCATGTCTTCTGGGTAGCGTAGGAGAATCTACCGAACTGCAAAAACACAAAAAAACAGTGGTCAGCTCGCTACAAAGCAAAACTTAGCAAATCTCCTGAAGGGTCTACGGCTCGCCCACCAATATCTCCCCACTCCGACTTGACGTAATGGATGCTTTCGGCTTCTACCGTAGCATCATTACTAGGAACAAAGAAGAAATAGTGCCCCCAATCGCCGTCCTTGCTTCGAAAGCCTTCGATTATTTTTCTTTGCTTTTTATTGGAGATATAGTAGGCTCGGGAGTTCTTGATCTTTCGGAACTCAAGGAACTTCCGAAGATGGGAGATGTGAACAGTCACATCACACTCGTAGCTCCGAACCAGAATCCCAACTAAGTGACGCATCCCACGAGGTGTAGTTTGGCTCGGCGCTAACCCATGTTTGTATAGGAAACGGACGATCAAGCTGGGAATCGGAAACCAGAGTAGACAACCGTAGAAGAAACTCTCATAGAGAGTGAAATACCCAGGCGGCGGAGATTCGGCTCGGTCAGTTGGACCAGGGACAACCAGTTCGACACCTTCTGAAATATGAAATCGATGCCTCAGTGCCTCCAAGGACTCAGCAGTGCACAAAGACGAACCAGGTGGGTCAGGTCGTGTCTTAGGCGTTTTCCTTTTGGGTTTTCGCCTCGTCGACGTACTGGCTTGATGGCTCCCAAATAATCTCTCCAACCGTATCTTTTCTGCCTCGTCGATAACATACTCCGTCGGCTCGGCTTTGAATTCCTCGAGAGCTTTCTGTATTAGCATCGCCTCGGCATCTGCCTCGGCATCAAAAGCCTCATCAAATAAAGGTTGGGCGACGATTTGCAGCTGACCTGGCGGAGAATTGGGTTCATCCGGCTCGGTAATTTGCGGAGACAACACCATCTTGCGTCCAAGCAACGAGGCAGAATTTGCCGAGCCCACAGAGTCCTCCAGCTCGGCGATATGAGACATTGATATTTCTGGCTCGGAGTCGAATTGGTACTTAGCAGAAATTGGAACAATCTCGGCTCGAAAAATACCCTTGGTGTGAAGAATCCCGGTTCGGCAACAAGAGATCAAGGTAATGACGCGATCTGGATGATGATGGATCGGGAAATTCAGACACTCACCGTAGACGGATGAAGATGGATCGGAAAATGCATAGAACCGCCGAGCCACGTATGAAGATGGATCGGAAAACGCATAGAACCGCCGAACCACGTATGAAGATGGATCGGAAAACTCAAGTTTGACGGCGGAAGAAAAGAATTAAAAAAAAACCTAGCCAACAACTTAAACGAGTAGAGAGAGAAGAAGAGAGAAAAGAGAGATACCTGATTTTTCGGAAATGAAGAGAAGTGAGTTATGAGGAGTGAAACAAGGATCTGAATATAAAGGCACATAAAAGTAAAGCGCGTGACGCCACGCGGCCTCGGAAACACGCAAAAACATTTGCAGTTCCCAATAAAGTTGTAATCATGAATAGAGATACTTCAAGCCAACATTACTGCCGAGCCGAGAACGAATAACTTATTGGGATGGTTCGGCAGCATATCAGAAGACTATGGCTCGGCGGAACGGCAGTCTAAGGAATACGGAAAGATGACGAGCCAAAATGGCTCGGTCGTACGAATGATAAGTGGGCTCGGCAACATGACAAATGTGCCGGTTCGGCAAAATGACAACTCAAATTAATATAACGAGCCAAAGTGACTCGGCAACGCAAGTGACAAGTTGGGTCGGCAGCACGTCAGGGAGTTTGGCTCGGCGGCATGATACTCCAGTGTTGGCTAAGAGATGAAACACCTCGGTAACACCATCAGTTTGGCTCGGTATGTATCAGTGCCCAGATGACAACTTCACTGCAGATTTGGCTCGGCAACCCAAAGAACGTTGATCTCGATCCCGACTCTTCACCTCGTCAATATTACCAGCAATACTGCCGAGCTGGGGCTAACTGTTGGGGTCAGTTTTCACCCCATCGAGATCAACTGCTGAAAATACTAAGTATGGAGAAAAGTAAGCGACGAGCCAAAACTTGGCCAGGCAGCAGGAAGAAGCAGGTGACGAGCCAAAATCTTGGCTAGGTGGTGGAAGAAGCAGGTGACGAGCCAACATCTTGGCTAGGCAGTGGAAGAAGCAGGAGACGAGTCAACACCCCTGTTGGCTCGGCAGCAGGGAGAAATGGTGACGAGCCAACATCTTGGCTAGGCAGTGGAAGAAGCAGATGACGAGCCAACATCTTGGCTAGGCAGTGGAAGAAGCAGGAGACGAGTCAACACCCCTGTTGGCTCGGCAGCAGGGAGAAATGGTGACGAGCCAACATCTTGGCTAGGCAGTGGAAGAAGCAGGTGACGAGCCAACATCTTGGCTAGGCAGTGGAAGAAGCAGGAGACGAGCCAACACCCCTGTTGGCTCGGCAGCAGGGAGAAATGGTGACGAGCCAACATCTTGGCTAGGCAGTGGAAGAAGCAGGAGACGAGCCAATACCCCTGTTGGCTCGGCAGCAAGAAGAAGCAGTGACGAGCCAACGTTTGGCTAGGCATGAAGAAGTGAGTGAACGAGCCAAAACCTGGCTAGGCGTCAGGAGGAAGCAGCACTCCTCTGGCTCGGCGTCGAGTAGAGGTAATGATGAGCCAAATACTTGGTGATGAGCCAACCTGTTGGCAAACCAGCAAAATGGTGATGAGCCAACACGTTGGCGAACCAAAACCTTCGCCTCAGCCGCAAAGAGAAGTAAGGGACGAGCCAACACTTGGCTCGGCATCAAGGAGAAATAGGCGACGAGCCAGCCCTTCGATGACCCAACAAAGCAACAAGCCCAAAAATTGATGGGCCGAGGCGAAGAGGCAAAGAAAGAAGCCCAAGAAAACCAGAGAGGAAATCCGGGAGAATAAGGAAGTTTTTCTTATTCGTTTAGGAAAAAACCGAGCCGACCTATTTGTGTATGAATAGACGATGTACCTCTTTGAAAAGGGGATCCAAAAATTGACCTAACAGAAACACTTGTTGTTCTTTGCAACAGCTTTCAAAATAGCTTAGATAATAAAAACCATCTTTGGATCTCTGTTCTTGGTTCCTTTACATAGAAGTTTGTCGAATCCCTAATTTTCCCTTACCGAATTTAGTTGTGCGAGTTTCGACCCCCACACTACTCATCGTCATCAGGATCGGAAACATAAGTTTGTCCATTTTCGTCGTCATCGTCAACTTCGTCCCCTTCATCAAACTCGTCGGACTCCACTTGACCATCTGACTCCTCACATATGACTTCAAGTCCCCTATAAAGCGGATAAATTCTAGTCATATCATTACTTGAATCAACGGGGATGAAAACTTCTTCAGTCCTTTCAGGTTGAACAGGCGGTAGATCATCATCAGCATCAACTAACCCCCCCCCCCCCCGATAATTCGACCCCGTGGATTAACTTTAATAACGGACAACCAATTCTGATCACGTCGGATCCGAGTCTGAGGGTAAGAAATGAAAACTACTTGCTCCGCCTGAGATGCTAAAATGAACGGCTCGAACTTGGTAGTGTAACTCCTATGTCCCTGGACATCCACGACTCCGAATTTGCTTGATCTTACGCCAACCCCAATAGTTGGATCAAACCAATCACATCGAAATAGTACGCATTTAAGATTCATCATACCATCATACTCGACTTCTACGATTTCTTTCAAGATACCGTAGAAGTTGGTATCGCCTAGGACATGAATACCATAATTTGCAGTGGCCTTTCGTTGTCCATGTGAAAATGTATGGAAAATAAATCCCCGCGTATAATACATCTTAGCGGTTCTTATATTTGCTATAGGTCCCATCACAAAATCATGCACCCACAGAGGCCAAGTTCCTAGTCGAGTCCTCCTATTGGTCACCTACATGGCCAAATGCAATTACTTGATTAGTAATTAATATATATCATATATATATATATATATGGTTATTTACCTTCTCTCTCATCCATCCTGCGAAATCACGTTCAACGTATGTTCTCACTTCTCGGTCATCAAGTTCCGGAAATGCTTTCCGTATTTGCTGTTCGAGCATCCTGTGCACAACATAATGAAAGATGATTATAATTAATTGTATATGTATATATATCAAACGACTCGTTTTTACTATACCTCTCATACGGTTGAAAGTAGTCACCGTTTAGCAAGATATATATATGAGCTGCGTGACAATGCTTGTAATCAAACCACTCGGTTGCAATTACTTTACCACCCATTCGGCCTACATCCGAGAAGACATCAGGTACTCCCACAACAGGATATGTTCGCCCAACCCCACAATCATCGTATCGTTGACGACCCATTTTCTTTGTTTTCACGATTGGGCTAAAGTAGTAACTCTAGAAATTAGATGTCTCCTCGGTCAAACTTTCTGCCACGATCGATCCCTCAACCTTTGTGAGATTTTTTGCTTTCATCTTTAGATGTTTGAAGAACCTTTCGAACGGGTACATCCATCGAAATTGGACTGGTCCACCAAGATCCAACCCATGCGGTAAGTGGACTACCAGATATTCCATCACGTCAAAAAATGAGGGAGGAAATATCTTCTCCAAGTTGCAAAGAATAACTGCGATATCTGATTTCAATGGCAAGATATCATCCGCAGTTAATGTTTAAGCACATAAGTCTCTGAAAAATACCCCGATACCTGAAATTATGAACCACATATGAGTTAACAAACTACAAATTTATATATATATATATACATACAAGAAAATGCCTGCTAGTGCCTCGTGGACGTGATCCTTCCAGTACGGCAGTTCCCTGAATATACTCTTCTTATGCCAGTTATGATACTGCCCATATCCACCTGGCATATTAGCGGGGACACTGTACCAATTACCCCCAACTTCTGCAGTTTGTTGAGCACCGCAATAATCTATTTTCGCTTCCAACTGTTCCCCTGAAAGATAAACGGGGGGGGGGGGGGGGGGGACTTTGACGGTTTTATTTTTCTTGAACAACTTCTTGTTATTTCTATGTGGATGACCCAATGACAGAAACCGATGATGACAATCGAACCAGCACGTTTTGCGTCTATTCGTCAATTGAAATGCATCAGTCTGATCCAGACAGTAAGGACATGATAATTTCCCATGAGTTGTCCATCTAGATAACATCCCATAGGCGGGGAAGTCGCTTATGGTCCACATAAGCACAACCTTCATGGTGAAGTTCCGGCGGTTTGATGAATCGAACGTTCGTACACCGACATGCCACAACTCCTGTAATTTGTGGATCAAAGGCTGCAAGAAGACGTCAAGAGATGTTTTTGGATGCTTAGGCCCCTGAACAAGAATGCTCATGAACAAAAATTCTCGATGCATGCACATATCCGGAGGTAAATTATAAGGCGTTACTATGACTAGCCACAACGAGTGCCGACCGGACATACCAAACGGACTAAACCCATCAGTGCAAAGACCCAAATAAACATTTCTATGTTCTTCAGCAAAGTCCGAATGTACCGTGTTAAAGTATTTCCACGCCTTCGCATCTGATGGATCACCCCTTCCTCACTAAAGTGTTCTGTGTGCCACCTCATTGCCCCAGCTGTCTGCTCTGATTGGTATAATCGCTTCAATCTATATGTTATTGGAAGATACCACATACGCTGGAACGGCACCCTCGTGCGGCCACCTAAGATTTTCCGCAAAAACGGCATTCCTGCAGCTTAGCATCATCTTTCCAGAAAAGCATACAGTTATCAATGCAGACGTCAATCATTTCAGATGGTAAACCAAGACTCGTAACCAATCTCTGTATTTCATAGTAACTCTCTGCCGAGTTATTGTCGTCCGGCAAATACTCGTTAAACAATGCAGTCCATTTATCCATGCAATTTTCACTAATGTTATCTTCGCTTTTAATTGTCATCATCCTAGATGCTAGTGACAATTTTGAAAGCCCTTCTCTACATCCTTCATAGATGGGTTCATTAGCAGCGTCTAACATATTGTAAAACTTTTTAGCACTCGGGTTTGGTTCTTCAAAAGTATTATCATTAAACGGGCAGTAGTTTCATGAAATGCATCAGTAACCATGTCATGAAACCTATTCCCATCACTATTACCATGTCCATATTCATTAAAATATTGATGATGAGCATGCTGATCATAGTTATTATCAAAACTACTAGTGCCATCTTGATTGCCATGATAACTCGTACTTGAACTACCCGGAACATTAACTACAAAATCTTCCTCGTGCGCAAACCAGACATAATAGTTAGGTAAAAAACCCCTCGTATATAAATGCTTCCAAACAGTGTTTGCATCATGATGATCAATGTTCTCGCATTTAACACAAGGACAGAAAATTTTGTTATTGTTCTCTCCCACAAATGACTGATGTGTCGCGTGGGTCAAAAATTGATCAAGACCATCTCTAAATGCTTTCGTCACTCACCGGTATCTGGATCTCGCCGGTTGTACATCCATGCCCGAACTGTGTATATCTCATGATGCCAAGATATGATCGATTATCGACCTCTCCACACAAAATATCGGATTTATAGTGTTTTTGCGGAATAAAATCCTTTTGTGAGTAGATTTGGGATGTTTGTGATATGATTTTTGTCTCCCCCATAGCTTGCTATTTATAGAGGATCAGCCATTTTTGCTACTCATTTGCGACCAACCTTTGTTACTAATTTGCTATGAGAAAATATTTGCAAGGCCTTTGCTAGTAATTTGCTACCCATTTGCGACCAAAATTTTAGTTGAAAAAAGCAGTTGGAAATCATTGAAAACATTTGTATCTACTTGCTAAATATCCTCGCAAATCAATCGCAAAACTTAGAAAATATCTTTTCCCGCAAATTCTTCGCAAATTTGCAACGTGTTTGCTACGAACTATCTTTTCGTCGCAAATTAGTCGCAAATTTGAGGATATTTGCTACCACATTTTCTTTGTCGCAAATTACTCGCAATTTTGCGAAATATTTGCTACGAATAATATTTGCCTCGCAAATTAGTCGCAAATTTGCAAATAATTGCGACTAATTTGCGATGAACTTTTTCTACGCAAATTTGCGACTCATTTGCGACCAAAATCGTAAACTAGTAGCAAAAACCTCGCAAATAATCATGTTTTCTTGTAGTGTATGCTTTTCTTTTCATTATTATCAAATTCGTTTTTGATCAAACACGTTTTATGTACATGCTTAAGCACTCATGGATTTTTTTATCAAACTCGTTTCTTAACACAATCCAGCTCATTTCTAATTTGGATTGTGTTTATGTAGTATATTGTATTAGATGTATTTGGAAATATTTAGATTGTGTTGTTTAGATAATGTATTGTTGATAAATTTACTGTATATTCACTGATATATTTTTTTAATATAATAAGGAATACGAAGAGCAAAGATGGAAGTAATGGTCAATCAAGTAATGGAGGACGATCAAAGGGTAAAAATAAATCCGTTGATGAAGCCAATATAAATCGCGAAGGATCGGTACGTTTAATTACATCTCTTTTTCTCCATTATATATAGATTAGGGTGGACCTACGTATTAAATTGTATACTAAACATTTTAAATTATCTATGCACACTTAAGCTACTGATGGAATTTAGCTCATGGGATTTGATTATTTTTAATAAAGATGGAAATAGTACGTACAATGTACAATCATGTTAATTTTATGGATATTTAAAATCTACAAAAAAAAAAAACGAAATTGCATTCTATATTAGTCTTCCCACCTATAATTCACTATCTAACACTATATAAAACATAATATAGTAACTAGCATTTAACCCATCTAAAATCTCAATTTTACCATTTTGTAATTATATAGCTTTTTACATTAAAAAAAAATTAAAACCCTAATTTCTAAATCATTCCTCCTCTCATCTTCTTCTTCTTATTTCCTCCTCTCACCGCTGACTATATATATATATATATATATTAATTGACGATGCGTTCCGTCGTTAGCAGCGGTGGCCAACAAGGCCCTTCTTCTTCTTCTCCTCCTTATCCTCCTTCTTCTTTATATTCAATTTCGCAATTCGTTTCTTATTCTTCTTCTCTCTCAATTACTTTGACTTAACTCATTGTCATGGATCGAAATCACCAATCGTGGATTAAGATGGTGTTTCTTCTCCTCCATTAAACTCCCCACCGTCATCCATCTATTGGTCAAACTGAGCCGCCACTGGAGATCGACATAGTTAACTATGTTCGAAAATCAGTATAATAGGTAACCATATCTCTGATAATAGTTTACTATGTATGTTGTTTTTTTCATTATAATAGGTAACTATGTTTCTGCTAATAGTTATCTATGTATGTTATTTTTTCCATTATGCAAACTATAATAGGTAACTACGTTCTGAACGTAGTTAACTATGTTTGTTTAAGTAAGTAACTATTACAACAATATTTTCATGTAGTCAACTATGTCATGAAATTAGATAACTATGCTCTGAAAATAGTTAACTATGCTTTTAAATTGGTAACTATTTTCTGAAAAATAGTTAACTATGTTTTTAGATAGTTACAAATAATGTGATGTAGTTAACTATGTTCTGAGATCAATTGAATAGGTAATTTCGATGAAAATAGTTAACTATGATTTTAGATAGTTATAAATAATGTGATGTAGTTAACTATATTCTGAGATCAATTGAATATGTAGTTTCGAAAATAGTTATCTATGTTATTAAATAGTTAACTGTTACAACATATTTGTTTTTTTTGTCATCTTCTGACCCATTTTTTTTCCAGATCTACTTTTTGCAGAGATACAACTGTAGGAGAAATTTTTTAAGAGATAGATCAAAAGAAGATTTTTAGGGATTTCTTTTATTTACTTATTACCTAAAACACATCTACATGGATAATTTCGTCCAGTTTTGTTTCTCTTTGCTATTTACGTAATTCCAAAAATGGAGCTGTACTTTCCCAATTATCTCTTTTAAAAGTAATATTCAGCTAATTAACCCAAAATTTTTTTAGATATTTAGTTTCATTTAGTTTTATTTTTATTTTTTATTAAAAAATAAGACGGAAAACTAATGTTTTTTCTATAATTATATTATTATTTTAACTAACTAGATTATATTTAACATTTATATATATTATACTTCACATAAAAAATTTCTCTGGATCCGTCCATATTATATATCAACATATACTTACTTAACTTATGTATTTTAATTAATGTAGTCTGTATGGAGTCTGAAAAATTACAAATTTTTGCTCGAACTTGTGAATAACGAGTTAAAAGTAAAAGGGTATACCATACGACTACCTGACAATATTGGCAAGTGAAGGGTGGAAGAAAAGTTTTATGAGTTGACCGGCGTTAAAGTCAACTGGAAGCCAGAGATGAAAAGTAGAATAGACTATATGCGGAAGCTATGGAATTATGACCGTATATTAACTAATCGTACTGGTATTTCAGTTAATGCTCTAACTGGAAAGATAGAGATGCATGAGTCTTTGTGGACCAATCGAATTGCGGTGAGTGTTCAAATATTACTATAAAATATTAATTATTACATACAGTAAACATGACTGATAATTAGTTTTTTTTTAATTAGGAATTCGGAAAAAAATGAAAATTTATACGAGTGTTGCAAAATAAACCTCTTCCATTCAAAGAGCTACTCGATGAAATCTTTAGTGAACATGATGTGGAGCAAGATGATCGTTATTCGCCACACACTCTTTGTATGCAACTCCAGCAAACACTTGATGAAGACATAGCAATCGATGAAACATCGGAAGACAATGGATCCCAATTTCCTTTCGAGCTAACATCTGATGATGAATTTCCACGAGCTAGTCAGTCATCACTCGTTGCTACCAGAGAAGAATTACAAAATTCCCCATCACGTACAAATAAATCAAACTTGGGCATTCGAAAGACTATACTAGACGTACAAATCGAAGAAGAATCAACTTCGAGGCTCAAGTTCAAACTGGATTTCAACGTGTTGAAGAGTCTCGAACGAGTCTATTGGATGTCTTGCGATCACGAAATAACTCAAAGGGAACTTTTGGAGATACTTTAGCTGTATTAGAGACGTTGACGGTTGAACCGATGGGAAAATTTTGGGGGGGGGGGGGAGAATGGGTTGTTGATGAATGACGAAGATATTTGTGATGGATTTATGAAATTACAGAGTGAAGATAATAAAATTCAATTTTTGGAGAGGCTAATCGGAGTCGATAGATATGGTTATCCATGTGATATTGTCTATCTGAGGGGTACTAGTGGTTTCACAACTACTTCACCTACACATACACAAATGGCAGGACTAAACGCTAATGCTTCATCAAGCTTCTGTCCAGGATATGGAGTGTTTGATATGGGTTCTTCGAGAACTACTTTCTCATCTTTGCTTGGAGTTGTGTCGCCTAGCACACAATAGGCGAAACTAAATCTAGCACAATTTAGATAGTTATTATTGTTTTTGTTTTTGCTAATAATGGTTAAAACCAATGAAATATGTGTTTCAAGATCAAATAATTAATTTTTATATTTTTTATTCAATAAAGATTAGATTAATTTCATTGTATATATTTAAACGTTTTCTAACATTTATTTTCTTTTTATTTGTATAGCTTTTTCGTATTGCATAATTACACTTACATGGAATTGAAAATCTGTCGGATTACGAAATTACGGAATTGTGAAGATGAAATTTTACAGACTCATATTTCTCCTGTGTTGGAATATTTGTTTTGCAGACCTCTCAGTGGCTGTAGAAGTCGCGGAGCGATGAGCAAAACGGTTAGCGAAAACTAACCTTGCTTTAGGCCCACGAATTACAAGGATCCTAATGGCGGAAAATTTTATTTGGGCTTTTAATCAATAATATCAAAATTGTGATTTTTGGGCTTTTAAGAGCTTTTTTAAATATGGGCCTAAACTTTTCGAAAATGTAAAGACTTTTCTTTTGTAAATGTGTATGGCTCTTGCGCATCGCACTAGTTTTCTAATTTCATGAGTTGGATTTTTTTTTTATTCGCATTTGTGTGTGGGTCATGTCGGACTAATCCGGAGATGAGCAAGCCCCTTCGTTATACAAATCCACCACGTTAAAGAATACATACCAAAACCCGATAAACGAAATGACCAAAGCGAATTTCCGTCATGAGTCTTAGATCCTCAATTCATGTACCACCGAATGTGAATTATGAGTTGGGAATTTTCTTATATCTTTTCATTTTATTATATAAAATTTGATGGGTTTGACACAGTGTTAAAAAAATTTCCGATTAACTTTTGACATGTGTCAAAATAGTTTAATCTAATTAAAAATAACGAAACTAAAAATATAAGAATAAATTCATCAAAATTTTGAAAAAGACAGATATATGAGTAGTAAAATAGTAAAAAAATAGAGAAATTTAGAGAAATACTATTTTTCAAAAATGCTATATTTTTAAAAAAAATTCAAAAATTTCAAAAATACCACTAATATTATACTCTCTCTCTGTTTGTTATTAAGTGATGTTTTCACTTTTCAATGCAAAATTAATTGATTTTTTTATTGGTTTTGACTGTTTAAATTCTGCAGATTAATTTTTTATTGGTTGAACTGTATTGGGTAGATAAAAATTAATAGTTTATTTAAGAAAACAAGAAAAATTAATTGATTTTTAATTGGGGTGCAATAACCTTAAACATAAATTATAAACAAACAGGAGTATCAGTATCATTTATTCAAAATATTATTTATGTTTGGGTTAAGTATGTTATGTTAGGATTTAGTTTTGAGGGTTTAGGGCTTGTTAGGATCAAAAACTTTTTTAAAGTTTAAATTTTTAGGATTTAAGTGTTAAAAAATCATTAATTTGTAGTATTTTTGAAAATGGACAACTCATGGTGGCATTTTTGCAAAATGATATTTCAAAAGTGACATTTTTGAAATTCTCCCTAAAAAGTAAACCTAATTCAAATAAGAATAGGAAAACTAATAATTTTAAAATATGTTATGAAATTTAATTGAAAATCAAATAATAAAATAATTAAGGGCAATTCTCAAAAATACCACAAAAATAAGTTTTTTGTTCCAAATATACTATAACTTAGTTTTTTTCCAAATATACCACTAAATTTTTTTTTTTTCCAAAAATACCACAAAATTAAAACTAAACTTTAAACCCTAAAAACTAAACCCTAAACCCAAAATATTAAACCCAAGCCCAAAAATTTAGAGAAATTTAGAGAAATGCTACTTTTGAAATGCCACTTTTCAAAAATGCCAATTTTCTAAAATCTTTTAAAAAATACCACTAATATTATATTATTTTCTCAAAATACCATTGATGTTTGGGTTAACTATGTTATGTTAGGGTTTAGTTTTTTTTGGTTTAGAGTTTGTTAGGGTCAAAACCCTTTTAAAAGTTTAGAATTTTAGGGTTTAGAGTTTCAAAAATCATTAATTTGTGGTATTTTTGAAAATGGACAATTCATTGTGGCATTTTTGCAAAATGGTATTTCAAAAGTGGCATTTTTAGTATTTGTGGTATTTTTGGAAAAACAAAAATTTTAATGGTATTTTTGGAAAAAAAAAGTGATGGTATATTTGGAACAAAAACATATTTTAGTGGTATTTTAAGGAGTTTCTCAATAATCAAAATATATAAACAACATTTAAGTTTCGCATCAACGTTCTTAATTTTATTTTAAAGTAATTTTTTTTTAATTATTTGATTTTTTCAGAATACAAAAGAAAAAAAACACTTAATACCATTATTTATAAATTGCAATATATTGTGAGTTTTTTTTATTTGGCTTACCATTATATAGACGCGGTAAAATTTGTAAAATTGATGTTTGAAAAAAAAAATTATATTGAAAGTTTTCATGTTTTGAAAACTATATAAAATAAAAATGATGTGATGAAATACTTATAATTTATTTCTTATCAGAAGAAATATAATATTTTGATTAGAAAAAAAGTCTAATATGTTTAAAAAATAAGTAAATATAATTCAAACAGAAATATGAAAATCAATTCGTCAAGATTTTGAAAAAAATATATATTTAAATATGAGTAACTACATAATAAAAGGTAAACCTATAAATATGAATAGAAAAATTTAATTATTTGGGAAAATGTAACAAAATTTAATTGAAAATGATATAATATAAGAAAAAATAGGTGAATCAAAATAAATAACTAATTGTTAGGTTTCTGTATCAATGGTTTCGCATCGATTTTTCAATCTTATTTTGTTTATATTTTTACGAGTGATCTGATTTTGTTTTCCACTTTTTCGTGTTTGCTTTTTTTTCACGGATTATAAAATATTAAAAGTAACAATAATTCAAATAGAAATATGATAATCAATTCATCAAAATTTTGAAAAATAGATATATGAGTAGCAACATAGTGAAGAATTAAACTTAATTCAAATGGGAATAGAAAAACTAAGTATGTGAAAATATGTTATAGAATTTAATTGGAAATTAAATAATAAAAAATTAAGGATTGATTTGGTTAATAACCAAAATTGAATCTTAAACTAAATATATAACCATATAAATATTGAAATTAAATAGTTAACATCTAAGGACGATTTTACCATTTCCTATATCTTTTAAGACGATATTTTCATCGACGTTGTTTATGGAGAGAGATCCGACGAAAGTACCGACGAAGAAAAAAAACTGGCGAGTCAGAGAGACGACGAGAGGAAAAGAGAAAATACCGTCGACTAAGAGAGATAAAAATATTCGACGAGCGTGAGAGGAAGGTAGATCCAACGAAAGGGATAGAGAGAAAAACAAGTTAGTATAAGAGAAAACGAGATCCGGCGAGAATTCCGGCAAGTGGGAGAGAAAAAATCATTGGAATGGAGAGGGAAAGTAAGATTCGGTAACAATTTCGGCGAGAGAAAAAGAAAGATTGAGAGAATTAATATCCGATGACAATCTTCGTCGATGGTATCGGTGGACTGAACAATTTCGGTGACTCGACGGGTGAAGAAGCCGAAGTTTTCGCCGGAGCCACCATAAAAAGAAAAAACCAGGGGTAGAATCGAGTTTTCTCTTACATCATTTCATATTTTCTAATTGTTTGAATTGCATACTTATTTCACTAATTTTAAGGTATTTAATGGCTATCATGCCTAATTTCTCAAAAATTAAAATAAATAAATAACTGTTAGACTTCTCAATCAGTGATTTTGCATTAGAGTTCTCAATTTTTTTTAATGGGTAATCTGATTTTGTTTTTTAAGTTTTCGTATTTTATTTATTTTTTACAGGTTATAAAATAATAAATTATAATCCCGTATATATGCGGGTCCTAAATCTAGTATTATATAAAAAAATTATGTGTTTCATAAAATTATAACAAATTAGATTTATTTTATAATTAAGAAAATCGTGTGATGAAAATGAATATATCTAATATTTAGAAAATCACAGCATGTGTCAATCAATTTATAAAAATAATTTAAAGCCAAATTTTAGATTTAGATAATTAGAAAGTAATATATAGATTTTCTCAAAGCTGTCCAGGTAATTTCGGGTTAAACTGTATCTTTGGTAAGGAATTTCCCACAAACATACCTACGAATAAACCGTCTGAACAAAAGCCTTCGTGACTAAATGGACTACATAAAATGTTTGCACTTTTTACCTTAAAATCGAGATGTAACGAGTTTACACTTTTTACCTTAAAATCGACAATTGTGCCACGACCCTCGGATTAGTTTTTATTTCAATGTTTTTTTTTTTTTTTTCTTTGCTTTATTTGTTTCTCTGACGAATTAAGATAAAGATGGACACATGAAAGAGGAACAAGCACCATGCGTATTGTATTAAAATGGGAATGGCCTATGAATATTAAAATTCATATTGGGAATTTTCAAATTAAAATGAAAGCTTTAAAGAGAGAGATCACATGGTAGAGTTAGCAAAGGGGACTGACAAGTCACAATCATCGTGACCATGAATTACATACATTTTTTTGTCCAACCGGTATTTCATTAAAATAATTATTGACTTGGTGATCTAACGTGGTATTATTTCGCTTACATAAAAAAAATTCAATCAATCTCAAACGGATTGATCGGACCAAATAGTTAGTCTTACTATTAAGAAAATATGGGATCAAAGATAATGAAAACCTTGAGAACCTAGCACGGAACTCACTAAAAGTATCCAAAGATATGGAGAAGGCGGGCCACAATTCTGAAAATTAAATCAAATTAATTAGGTCGGAACAATCCGTCTCGAATGCTTGGCAATCTATCACTTTTTCCAAAATGGACTGCATTGCCTTTAGCAGGGCTTTCATGAATTACATCCACATCCATTTATGCATATACATATAAGTATAACATAAATTTATATATGCGTATATCCCCTTAACATTATTTGTGAAATGATTTTCTAGAAAATGCTTATGTGTCGTCTCCAGAATCACTCTCACGAATTTTAATATGACATGGCAACTCACTTAACTTAGTCACAAACTTCCATAAAATTACTTTCTAATGCCATTCGAAATCAAATAAAAAAGATATATTTGAATTAACAATAACATTTACGTAAAATAAATAAATATCTATAAATAAATTAATTACGTTTTCATTTCTAAAAAAATATAAAAGAAAATTAAAAAAATGATATTAATTACGTTTTCATATCTAAATAAATGTTAAAAGAAAGACAAATATATAAAATATACAACACATTGACCATTTGATTTGTAGAACAAAACTAACATTATATATAAATTTTTTAAATAATTTAGTTTATATTAATATATTATATATAAAATGTAATATTTTCTAGACAAACATATTTTTGTTTAACGCATCAGAAATATATATAAAAACTATAAATATTGTCAACAAAATATATAAAAACTAATCTATATGACATCTTCTAATATCCCATATACAAATTTACATACCTGATTTTGAATGAAATATTATAAAATATTTGGATCTTTTTAAATCAATATAAAACTATTCCAAAACTAATAAATCAGATATTTCTTATGATTTAAAAAAAACCGGCCACAATTATAAATGGCGTCCTAGCCGATACTTGTACATTCCCATATATATACCAAATACTCAATCAAATATAATTCATGGCAAATTTTTACATCCTCATAGAGAAAATATAAGCATTATAATGGTTTATTTATATGTTGAAGATGATGATGTTGCTGATCTAGCGAGTTATCTGACAGACCATTACTCTAAAAATATTAAAACAAAAAATGGTATTAACTCAACAATTTTATGGTATTTCATCATTTTGGTTGGAGAAGAGCTACAAAATCATCGTTATAAACTTATGTTTGATTCTCTCTCAGACACACTCTCCAAGATCTCCGCACCAACTTCACGATTTGCTTTCCGTTCTACTTTTCCGACATTATCTCTTCATTATCAAGCTGATTCTTGAAGATTTCATGGCTGATTTTCGCTAAGGTCACCACCGAAAGCACTCTCCTCCCCCTACTAGTCACTAAGCGGGGATCAAAGGTTGCTAGACGGAATTTCGCGAAAAACATGTGGCCGGAAAATATGAGCAGCTCTGGTTTTTGTCACTGCACTACCCGCTCTCCTCCGATTCAAGGAACCGAAGCGGAACCTTATCAACACAATCTCGAGCTCACACTGGGACTCGAAGAACCTTCTTATCTCTGGATAAAGAACATTTACGAATATGGGAATCACTAACTTCAGTGCCGTTGGATTTTGCTCCTCTGGATTTTAACAAGAAAAGCTCTCATCTTTCTCCCCTCCAGAGATATCTTCTCACCAAAGGTGAAGAACCGTTTTACACAAATATATCTACATAGTAATAGTGCACAACCAAGATGAGTCGTAGACTTTCCTACACTGAGAAAGGGAAGGCTCCAGCCTTTTCGGTGGCCCCTCCTCGAACTGCACATGTAAAGGTCCCCCTTTTTGACAATACGGACTTGATCCGTAAACATTCTCTTACTCTTATTGGAAGAGTCACAAATGCTAAAGTTCAACGTATGTGGTCCCTAATTTCCTTCCTTGCGGACCATTGGAAAGTTGAAATCCGACCAGTCGGAGCAAATCTGGGTCAGGGGCTCTTTCAATTCCAGTTTACATCGGAGGAAGATCTACAAAAGGTGCTGTATAACCGTCCCTACCATTTTACTCACTGGATGATAATCCTACAGAGATGGTAACCAACGACATCAAGATCTTTCTCGTCTCAAATTCCTTTTTGGATACAAGTACAAGGCATCCTTGTCCACCTGTGGTCTATAGCAACTCTCAATAGTATTGTTGAGAATATCGGTCATCTAGACACTGTGGAAATCACAGCAACTACAGCTAGAATGCGAGTACATATTGATGGTTTACAACCTTTAATCACAGCTTCAAGGGTGGAATTTGATGGTGGAGAAGAAGTAGTGGCTAAGCTGGTTTATGGAAAACTGGAGAAGCATTGTACCAGCTGTCTATGCCTTGATCATGATAACAAGGACTACCCAACTCTACAGGTTAAATCGCCAATGCCTACACTTTCAAAATCTCACGACTCGGAAAGAACTCAAAGACTCCAAAGACGTGAACCTGGTGACTCTAGAGGTTCCATGAGAAGTAGAGCACTTCCCCCCTGTGGTCCCTGTTAGATCTGTCACGAGACCCTACCACTCTAGAGGAAGAGGGGGATCTTACCAATCTAGAGACAAAACTAGATCTTACTTCTCATCTCACCATACAAGAAGTGGTCCTCGATATGAGGACAGAGACAGAGATTACAATCGTCATGACAATCACTCAAGAGAGTATAACCACAAACCAGCCGATAGATCTGAGTACAGAAGATCCCAACCAGCTGCAAACACTCAATACCCACCCCAGTTGAGCTCAAGATGGACTACTCGATCTCCACCTCAAGCTGTCTGGGTGGAAAAAAGCAACCAGAGGAATGGGCCTAATAATCAGGCAGTCTCTCCTCATGAGAGATCAGAATTCTCTAGACCAAGAAGACCTCATCTTGAAAGGGATATCACCCGGAACATCCTACATATATCCTTCCACAAGCAGCTTTGAACGTGGCTCTTGCACTACAAGAAAACAACTGATGAGTGACTACTTTTTGTGACTGTTTTTTCAGTCGCAAAATTTTGCGACTGTTTTGGGACCAAAATGCGACTAATGAACGACTACTAAAATATATTCTCCATTTAGTCTCAAATTTACGACCGAATTGTTCGGTCGTAAAGTAGTCTTAAATTAGCGACTGAATGGAGACTGTTTAAATGTAGTCGCAAAAGAGTTGCAAAGTGAGACTGTTTTGCGACTCTATTATTAGTCAGTAAATGTAGTCGCAAATCAGTCCCAAAATTGCGACTTATTTGCTACTCGTATAGATCGTGCCAGAAGAGTCGCAGTTTAGTCACTAAAAGTAGGTGAAAACGTGGAAAATATGAAAGTTAGGTATGCTACCTAACTTGTGTGACTACTGATAATAGTCACAAAATGGTCGTAAAAGGGTGGCAAAAAAGTAACAAATTTGTGATTGTTTTTTGTAGTCGCAAAGTAGTGACAAAATTTTTGCCTATAAAATCAACGACCGAGCACCCCCATTATCATTCACCATCAGAGCAAAAAAGGAAAAAAAAAAACACAGAGAAAAGAGAAAAAAAAACATAGAGAAAAGAGAAAAAAATGTGGAATTCATCCAGAGAGTGGATGTATAATAGAATCGATCCACGTACAAATAATATCTCGAGTGAATTTTTGGAAGGGGTCGAGCAGTTCATGAATTTTGCAAGCAACCAGTCAATAGCTCTAAGCAGTAGAGGTAAGTTTTACTGCCCTTGTGTTAAATGTCAAAATTCCACTTTAATGCTAGCAAGGACAGTTTCGAAGCATTTGCATAGTAGAGGATTTATGCCAGGATATTATGTATGTCTGAACATGGTGAAGATTATGATGTTATTGGGGAAGGCACGAGTAGTCATTATGCTAATGCTGATTTTAGTTGTGGTAATCAACCAGTAAATTATGATGGGGGAAATGTATATGATGGGGGAAATGTATATGCTGGGATGGTAAATGATGCATTTCATGGTGCTACGCGATTTAATGAATATCATGAACATGATCAAAGTGAAAATGATCATGTTCATGAAGAACCTACCCATGAGGCAAAACGGTTCTACGCCATGTTAGATGCTGCAAATACGCCACTTTATGATGGTTGTCATGATGGTCGTTCGAAGTTATCATTAGCTTCTCGGTTCATGAACATTAAGGCAAACCATAATTTGGCTGAAACATGCATGGATTCATGGGCCGAATTATTTACGGAGTATTTACCAGACGGTAATCAGGCAACCGGTTCATACTACAAGACAGAAACATTGATGCGAAAGTTAGGATTGCCGTACCATACATTTGATGTATGTGTAGATAATTGTATGATCTTCTGGAAAGAAGATGAGGATTTGGAGCATTGTAGGTTTTGTGGAAAACCAAGATATAAGGTTAGTGAGGGACGGACAAAAATACCGTTGAGTCGTATGCGGTATTTACCTATCACTGACAGATTGAAGAGGATGTACCAATCAGATAAGACTGCATCATCGATGAGATGGCATGCTGAGCATGTGTCAGAAGACGGAGTAATGTGTCATCCATCTGATGTTGCAGAGTGGAAGAATTTCAATCAAATGCATCTGAGTTTTGCAGTGGAAATGCGAAATGTTTATCTTGGATTATGTACAGACGGTTTTAATCCTTTTGGTATGTCAAAAAACTATTCTTTGTGGCCTGTGATCATGACACCCTACAACTTACCCCCGGATATGTGCATGAAAAGTGAGTATTTGTTTCTTACGGTTTTGAATTCGGACCAAATCATCCACGAGCCAGTCTTGATGTCTTCCTACAACCACTGATCGACGAGTTAAAGGATTTATGGAATAACGGAGTTGAGGCGTATGATGTGTCATTAGATCAAACCTTCAACCTTAAAGCTGTTTTGATGTGGACGATAAGCGATTTTCTAGCATATGGTATGTTGTCGGGATGGATGACACATGGAAGATTATCGTGTCCTATTTGTATGGATGAGGCAAATGCTTTCCAATTGCCGGCTGGTAGGAAGACATGTTGGTTTGACTGTCATAGAAGGTTTTTGCCCATCAATCATCCACTGCGGAAGAATAAAGTAAATTTTCTGAAGGGAAAGGACGCAAAGAACGACTATCCACCTCAATCATTGACTGGTGAACAAGTGTTATATGAGCGTATACGTCATGTTGAACCACCTAAAACATCTGATTGTGGTGGAAATGGACATACAAAAAAACCGGATGGATATGGGGACTGGCATAAAGAAAGCATATTTTGGGAGCTACCGTACTGGACCGATCTCAATCTTAGACACAATCTTGATGGGATGCATATCGAGAAAAATATTTTCGATAACATCATGTATACTGTTATGAATGTTAAAGACAGATCAAAAGAAACAGTTAAGTCAAAATTGGATATCGCAAGATTTTGTGCTCGGAAAGATTTGCATGTCGATGATCGAGGGAGAGCTCCATTTCCTACTTGGAGGTTGACTTCAAAAGCGAAAGAATCTTTACTACAATTGGTCAAGAATGAGGTTAAATTTCCAGATGGCTATGTAGCAGATTTAGCTAGTTGTACAGACATCAATGGTGGAAAGTTTTCGGGAATGAAAAGTCACGACTGCCATGTATTTATGGAACGGTTGCTTCCGTTTGTATTTGCAGAACTTTTGCCCCGTAACGTGCACCAAGCATTATCATGTATAAATATGTATATATATTATCGTTTAAAGTGTTTCTATTATTGGAACTTATGTATATTAATTAGTGATAACTTTGTAGGGATTGGAGCCTTTTTCGTGACATAAGCAGTAGATCATTAGATCAAACCCGCCTCCAACTTCTCAAGGAGAACATTGTCATGATTTTGTGTAATTTGGAAAAAATCTTCCCACCTTCTTTCTTTGATGTGATGGAGCACCTACCTATCCACCTGCCATACCAAGCAGAGCTTGGTGGTCCTGTGCAATATAGGTGGATGTATCCCTTTCAAAGGTTTTTTTAACATTTGAAAGGGAAAGCGAAGAACAAGAGATATCCAACGGGATCAATTGTTCAATCGTACACTACTTTGCATCGCAAATTTCTACAGCTAGCAGAAGAAGGTAATAATTTACTTAATATGTACGTTAATATTGCTATCATGATTTGCCTCAATTTGTGACTGGTATAACTTTTGCAGGGCAAGTCGTTATGATGAAGGTGAAGTACCCGTATATACTGTACCGGTACCAGATATATTTACTGAAGTAGGTCGTCCAACTGGCAAATGCAGTGAATTTTGGTTAAGCGAGAAAGATTATAAGTGTGCACATTCATATGTTTTGCGGAATTGTGACTATTTTCGGCCACTTGAAAGGTAACTATGCTTTCTACATTAATTTAAGTTAATTTTATCTATTTTTAGATACTTTAGTCATAATTAGATCTTATTATTTTCAACACAGATTGTTGGACGCGCAGATTCGATTCGAATACCCGGAACTATCTGATGATGAGGTCACGGCAAAAAAAGATGAAGAGTTTCATCAATGGGTCCGCCAATATGTATGTATTCCTACCGAGTGCATTATTAAATTATAATTTCTTATGTTAATTGGCATATTTTCTACTTTATAGGTCAGATCAATGCAAAGTGAAGAAAGTTTTCCTACTTGGGTTCATGAAATAGTGGAAGGTCCAGAAAATAAAGTCAGATCGTGGCCCCTGTATTTTACAAGAGGGTATTTGTTTCACACGCGTAGTCACAGAATGATGCAAAAACAATGAATTATGGGGTATGTGTCCGAGGCCAAAATTATTCTGAAGCATCCGAAGAAGATGATTTCTATGGGACCGTAGAAACTATCATGGAGCTCCAATATCCCGGATTTGTTAATTTAAAGATCATACTTTTCTATTGTGAATGGTTTGACCCTACGATTGGAAAAGGCACTCGAAAAAGCGAGGGAGGCATTGTTGACGTGCTCACATCACGGAAATATCAAAACTACGAACCATTTATTTTAGGTATGGTTTTCCTGTTTTAATTCAGTGTATATGTATATGTTTGTATATATATTTATAAACTTCTAATTTAAATTTTAATTAACGGCAGGGTCTCAAGCTGATCAAGTTTGTTATCTTCCTTACCCATATACTAAACGCCCTCGGAAATTATGGCATACAGTGCTGAAAGTTAATCCGAGGAATCGAGTTCAAAGAAAATTTAACGAGAAAGAGCTGATCATTTTTCAACAAACTGATGATGATGGAATGATGGATACGATTGAAGAAATAATTGTCGATAGTTTAGTCGACGGAAATCATCCAGTTAAAGACATTGATTTCGAAATTGAAGACGCTGAGCTGAACCAGACGATGAATTTCAAGTAAATTTATCTTCTTCAGAGGATGATGATGGATTTTGAATAATTAATATGTATGACATTTTAAAGAAATGTTTGTAAAACCCTTGTTAAATTTAAATAAATGTTTGTGTATGGAAAATTTATGTTTGTAATATAATTGTGGCTTTTGTTTCCAAAATATATAGTTTATAATTATTTTTCCGAATGGTAAGTATCATTATATATAGAAGTTAATGTGTTAAATAACCGAATGGTTACAGTGGCTGAGTGGATTTGAGATGAAGTTATACGATTGGTAGGTCTTGGGTTCGATGCACAGGTTTGAATATTTTCACCAATTTTTACAAGAAGTCACAAAAGCGTCACTAAATACACACTATTTTGCGACTACGTTGTGACGAGTTATAAATTTGTGACTGATTTGCGACTACTTTGCCACTCTCATCTCGATTTTGCGACTGTTTTGTGACTAAGTCGCACATTTATATTTTCCTAAAATGTTTGGGTTTGAAAAATTTGGGCTTTCACTTAAAATATTATATATATACAAGTTATTGTAATAGAAAACCGAATGGTCACTATAGCTTACTATAAATGCAACATAATTATCGGTTTCAAAATCTGGGTTCGACTCCCAAGTTTTTTTTTCACGTATTTTTACATACTGTCAAAAAATAGTCATTAAATACACACTATTTTGTGACTACTCAGCGACGATGCTCTGAAAGTGTGACTGATTTGCTACGGTTTAGCAACGTACCGGTGTGATTTATGTTATACAACAAAAGACGATTGTAAACACGTTTCTTGTACGTATCAAAATACATTTGAACTACTTGTTACACTAAATATATAAAATCATTCCTGAAATCTTTACATTTTCAATTTGATGAAGTTCCATTTTCATCTTACTTAACATATTAACCGTAGAACATGTGTTTTGAATATAAAGTTTGATTTAAGTTTCAAATTTTTCCTAATTTAGTTAATTAGTATTACATTAACCTATAAACTAAATCATATGGTAAAGAAATGTCAAAAGACTACTTTGTTAATCATGTGGATCAATTTTTTTGCTCTAAAAGTTTAGTGTTTAGGGTATAGCTTTGTGACTAAAAAACAACGTCACAAAAGAGTAACCAAATTGCGACTATTTTGCCACGTCTTGTCAAATGCGACTAATTTGCCACGTTTTGTCAAATGCGACTAATTTGCCACTACAGGAAATTTCGCTTGTGGGAGGGTAGTTTTCCCTCCTAAAATTTGGGCTAATGGGTTTGTAATTTTTTGGGCTTTTGGGCGGCTAGTTATCCATCCTTACATTTGGTTTGCAAGTATTTCCCAACTACTTTGTGACTCTAACATAAAACAACTACTAGATATCAGATCCCCAAATCATTTTACGAAACCCTAACTTTTATGCTTTCTCTCGAACCAAAAGCGATTCCAACGCCGATTTCCATTGCTCTTCTGATTTCACTGTAAATCTTTTTTTCTTCATCTCAGTCTTATCATTTCCTTCTTAATCCTCATCTCTTCCTCTCGATTTCCTTCATCGAATCGAAAGATTCATCTCTTCCTTTCCGATTTAGGTCGGTTGGTGGAATCTCAACCGATGACTGTGAAATCTCAAGGCACTAGAGGACAAGGGAGAGCAACCGCCGATGGCAGTCGAGGCACCGGAGGTAGTCGAGGCAACGGCGGTCGAGGCAACGGCGGAGAGGGTACGCCCTCCAATGGAATTCTTCGACAGTCAAACCAAAACCCTAGACCCTCAGGCGGAGGTCAGACATCCCAGGGCGGAAATGGTTCACCCAATCTCGGAGGTTCGACACCCAACATCAGAGAGGTTACGCCCACACCCAGACCTGGTAGATCTGTCGGCACTGGAGTATCTTCCTATTCTTCTAACCCATCATTGCATGGGACACCTTCATCTGCAGCGACACCGTCATCCCAGGCGGCTGTTTCAGTTTCAAGGACGTCTCTTCCGGTCCAGTAACCACTAACAACCCCAAGCCTCTCGTCAATTTTCGTATCTGAACCCTCAACAACAACCGCCTCCTTATCAAAATCCAAACCCACCACCTCCGGCAATCCCTATTGGACAGCAACAACCGTAAGTTCACGTTCCCGGCTATGAACATGAAATTGAGGAAGAAGGCGAAGATGATGCTCCCGAGTTGCAAGAACAAGACTACCAGCATCTGTTAGATGCGCTCTTGGCTCTACCTGGCCGAGAAAACCTACCACTGTTGAGTGAGCATCCCATACCCGACGTCAAGACCACATGGTATGTTTGCTCTTCTTTTTAGTTTTACATGTGATTATCTATGTATAAGTTTATGTACTTCTGAGACTGATTTGCATAGGTGATATTCGTTTAAGGTCTTCATGTGATTTGCCTACAGGAAATTGATGCATTATCATAGGTGATGTTCTGCTAATGCATAAATATAGCTCTATGCATCTTGGTGTCCGTTTGATGATGATTATTTGTCTCATTTTATCTATTTCAAGATGGTTCATAGTTTAACCATGGTCTGAGTACAATTAAGCATTGAATATGTTTATATCTGTTTACATAAGATATAGAGACAGGCATAAGACTTGGAGACAAACAATTAAGCATGGTTGAATCTGTTTGTATCTGTTTGCATCGTACTGACATTGCATATGTTTGTATTTGTTTGCATAAGATATATAGACAACCATAAGACTTAGAGACAAAATCGTAAGCATGGTTGAATCTGTTTGCATTGTAGTGTCATCTTCCATGTGTTGCAGTTTGTTCTTTTATATATCAAAACTTCTGAAGCTAATTGACTTTCACTTTAACTTTACCTATGTTTATATTAATGTAATAGGTTTACATGGGACAATGGAAAACTGACTCGTGTGATTGCTGGAATCTTTCGTCGGAAGTTTGATGGGCTATACTTTAGCTGGAAGGTTACGCCTATCCACATCCAAGAGAGATATTTCAGAACATTTTCGGTATGGTTTTGTGGTTTTACTTGTTCAATATTAAAGTACTAAAGATACACTTTCATTAATGCTTTATACTCTTCTACTGTGTAGCACAAGTACAATTGGGATGTCGGGATCACAGAGCTTGTCAAAGACCACTTCTTGAAGATTGCCAAGAATCGGATGAAAGAACAGTGGTGAAAGGCCACCATGGATTGGCGAGAGGCTTTGGGAACAAATGTGGATGCATTGGAACACTCCTAGTGCAATAGAGAGGAGTTCTACTGCTTCACAGTCACGTAACTCTGATCAGGGCGGTCTAGGAATTGCCAAGCATGTTTTGGGCCAAAAATCATATTTGCGCGTGCAACAAGAAATGGTAAAGCCTTTAACCTTCCTATAATGTTTTAAACTGCATCTACTTAATATGTGTTTTAATATGTGTACTATATCATCACAGGAGGAGGAATTAAGGCATCCGGTTTCTTATGGAGAAGTGTTTATGAAGACACATACAAGGGCAGATTGGACTTTTGTTGATCGCAAAGCCAAACAAATAGCTGATGCTTATGAGAAGAACCTAGCAGATGTCATCCAGCAAAGGCTGGAGGATGGCCCAGATTGCTTAGACGATGCGTCTGAAAACTCTACGCATCGGACCCTCACCATTGAACAAAAGAATGAGATCTTTCTTAAGGTAATTTCCTTTACTTTATGGTTTCTTAGCATAGGATTGTCTTTGTTTTGCTGTCTGGTTTCTTATCATAGGCTTCAATGCTATTTTGTTCTCAATTTTATTTCATTTTATGTTGCTTTTTTGAGTCACTGGTATTCTGAGCTTCAATGATACTTCATGTCTTTCTTTGGTGAACATGAATTGTTAGCATATGAACCTTCGGATCTTTTCAATATAGTGTTATTCTTTCTGCTTTTTGTTGTGCATCATTCTCAAATCATTGTGAAAGTTGTGAAATCATTCATTCTGATCTATACACTTGTAATAGATGTGAATCATTCTGATGGTTTTACTTGTACAAGGTGTGAATCATTCTGGTATACAATGTTTATAAATCATACTGTTTTGAATAATTTTGATATATGTAATTGTTTTTTCCTTCTTCTTCTTAAGCATTCTATCTGTTTAGCTTCACAATAACGTCTCTGTTTTGCTTAACTATCAACATGTTTTATGTTGTTTTAGTGTACTCAGACAGATCAGAAGGGGAACCCTTTTGGACTTGGCCAACTTCGAGAGCTTATCAGCGAAAGGAAAAGGAAAGAAAGCTATGCAAGCTCTTCTTCCTCAGCACTTTCAGAGATGCATGAACAACTTCAAACAGCTCGTCGCAAGATAGATGAACAAGAAGCGGAAAATGCTCGACGTGATGAGGCACAACGACAAGCTCAATTACGGATCACAACATTGGAGAAACTGATCTCGTACATGAAAAACTCAGATCCCGGCCTCACAGCTTACTTGACTGAGCAGATCCCTGTCTTGGATAATTCCCCAGTACTCGCTCCTACCACTGCCCCAGGAACCACACCACCTACTGCAGCATGCACCACACCTGCCACCGATTCCTAATCCTTTCATCAGCCCTTCTTTTAAAACGATATGACTTATCTTTTTGGGATATTTAGTTTATGTTTCAATACTTGTTACCTTTGTTCAAGACTTAAGTTTTTTTTGTCTATTAGTATTTTAACATTCAGCTACTTCCATTACTTCTAGCTTATAAATTTTGGAATTCTATAAATTACGGAGTTTAACAATTATATATATATATTCGAATTATAATTAAAAAATATGGTTGCAAACAAGTTTCAAATTTGTGATTGATTTCCCACACAAACACAAAGGAAACAAAAACATGAGTGGCATTTTAGTTGTTAAAAAGTGTCGATTTCATGACACTTTTACGACCACTAACGTTCATTACCCTCTACCGTATTAGTCTTAAAGACATCGCAATTATACGACTACACTAAACGTCACAAATTAGTCTCCATATAACGACTACCAAACTCGGTCATATAGTAGTCGCAAAGTTTATGTCGTCACTATTTCGTCGTTAATTTAAGACTACCATAGACAGTCTCCAAATAGTCGTTAATATACGACTGCTGAAAATAGTCACAAATTAGTCTCAAATTAACGACTACTTTGCGACTATTTTGTTTTGCGACGAAAATTTTGCGACTACTTATTTTAGTCGTTAAGTAGTCGCAACTATATATTTTGCGACTATTTTGTGACCTTTTTGGGAGTCGCTCAATAGCTGTTTTCTTGTAGTGTTGGTGAATTCCGAGATGTAATGGTTCAATACTCAAACTATGCCGATCCTTCTGGGAGTGCTGCAAGAAAATAAAGATTGAGATTAGCAGAAGAACAAGGGCAATCTGAAGAAACTGCAGCCCAGATGGTTAGAGCCTCCTTGTCAAACAGAATAACGGAAGAAGCAGATAACCACCAACTAGGTTCTCAAGAGAGAATTCCAGTGACACAACGGTTTGGCCCCTTGAATGAGGAAGCTCCTGAAAATCAATTCAACAATAAAACTCAAACAAAAGCAACTCCAAAGAGAAAACCAGGAAGACCTCCTGGGACAAAAATAACTCAATCCATCTCTACTACTTTCATTGTACCAGGAGCTAGGAAGAGAAAGGTGAGTAAGGTCAACCCTTCACCGCGAAAAAGGAAACATCCATCTATCCCTCGTAGTGAGAACCTTCTTTCCTCGACACATACTAGTCCACAACCAAGTCGAAATATGGCTTCAAGACACCAAGCACCTCCAAAGTTATTTCCTGCGTCAAAGAAGAAGAGTACGAATTTTCAAAATCTATCCTCTCCTCTACCTTAAAATACTACAAGAAAATAGCAGATGAGCGACTCCCTAAACGGTCCCAAAACAGTCGCAAAAATGCAAAGAACGACTGATTTGAGACTAAAAAAAGTAGTCGCAAAATTTTGGTCGCTAATTCAAACAGTCGCAAATTAGTCGCGTATTACGGACTAAATTGTGACTTTTTATTTTAGTCGTATATAAACGACTACGTTGAGACTAATATCTGTAGTCTTATATTAAAGACTAATTAGTGACTGACGTGATTTTGCGACTACTGTGTGACGATATATAGTAGTCGTACTCTGAAGACTAATTTGTGACTACTTATATAGTCGTATAATTGCGACGTTTTAAAGACTACAATTGTAGAGGCACAACCCATATATAGTCGCAAAATCGTCACTTATTAAGGACTAAAAAGCGACTACTATGTTGTATCCTTGAATGATTGGGTCGCAAATTTGTAACAAATTAGGAACCTATTTGCAACTCTTCTTAAAAAAAATATATAAATATTTTATATAATTTTCCAAATTTAAAATGCAAAAAAGTGAAATAGAAAGTACAAATGAGTGTTTAAAATACCAAAAGAGAAAAGAACTTGAAATAAGGCTTTAAACATTAGCAAAAAAAACCAAAGACAATTTGTCCAATACAAAGAAACCAAACACAAGTTGGCCCAAAAAAGATACCAAACAGATTTAATTGTCCAAGATTAAGGGAAAATAAAATGTTACAGGCTAGTGTAGGGTGGGTGGTGAGCCATGCGAGGTGCCTGGTGAGCTGCCTGGTGCATTGACTGGGGCAGCGGCTGGTGATTGAGTCATGAAAGCTGCAACTACGGGATTAATTTCTTTGAGAAACGAGACAAGCTTCTCCAAGCTTTCGAGCCGAGCCTGAGATTGCCTATGCTCTGCATCACGCCGACCATTCTCCAATTCTTGTTCTGATATCTTACGCTTGGCTGCTTGAAGTTGGTCATGGATCTCTAAAAGCGACGACGAAGAAGAGCTTGCATAACTTTCTTTTCTTTTACCTGTGCACACCAACTCTCGAAGTTGTCCAAGTCCAAAAATGTTCCCCTTGTCATCTGTTTCAGTACACTAAAAGAACCAAGAATCAGATAGTCCACCAAATTCAGACGTTGACATGAAGCTGAGTAGGTTTAGGAGAAGCTAAAAAACGAAGTACATCTATCATAATGATTCAAAACCAAAAATAGAATGATTCACTACTCTAAAACAAGTTGATATATCAATATGATTCTTAACCAACAACAGAAAGATTCAAAACAAAAAGCTCAAAGAAGAACAATATATTCATACGTAATTGATCCAGTCATAGTCCACAAACATTGAATCACTCAAGCAACAAAAAGTAATAATGAATCTGAAAGGACAAGTTGATGAGATACCGGAAACAGAAGATGAAACAAAATTCATAACAGAACATAAGGATATACATAAAGTAATACGAGACAGCAAAAGAAATACAATCCTATGGTAAGAAAGCAGAAGAGAAAGAAAAATACCTTGAGAAATATCTCATTCTTTTCTTCAATGGTGAGGGTCCGATGAGTAGAATGTTCAGAATAATTCTCTGAACTCGTTGGATCATCATCATCAACCTCAGACATTACTTCTGCTAGGTGCTTCTCATATGACTCAGCAACTTGTTTGGCTTTGTGATCAACAAAGCTTCCATCAGACCTTGCATGGGTGCGCATAAACACTTCTCCAAAAGAAACAGGATGACCTAATTCCTCCTCCTGTAATAATACAAAAATATATTAGTGTAGATATGCAGTTTTTAAATATAAACACACAGATAAAAGGTTTACCATTTCCTGTTGAACTCGCAAGTAGGATTTCTGACTGGATACGTGCTTGTGGGCTCCTAGACCACCACGATCGGAGTTGCGGGACTGTGAAGCAGTAGAGCTCCTCTCCACCGCATCAGGAGTCTCCCAATGCTACCACATTGTAGTCCAAAGCGTAAGGGAAATCCAATATGGCCTTGCACCACTGTTCTTAGCCTGACTAACTATTCCTTTCATCCGATTTTTGGCAATCTTCAAGAAATGCTACCTCACAATCTCTGTAATCCCAATATCCCAGTTGTACTTCCGCTACATAAGAAGTTATTGGTTAGTAGTGATCTGTCTTAGGAATTACAACTAAAAAAAGAAGCTTTACTCGAAATCATTACCGTAAAAGTTCTGAAATAGCGTTCTTGGACGTGAATTGGCGTAACCTTCCAGCTATAGTAAGGACCATCAAACTTACGACGAAAGATTCCAGCAATCACACGAGTCAATTTTTCTTTTTCCCGGGTAAACCTAATACAGAAATATAAACACATGGTTAAGGTACTGCGTGTATCATGAAAATCATATCAGAATGAGAACAGAACAATGATACTTTATCAACACACAGATACACTAAATCAACTACACACAGATACAATGAGCTAAACAGATAGAATAATGCATTAGCAGACCATGATCAGAGAATGAGTTAACCAACATCGTGCTTTATCACAATATTTTTGTTCTTTGTGATGATGAAAACAAAAGATATACAAATGATATTCAATTATTCAATAAACAGCTTGACACAGAATCAATCCGGCAAACAGATAGACTGATGAATGTGCAGACCATAATACAATCAAGCATTCACATTACGAGACCATGATACAACTACACTGATACTTTGACACAAATACAATCAGGCAAGCATGGGTATAATGATGCAAACGCAGACCATTATACAACTAGACTGACATCTCATACAACTACACTGACAGTTTCACCAATCCAAAATTAAAATCGTTTGTACAGATCAGAGAAGTTACCATGTAGTCTTGACGTTGGGGATTGGATGCTCAGACAAGAGAGGCAGTTGTTCTCGGCCAGGAAGAGCCAATAGATCATCCAACAGCTGTTGGAAGTCTTGCGCCTTTGGGTTGGGAGCATCAACCTGGTATTCTTCCTCGACATCTAGATCAAGGTCGGGAAACTCATCATCCATTGCTTGTTGCTAGGGAATGTGAACTGCCGAAGGCTGTGGCTGAGGAATTTGCACAGGAGGAGGCGGTTGATGGATCAGAATTGGCCTGTTATGGTGATGAGGGGCTTGCGGTTGTGTTGACAGTGAATACTGAGCCGAAAGTCCTGGTCTGGACACAGACACTGTCGCCTGAGAGGAGGGGTTAGAGGAGTACGATGATGCTCCACGAAGTCCACTGGTCCCATCGACCATGGATCTACCACCTCCAACTCTTGGTGTACCTCCTCCGCCTGAGACTCCGACTGGAGTTTCACCACCTCCGCCGTTGGCTCCACGACCACCGCCTGTGGATCTAGAACCTACGCCGTTTCCTCTACCACCTCCGACTGGGGTTTCACCACCTCCGCCGTTGGCTCCACCAACACCGCATGTGGATCTAGAACCGCTGCCTTTTCCTCTACCACCAGCACCGACTCTACCTCCTTTACCGCGACCGGTTTTACTTTTTCCAGCCATGAAGAACAAAAAGAAGAATCGAAAAAGAAAAATCGAGAGAGAAAGAATAAGCTTTTGATTTAGGGTTTGATTTAGGGATTGCGAAATGGGAAATCAGAAAAGAATGGTTTGATTAGAGGTTGCGTTCGAAAGAGAGGAAGAAATAGAGGCTAAATGGAAGAGAAAAAGAAGATTTGGGACTGAGGATCTGATAAATCACCTAAGTGTCGAGAAAGATGGAAAAATTAGGGTTTGCTTAGAAATGATTTGGGACTGAAAGTTTCGGATACATGTTTTATGAAAGAATCGCAAAGCAGTCTCTAAGTAGTCGTAAACTAATTTTCAGGGGAGACCTAACGCGCCCAAAAGCCCAATTTTTGGCCAAAAGCCCAAATCTTTTCAAACCCAAAATTTCAAATACGTGAAGATAGTCGCAAATTAACAAACAGTGGCAAATCAGTCTCAAATGTATCACTGTTTTGTGACTTTTGAGTAGTGACAAATCAAAACCCTAAACTCTAAATGTTTAGGTCCAAATTTCTGAGGATATAGTGTTCCAATCAGATTTTCATCTATTTAATAACTGTGTTTTTGATTATATAGAGTACACTATTACTAATAATCAAAAATTTGAAAAATTTATAGTTTAAACAAAGATAAGATTGAAAGAACAAGTAATTTATCTTAAAACATGTAATGGAAGATGCAAAAATTATTTCAAATTGTAATTTTAAATAATTTTTGCGATTATATGATATATTTAGTGTAATATAAACTTCACATCTATGTAGATACCTAAAAAATCTTTTTACTTGAAATATTTTATTGAATTTCCAACAAACCTTATGGAGAGTTGGTAAACAGTCACAAATCAGTCACATTTTTAACGAAATGTCGCAAAGTAGTCGCAGAATAGTGGGGAATTTATGACGCTTTTGTGACCGACTGTAATAATAGGTGCAAAAAGGTTTTCCTGCAAAATTTCAAATACGTGAAGGTAGTCACAAATCAGTCGCAAATTAACAAACAGTGGCAAATCAGTCTCAAATGTATCACTGTTTTGTGACTTTTGAGTAGTGACAAATCAAAACCCTAAACTCTAAAATATTTAGATCTAAATTTCTGAGGCATATAGTGTTCCAATCAGATTTTCATCAATTTAATAACTGTGTGTTTGATTATATAGAGTACACTATTACTAATAATCAAAAATTTGAAAAATTTATAGTTTAAACAAAGATAAGATTGAAAGAACAAGTAATTTATCTTAAAACATGTAATGGAAGATGCAAAAATTATTTCTAATTGAAATTTTAAATAATTTTTGCCATTATATGATATATTTAGTGTAATATATACTTCAAATCTATGTAGATACCTAAAAAAATCTTTTTACTTGAAATATTTTATTGAATTTCCAACAAACCTTATGGAGAGTTGGTAAATAGTCACAAATCAGTCACATATTTAACGAGATGTCGCAAAGTAGTCGCAGAATAGTGGGAAATTTATGACGCCTTTGTGACCGACTGTAATAATTGATGCAAAAGGTTTTCCTGCGACTCGATCCTTAAACCTGGTAGTGTTATCAATTGTTCAAATCCAATGAGCTAATGTAATCAACCAGCTTTCTAGTACGTTACGTAGTATATATATCGTTTATTAGTAAATCGGAAAATTAAAATTTACCCATAGATACTGTTATTCGAACATGGGACCTGTTTGTCATTTAGATGTTGCTTTTTCACTGAGCTATAGTGACCATTCGAGTTTTACTTACGATAACTTATTTATATACCGATACTTATCCAATCCGGAAAAAAAAATTAAAAAGGTTTTAAAAAAAAAATATTGCCACAACTATATTACACACATTAATTCAAAATCCAATACATAATATTCATATATATTACAAAAATTAAATTAAAATCTCATACATAGTATTCAAATTTCTTCATCTTCCTCTGAAGACGATAAATTACAAAGAAATTCATCTTCTGGCTCAGCGTCTTCAATTTCGAAATCAATTTCTTCTACTAGATGATTTCCGTCAACTAAACTATCGACAACAATTTCTTCTACTAACGTACCTAAATTTCATATTTTCCAAGTTTTCACCTACTTTTAGTGACTAAACTGTGACTTTTCTGGCATGCTCTATACGAGTAGCAAATAAGTCGCAATTTTGGGACTGATTTGCGACTACATTTACTGACTAAAAATAGAGTCGCAAAACAGTCTCACTTTGCGACTCTTTTCTGACTACATTTAAACAGTCAAATAATAGTCTCCATTTAGTCGCTAATTTAAAACTACTATACGACTGAATAATTCGGTAGTAAATTTGCGACTGATTTGCTTATATATCTTTCGTAGTCGTTCATTAGTCGCATTTTGGTCCCAAAATAGTCGCAAAATTTTGCGACTGAAAAATCAGTCACAAAAAGTAGTCACTCATCAGCTGATTTCTTGTAGTGAAAGTAGCCTGCTGGAACTGTCAATGGTTAGGGAATCCCGCGACAGTTCGTCGTCTCCAAGAAATTCGTCGACGTGTAGATCCGAACATTTTCTTCTTGTCGGAGACAAAAAATCCATATGAATTCGTCCTGAGCAAAGTGGAAAGCCTAGGTTATGCAAACCAAGCTTTAGTATCCCCACATGGAAGAGGAGGAGGACTCATTCTATTATGGAAACAAGATCTCGTAGTAGAGATTCTCTCTTCCTGTACTAATTACTTTGATACTCGAGTAACTTATGAAGGAAAATTTTTTTATTATACATTTATCTATGGAGATCCAGATAGAGTAAAAAGAAAACAAACTTGGGAGTACTTAACAGCTCTCGCTCTGGTAAGAGATGCACCTTGGTTTGTATCCAGGGACTTCAACGACATAGTTGATAATTCAGAGAAAGAAGGTGGGCCTGAGCGTTCAGAGAGCTCCTTTGGTGATTTTAGGACTTTCTTATCAGAAGGAGATTTGTATGATCTTCAACATTCGGGTAATCCACTTTCATGGAGAGGTAGCAGAGGTACATACAATGTGAAATGCCGGTTGGATAGAGCATTGTCCAACAGCTCTTGGGCAGAGGTCTTTCCTTCGGGATGGTGCGAATATATGAGATTTGAAGGATCGGACCATAGACCTATTATCACCTTTTTTGATCCATCAAGGAAGAAAAGAAGTGGGATATTTTGTTATGATCGAAGACTGCGAGATAATGAGGAAGTGAAACAGTTCATAGAGCAAACTTGGGAAGAGGAGAATCAACTCAAAGTTAAACAAAAGATAGACAAATGTAGGAAGGTTATCATCATCTGGAACCGAGAAAAAAATTAATAGCAAGTCCCGTATTGAAGAATTAAAACAAGCTTTAGAGGAAGCCATGATCAATCATATCCAAAATGAAGAGCTCTTACATAAGATTAATGTAGATCTTAAAGGTGCTTACAAGGCGGAGGAAGAATTTTGGAAACAAAGAAGCAGACAATTATGGTTAAATTTAGGAGATAAAAACATTGGCTTCTTTCATGCTACAACAAAGAATAGGAAAGCTTTGAATAAATTCTCAGTTATTGAGAATGATGAAGGCCAGGCGTGTTTTGAAGAAGACAAAATTGTCAAAGCTATTGCTGAATACTTCCAAGCCCTTTTCATTTCCCAAGACAGCTCAATTCAAAAGATAGAATCCATTATTCAGGATGCACTACATCCGATTATATCTGCAGAAACAAACCAGAAGCTTTTCAACCTCCAACAAATTTGGAAATCAGAGAAGCTATGTTTTATTAATGCTGACAATGCACCTGGACCAGACGACTTCTCCGCAAGTTTCTTTAAGTCTAATTGGGAAGTGGTGGGACATGATATAGTGAAAGCAGTCCAGGAGTTCTTCCAATCCGGCTGCATACCGAGAACAATCAATGAAACACACATCAGGCTTCCGAAGGTGACAGGGCCAAAAAAAGACATCTGACTATCGACCAATAGCACTCTATAATGTATATTACAAAGTAATCTCGAAACTCCTTACCCGCAGATTGTAGCCAATTCTGGATGATCTAATCTCAGAGAATCAATCTGCATTCGTACCAAAACGAGCCATATCAGATAATGTACTTATTACACACGAGGTACTACATTTTTTGAAAAATTCAAAAGCAGAAGATTATTTCTCTATGGCTATCAAAACAGATATGAGCAAAGCCTATGACAGGCTAGAATGAGAGTTTATTAGACAAGTTCTCATAAGATTAGGATTCCATTCTCTTTGGATTAATTGGATATTGCAGTGTGTTAGTACTATATCCTATTCTTTCCTAATAAATGGAGCTCCTAGAGGGTTAGTCAAACCGTAACGAGGAATAAGACAAGGAGATCCTCTATCGCCTTACCTCTTCATACTGTGCAGTGAGGTTTTATCAGGGTTGTGTAACATAGCACATGAGAATGGAAAGATCCAGGGCATCAAAGTGGTAGCAGGCAGTCCGAGAGTGAATCATATGCTCTTTGCAGATGATACCATATTTTTCTGCAGAGCAAACACCAAAAGTTGTAAAGAACTTAAAGAAATCCTATCCAATTATGCAGCAGTCTCTGGCCAACTCATAAACAACCAAAAATCATCTATCTCCTTTTCTAGAAAGACGCCACAAGACAAGAAAAACCAGATGAAACAGATTCTTCAAATAGATAAGGAAGGAGGAGTGGGAAAGTACCTTGGTTTGCCTGAACATTTTAGTAGAAAAAAGAAAGATCTCATCACCTCTATTGTCGATAGGATCAAGCAGAGAGTAGTGAGCTGGTCCACCAAACTTCTGTTATGAGCAGGGAAAATGATTATGCTTAAGAGTGTCTTAGCAGCGATGCCATCATATGATATGTCCTATTTCAAGCTCCTTCAATCTTTATGTACTCAGATCCAATCTGCTCTCACACGGTTCTGGTGGAATTCATCACCAAAGAACCTCGGAGGACTAGGATTCAAAGACATCAACAATTTCAACGATGCATTACTAGCTAAACTTAGCTGGAGGCTGTTTAACAACCCTACCTGCCTTTTGGTGAGAGTATTACTCGGAAAATATTGTCTTAATTCCTCCTTTTTAAAGTGTACTGCCCCCATCCTCTTCATCTCATGGAGGGAGAAGCATTCTCATAGGGAGAGATATGCTGAGCAAACAATTAGGATGGATCATGGGAGATGGAGAGTCAATCAACATATGGTATGATTCTTGGTTATCATGCTCGGAACAGTTAAGACCGATGGGTCGTCCACCTGAAACAGCTCGACATCTCAAAGTCTCAGATATGTTTAGGCATCAGACAAGGGAATGGGATACCGAGAAAATAGAGCAAATTCTCCCAGCCTATAAGGAGCATATTCTCACCTTGAAACCGAGCATTCTGGGAGCTCCGGATAAGATAAGATGGCTCAGTCATCCATCAGGAGAATACTCTACCAGGATAGGATACTATGTTGCGGCTCAAGCATTGGAAAAAAAACAACCGAGAACCTATCAGACATCAATTGAGTGGAATGCCAATGTCTGGAAAACAAAAGCTTCACCAAAGATAAAAGTGTTTCTATGGAAATCCCTAGATGGAGCCTTACCTGTAGGAGAACATCTAGCTTATCGACACGTTCCAGTGGCCTCCAATTACGCAAGATGCAACGAGACAGAATCAATCCTCCACCTCGTCTTCCACTGTCCATTTGCTCAAGAGGTTTGGAAAAGATCCCCATTTGCGATAGGTTTCGACTCATCACTGATCATAGATACCCACTCGGGTGTAAACTTTGCAAAGAAACTATTTACATTACCTCCGGTAGGGTTAGACACCGGATCGTTGTTCCCTTGGATCTGTTTGGCTCCCTGGATTGCTAGAAATCAGATGATCTTCAACAACAGAAGCTTCTCGACGGACGATACTATCCTCAGAGCTGTCCTGGATGCTAGGGAATGGAATTTGGCACAAATCACGGGCTCTCCTCCACTGAGACACCCGAACCCAACACAAAGTCTTTCAATCCCTAGGGATGGGACGATCATTTGCGGCTCTGATGCAGCATGGAAATCAGAGTCAGGTGTGGCTGGATTAGGTTGGACCTTTCAAGGATCAAGCTCTCTATCCAAATACTCCTCTGTGATTCCGTTTGGTTTTTCACCTCTAATGGCCGAAGCTCTTGCAATAAGGGTTGCGCTGTTATGTGCGAGATGAATCGGATATGATTATCTAATTCTCCAATCCGACTCTCTGAAGATGATCTGGACAATCAATTCTCGATCGACGACCTTAGAGATCCATGGAGTTTTCGAAGACATCTTTATCTGTTTATATGAATTTGCTTCTATTAAGTTTAAGTTTATCCCTAGGATATCTAATGTTATAGCTGATTCTATTGCCAAACAGGCCCTCGGAGACCTCGATGTAATCTGATTCTAAGTTTATATAAGCGTTGCACAAAAAAAAAAAAAAAACATATATATATCAAGAAGTTGTGCTGATTACTATGATTTCGTAGATGACATGGCAATTTATAAAGAATTTTGTAGAATTGACTTCTTGATTGGTAAGTATATATATATATCGGTTATTTTATCTAATGTTAGTTGTGCATACTCTTTTTTTATTATGATATATAAGTAGAACATCGCCTGTGTTATATAAGTGATAGTGAGTCAAATCTAGCTATAAAAAAATGAAGAGAAGTTATCGCAAACGATTCTGGACAATTTCTACTTTTGATTTTCCAAATAAAATGGGAAGATTATGTCTTTAAACATTCTAAATTTGGTTATAATATGAGAAGAAACTATTTTATACTATTATTTGAGATTTCGATTTTCGAAATAGATTGCTCATGTTGAAAGTTGGAACCTAAAATTATTCAAATATCTTCAGTAAAAAATTTGTATGAACATAATCTCTACACGAAAAATAAATATTCTCTGCATTTTGAATTTTCAAAAATACCTTTCTATATATTTGTTAAATTCGATCCTTATATTTTCCAAATAAAACATTTTTTTTTTTACTTTTTTATTCGATAATAGCTAGAAAAAAGAAAACTTAGATTTTAAAACCGTCTTTTATAATCTTATAAATAATGGCTTTAGATTTTCATATGAGTTCATATCAATTTCCGAAACTACCGTAGAGTAAAAAGATCATATATATGGTTTATATCTACATCGAGTGCTCGGTGTGTGGAAGCATCGTTCAAATTTTTTTGAGCACGTATGTTTTATATATATTGTCGATCTATAATATGTTATTCTTATAGATGTATAATTTATGTTGGAATTTTAATATTTTCGTAATTTATCATGAGGTAAAAACAACGGACACGATTTCATCTTTTCGTCAGGTAAGCTCTAATCGATCTATAATTTGTTGTTATATGCTATCTTTTTATTGTTTTAGTTTTTATAAAATAAGTAAAATTAAAGACCAAAAAATCAAAAATCAATCAAATTATAAATTGAATTTGCACCTCTAATTAAAATCTAACAATTGTTTAAAAAATTATTAGAAATGACAAAATGGATAAAATTTATATATAAATATGTAAATGTTTGACTTCCTAAAGGTACAAAGTACACATCATACATAGTAATGTCAAAATAGATAATCCAACCCAAGACAACTCATAATCATAATGGGTTGAGCGTTAATGAGTTATGGATAAACTCCAACCCATTTAATAAATGGATTGGATCAACCCATGAACCCATCAAATATAAATGAGTCGGATTGACTTTGACCCGACCCATTTGATTTGATAAATAAAATAAATAAATAAACAAAAATTTTGAAATCATGTTTTAACAAAAAAATTACAAGTCATATTTTGTGTGGACAATTACGAAATCACGTTTTGATAAAAAATTTGACAAAATCACGTTTTCATAAAAAAAAAAAATAACTGGTAAATTATAAAATCACATTTTAATGAAAAATAACAAATCATAAAAATTGAGGAAACACGTTTTTAACGGAAAAATTATGGAATCGAAGTTTTGGCGAGGAAATTGAGAAATTACGGTTTTGGCTGAAATTGTTTTGCGGAATCGCATTTTTGGCGGAAATTTTTTACGGAATTGTGTTTTTCGCGGGAAAATTTTACAAAATCGCATTTTTGGCGGGAAAATTGCGGAATCGCGTTTTTGGTGGGAAAATTGCGGGACTGCGTTTTGGCGGGAAAATTGCGGAATCGCGTTTTTGGCGGAAATTTTTTACGGAATCGCGTTTTTGGCGGTAAAATTGTGGAATCGTGTTTTTGGCGGAAAATTGCGGAATCGTGTTTTTGGCGGAAATGTTTTACGGAATAACGTTTTTGGTGGGAAAATTTTACGGAATCACGTTTTTGGTGGGAAAAATTGCGAAATCATGTTTTTGGCGGAAAATTAAACTGTGAAATCATGTTTTTAGTTTATAAAAAGGTTGATGGGTCAACCGATTAACCCATTTTATTTCAACTCAATTCACTTGACTCATCAAACCATTGACCCATAAACCTATTAGGATTAAAATATTCAATCCATTAGGATTAATGGATTGGATTAGGTTGGATCGACCCATGTGTTTTGACCCATTTTGACAGCCCCCTAACCACACATATATTGATGTACGTATATCTTTAGTTTCGTAGTTTAATACTTCTAGATAATATCTTTTGTTATTATTTTTTTATAGGTATTTCTTGTTTTGTATTTCTCCTGTTGATATAATCATTTATAAAAGAAAGGATTATTAAAATTCAAATTTAAAAACTTACACAAAAATCACAAAATACAAAAATCCTTAATTTTATAAGGAAACCCATTACACATATAATTGATAGCTTCTACGGTGGTTTTTTTTGGACATTTTCTAAGACCAATGTACTATATAATAAATCACATATGTACTTGTTTTAGTTAAACTTTTTGAAAAAAAAAAAAAAAAACTTGATAGCATTTGGAGCTTAAATGTTATATTAATCTACTAAAACTTTGACCAGTTGAACTAATAAATTTCTGAAATCACGGCCTCAAAATATTTAAATGAGACATAGCCTAAAACAAATGTATTTTTTCCCGCGATTCGAAAGTGGTATTTTTTTTTATGGTGCAAAATAGTAATAAAATATAACGGTCTACTAAAAAGTAAGAAAAATTTGGTGAATAACCAAATTAAATTATTAATTAGCAAACTAACAAAAAAATGCATGATCCATTAGATCTTAGGGATTTGGGTAGTTAGTAAATGAGAAATTACCATAAAAACTTTCAATTTTTTGCGTTTCCAGAACAAACCTCCAACTTAATCATTTTCTGAAATAAACCGCTAAGTGGTCAAAAGTGTGCACGATCGAAAAAATTGACCAACGGTCAACAACAACTCCATTAAACACTCTTAACATCCGTTAAAAGAAAATTAACGACAATTGCTTTTTAATTGAGTTACGAATTGTGGATGTTGTGATTATAATATATTTTCTATTATAATATACAAACAGAGGAATAAAAGATAACAAACCAAATCATAAACTTTATAAAAAATAATCAAGAGTTATAACGGGTGTTATTGGTGTTTAACGGAGTTGACGTTGACCGTTGATCAACCTTCGAACGCATACATTTTTGGTCATTTAGAGGTTTATTTCAAAAAAAAATTGAGTTGAAGGTTTGTTCTGGAAATACAAAAAATTGGATGTTTAAGTTGAAAAAAATTAAAAAGTTTGAGGTTTATTCTGGAAACGAAAAAAATTGGATATTTAAGTTGGAAAAAAAATGAAAAACTGGAAGTTTTTTTATGGTAAATTATAGTTTTTTTTGGTTATTTTAGCCGATTTCTCTAAACCGTAACGGTAGTAATCTCCGTACCACTATATTCGTATGGCATCATCGAATGGATTACACATGCAGAAAGTATAGTAGAGCGGTATAACAAAAAGAAAACTTATAATGGTGGAGACAATAATTTCTATGGATTATGCAGATGGATTTCTTTTCTCTTCTTTCGATCAAATAAAACATTATACATCGACTACCTAAAACCATATAGGTTCAAAATACGTAATACATTTTAAGAAAACTGGATTTTAGAAATCAAAATAATAATTAAATATGAACAATTATAAAACAAAATCTTCCGTTTGATCAGAAGATCCATAGATCTCGATTAGCTTTTGCAATACCACAACTTGATTCCTAAGCCGTACGATGTAATCCGCCGTTTCTTGAAACAACTGTTCCGTCTCTCCACCGTCGGATTCCTCCTCCACGTGAAGACTCTGCTCCGTCGTCTTCTCCGTCGTCGACGACGGAGGAAGAAGACTCTTAAGCGCTCCGAGTTTTTCCGAGAAAATTTCACCGTCGTTTCCATAGCAATTGTGGAGAATCTTGGCTCGTGATGAAACACGTGCTCTTGTTCTTCCTCTGGTTCTTTGAGTCTTTAAGATTCTCATCGCGAAGAAGAGAACAGAGAGTTTGATAGATTTTTTGTTTTTCTTTTGAAGAATGAAAGAAAGAGGATCGGGGTTTATGTACAATTGGCTACTCGTTTATGCCCCTGGAGTTTTTTTTTATTACGATTGTACCACTAGTGGTGCTTTCATTCTTGCTTTGTCGTTTTGTGTTTTTTTTTTAGGGCCCTTTTGGTTTTAAGTAAAATAAAAATATCCGATAATATCCTACTCTCTCACGTGCTCGTTGTCAAATATCTAAGAATGTTTATATCGATAAAAGATAGGATAATAACGGTAGAGATTTAATAAAAAAATAATTAAGATATATCTAAAGTTGAATTTTAAAGAAGTGGTTCATGTCATAGATAATTCGGATATTTGAAATTATTATTCAAAATTTTCATTGGATCATATAAAAAGTGGAATCGATTATAACAAATTTGAATAATTATGGTAAATAATTAAAATTTTAATTATTCAAACAGATAATTCTCGTGATTAAGTGATTATCCGATCATATTTCTATCCGGCTAAAATAAATTACAATGATATCTGACATATAATTTTTATTATTATTATTATTTTTAATAATTCAAATTATTATTTTTAATAATTCAAACCTATGATGTTATATTATTCCATCCAAAATGGAATACATACAAATATTTTTTTTACTTCACATATAACAAGAGAATAATCTTAAACTAGCATTTTAAATTGCAAATTTTCAAGAAACAGATTTTACTTTTTGGTTTTTGGGGTTCCACATAGCAAAAATTATTGAAGTTTTGTCGAGAAGAAAATGTAATTTCAATATGCATTTGGAATTTCATATTTTATTATGATTTTGGTACAATTGTTATTTTAGAACATTTTTTTATAGATAATTGGTATTGTCTTTAGAAGCAAGACTAACCAGATTATTTGAATGTTTTGAGTAGTACGAATATCGACAAAACTGACATGTGAAAAGAAAGGTATATTGGTAATTCCGGTTAAGTAGCAAAAGAGAGAAGTGGGAGAAGAGTGCGCATTTGCCATATGACAGTAAAAACATCAGCCTTCGGTGAACACGCATGATAAGTGTTTGGGCAAAATATTACTTTTTTTTCTTCCTATATTGCCCCTCCATAGTTATCAATAATCCAACTTTTCTTTTAATTTAGCACGAGTTATCATGTTTCGCAGAAACGTTGACTAATATAGAAGCCAAATTATCGTGTTTCAGCTAAGCATAAAATACTGCTAGATTATTGTGTTTCGGCAAATATAAAACCGTCGAAACTAAAAAAAATTATGCAAGCCCACCACGACGGATAAAACATTTCTAACCGAAACACAAATAATCAAATGATCCATACGCATAATTTGCGCACAGTAAAATTAAACTGAAATTATACCGAATTTATGTATCACCACCATTTACCACACACGAATTAATCCATTATCTAGTTTTTAAATTAAATGATAAGTACGAAGGATGTTTATAATTTTTATAATCAAATGTTTGCTATTCATTTGACCGAATAAATGTTTTCTTTGTTGGGCCCTTTATTCTTTTTCAATATATCAAATGACAAAATATCTTAAGACAAAGCTCCAAAATAATATTTTGAGTTTGAAATTTTTTATTTTTATTCTTAATAATAAACATAAACATTCTTTTTTCTTACTACTCATTTCAAATGGCAAGATACAATCCCTTAAAACAAAGATTAAAAAATATATATAGTAATTGACTATGAACTATTGGTGGAGATGCAGTGAATCCAATTAGTTATCTTTTCGTTGATTTAGATCTGATTTTTGAGACTGAATATAGTGAAATTTTGCATTTTTCAGAATTTTAAATTTGTTAACAAAAGAAATTGTTTTTTACTATATTTGATGAGTGGAACAAAATTACTCCTCTATCATTTCCATTTTATTTATTACTATCTCATTCATCTTTATTCCATTAATTACTATACTGGTTATCATTTAAACTGTTAATTTCAATTTAAAGCTGGAGTACAAAATTTAAGAGGTCTACTACTAAAAACTCAAATCATGTCGATTAGGTTGATTAGTTACGAGTTCATAATATGTTCTTCATAGTGACTGAACTGTCAAAAAAACCATATTCGAGTGAGTAAATGAATACCACGGACTGAAGACTTAAAGCAACATTTCCAAATATCATCGAGCTCAATCAATGTGCATTTGTTAAAGGGCGTTTATTATTGAAAAATGTTTTCTTGGCAGCAAAATTGATGAAAGACTATCATAAGATGTTCATCAGTTCTCGTTGTACCATTAAATTGGATATCTCCAAACCTTCTAACAGGATTCAATGGCATTTCACCGTCTCTACACTCTGGATGATGCGTTATCTGGAATAATTTATACATTGAATAAATAAGTGTGTGTTAACGACCTTTTTCAGTCATAGTGAATAGGAAATAGAGGGGTTGGTCACTAGTAACCATAGATTACACTGAAGATGCTTGATATCTCCCTATTTATATGTGATTATCAACAATGTCTTGTCCAAGTTGCTGAATAAAATAGCCGCGGAGGTCAAGATCAATTTTCATCCCTCCTGCAAAGCTGTAAAGCTCACACATCTAAGCTTTATCAATGATATCATAATCTTCACAAATGGCACACTGGAATTACTTGGTGAGATGTTGGACATGTTTAATGGGTTTGCTATTATGTATGGTCTTTGTATTAATGTGGCGAAATCTATCCTCTTTACGTCTGGTCGAGGAAAACAAAGGTTGGAATTTGGAACACATTTTTTTATAAAAGAAATCAAAGCACATTAGTAGGTTTCTCTTATAATTCTCTCTCGATCAAGAACTTAGAGTTTCCATTAACCACAAAGTCGATGACTAAGGTAGAATACGAGCCGTTGGTAGATAAAATATGCACCCGAATGCTAAGTTGGACAAGTAAATACTTGTCTTTTGCTATATATCTACAACTTATCAAATCAAATATCTCTAGATTTCAAACTTTATGTACTCACTTGCCTAAGCGTAGTTTTGCTGAGATTAAGAGAATGTATGGTGCTTTCCTATGGAGTGCTTCTTCGAACGTACTAAACAAGGCAAAAGTGGCTTGGAAAGAAATATGTTTGCCACATAGTAAAAAAGGACTGAGAGTTCGATGTATCCATGAAGTCTTTCGGGTTTTGGCTAAGTCTAATTTTGGAAGTTATTCACCTCGTCATGTTTACTGTGGGTAGCTTGGGTGAGTAACTACTTGGCGTGTCAGGATCCTTCTTGAATGCTTGAGACACCACCATGGGCTCTTAGATTTTCGGAAGCTCCTCAAGCTTCAAACACATCTGCAGAGTTTCAAGTATGAGTTTGTAATGGTACATCAATTTTTTCTGGTCAAATTATTAGCTACCTTTTAATCAATTGCTGGATATCACATGTGACTTAGGCACTCGTTAATCGGGTATAAGACGGTTCAAAACGGTTCAAAACGATATCAAAGGTTGTAACCGCGAATGCCTAAAAACTTCGTCGTTGTCGGAACTACCAATTGTAACACTTAATCACACATATTCGAGCTGCTCCTTTGCCAATTTTAGATGCTCGTGATGATGTCATATTGTGGAGACACTCGCAAGTTTAAGTATCGAGACTCTTTTTTTGCCAAAACATATTGAGCAAGTCCACACTCGCTGAGACAAGCAGGACTAGAGTCTTATTGTTTGGTTTTGTAGGGACTCCCTCATTTTGCCTTCATAATATGCTTGGCCAACACCGTCAATGATTGTCTCTCCACTAGAGCACATAGTTGGAATAGGGGTTGCTTGTTTTTTTTTTTGCGGGGAGTCCGATCAGACAAAGACCACTTATTTTTCGCGTTCTCCTATACATATGCGATTTGGACTGCCATAGTTGGGGATTTTCTTGGAGTCTCACCGACCAGGATTGAACTATGACCTTGCAACACCCACACATTCGACATAATATTTTTCATCTTGCTCAATTTGGCTTTTCAAGGGACGATTAATCACATATGGCGTGAGCAAAACAGATCTACCACCCGACATCCCACTTTATTCTCGTCATTGAGAAATCAGTTTACAATAGATTTGTCTCCCCACCCCCACTCCATACCATGACATTCAGCTACTCAAAATTCTCCTTCAAAGATGGTTTCGAGCCATAGGAGTTTGTTAATCACAATGAGATTTGTTTTTTCACTCAATTATTTTCCATTATTTTTTTCTTTACATAAAATATTTTTTTGTCAATAAAATAAATATTTTTTTAAATGGATTTTGTATTAGATAGTAGCCATTAAAACACCTGAAACATCTACCAAATACCTTCCACACATTGGTTTGGAAAGCCATAATAGTGACAGAGATTTGCAGTTAATTCAGCGATGTACTACTGGGAAAATTATTTAAATTTTGGAGACTTAAAACTGTTACGAATTTTCTAGGATTTTAAAGGGTTAAAAAAAAAAAAAAAAAAAAAAAAATATATATATATATATATATATATATAATCATACCTTTTAAAAGTTTTCTTTTATATAACAATATATATCAAAATGTTAACATACAAAATACTTACTAATATAGTTTTGCGACAATATTGCATGAATATGGATCCTAATCTAAATGCTCGTTTAATACGTTGTCAATGATTATTTGTTTACTATCTTTAGTTTAAAGTTCCGGTCAATCATGTTCATGTTGCTTAATGAAAAAGTGATGTATCTTATTTTTCAGAGTTTTAACTGTTTTTTAAAATTTATTATGAGTCTTTAATTGTGTTTTCGAGTTTTTATGGCGTTCTAGAGCTTTTCAGTCCTCTAAGGTGAAATAGGCAAAACAGATGGAAACGAGAACGGAAATGGATGAAGAATCGAGTGTTGGAGTTTGGAGGAAACTAGACCGGTCATGAAGCTTGTACCAAGACTAGATGACTGCACCCAGTCCAATGTTCACAACATTTGGACCGGTCTCGAAGCCCGACCTAGATCCATGCACCTACACCCGGGCCGCCCCTCACACACAAGGGACCGGTCCAGCTAACACCACCTGCACCCGGACTTCCATCCGCACCACTTAGTCCACCCAAGTGCACTAGTCCGAGATGATTTCCCATGACCGGTCCAAAATGCTGACGAGAGCAATTTATCTTTTTCGTCTTGGCTTTTTTTTCTTCAACCGAATTCGACTTTGAACCTATAAATACTTTTTGTTGTCAACTAATGGAATAAAATTAAACAAAGGGTTTTGGTAAACCAACCCGGAACAATGGATTTGTCAAACTTAAAATCAAGAGAGCGAGAAGTTGCACTACAAGCCAAACAATCTGCCTTACCCTTCAGACTGCGTGGAATCTACGAAATAGGAAAAAAATGAAAGAGGTCTTTTAAACCCGTGAATACTGAAAGTAGCAAGGAAAAAGCGGGTTAAACTTCCGAGTCTGACACTATCTTCACTAACTTTAAGCAATATGTTTGGAAGGCAATGACCAATTTATGATGCATCACCATATACTCCATCTTCCAAATCAAAGCTTCCAATTCCGGGTGCATATGAGTTAAGTTTTGTCTTTTTCCATTAGCACACATTTAAGTAATCATTCCAGTTGCATTAAGCAAAGCACCATCCTAGTCATAATGATATAGAATCAAGCTACCATGAGCCATCAAGTTGGCACATCGGTCCACGAAGCGGTGAAACAGCTTGTTGACACAACTGAGTTAGGGTGTCCGCCACTTTGGCCCTCAATTGTGCTTCCTCTCATGCGGCTGCATTGCCTAAGGCTAATTTTAGAATATATGGGGGTTTTTGATCTAGGCTATTAAAAATCTTATCATTCTGAGCTTTCCACAAATACCAGAGAATCCAAGAAAACATATTTACAATCTCCTCTCTCAATACCTCCTCCGCCACTCTCCTAGAACATGTAATCCATATTAGAGAACACTGATGATGATGGGAAGACACCAGAAATCAATGGTATATTGGATAAAGCCTAAGTTTGTAAAGCGGGAGAACATTCAATACTACAAGAAAATAATCCATTTGCGATGAAAACTTGCGATGGACGTAATCTGCTACGTCCTTAAGATCGTCGCAAATTTAAGACGGCTGAGGAATACACAAAATTGCGACGGATTTGCGACGAAATAAACCATCGCAGGTTTGCGACAAAATAAACCATCGCAGGTTTGCGAGTCTTTTGCGATAGATTTGAAAGTTGGTAAGACACAATTTAAATACTTTGTAACCACCTAGTTGTGAGGGAAATTGGCCTCACAATGCCCTCGCAAATTTCTCGGAAATCCATAGCAAACTTTCCAAACTCCTCTATAAATAGCACATGGAAGAGATCCGAAAATCATATAAAAATATACAAACTTTTCATACCTTAAAAGAAACAAAAATCTGTTTGGAAGAAGTTTTTTTTTCATCAATTCGATTTTATTTTGAAGTTGGAAATATATGGATTCGTCGTTGCATGAAATATATGCATTACGACAATAGATGTACATGCACAAAGATTCGGCGACTGGTGAAGTGACAGAAGAATTTTGAGATGGACTGCAAATATTCATGTATCAGGCGACAAACCAACCATTTTCCCGCGAAAAAGGTAAAATCTTATGATCATGTTGTAAGTGCCAAAACAAGCCATACTTGGATATTAATAAAGTGAAGATGGATCTATATACCAGGGGGTTTATGCCAAACTACTTTGTATGTTGTCGTATTGAAAAGCATATTGTATTGTAAATGCTTATGAGGGTATTAGTAGTATGAGTCATTGTGTTGAGCAACATAGTACTACTAATTATGCTCATGCTCATTTCAGGTATGAGAAAAATAGGTTTCATGATATGGTTACAGATGCATTTCATGAAACTACAACAACATTTACTGATAATATTATTGAAGAACCCAATATATATGCTAAACAATTTTATGATTTGTTAGATGCTGCAAATCAACTTATCTATGATGGATGTAAAGAAGGTTTGTCTAAATTATCACTGACATCTAACATTAAAAATGAGCATAATCTAACTGAGATTTGCATGGATTCATCGGCTGAACTATTCAAAGAGTATTTGCCCGAAGATAATCTTTCGGGCTGGGACTTACAATGAAATAGAGAAGCTGGTTGTGAGTCTTGGGTTACCCTAAGAAATTATTGATTTATGCTTTGACAATTGTATTATTTTCTGAAAAGATGATGATAAGCTGCACGAATGCCGATTTGTGGGAAGCCAAGATATCAGCTGACAGGTGGCCGGATTTGCATGCCATACCAACGGATGCAGTACTTGCCAATCACTAATAGGTTGAAACGATTATACCAATAAAAAAAGACATCATCGGCAATGAGATGACATGCATAACATTACCCTGCAGTTGGAGAGGTAACTCATCCGTCTGATGCAAAACCGTGGAAACACTTTAAGACGATACATTCAAACTTTGCTAATGAGTGTAAAAATTTGTATCTTGGTCTATGGACAGACGGATTTAGTCCATTTGGTATATCAGGGAGGAAATATTTTTTATGGCCAGTAATTTTGATACCTTACAATCTTCCTCCGGAAATATGCATGCAAAGGGGATTTTTGTTCATGAGTATTTTAGTGTCTGGCTCTAAGCATCCAAAACGATTCATTGATGTTTTCCTGCAACCTCTCATCTATGAGTTAAAGAAGTTGTGGTACACTGGTGTCCGTACATTTGATTACTCGTAACAACTGAATTTCAATATGTATACAGTGTTAATGTAGACCATTAGTGACTTCCCGACATACGACATGTTATACGGATGCACTATGCATGGAAGATTATCATGTCCATACTGTCTCCATTGATCTGGTGCATTTCAACTGAATCATGGACGAAATCTTGCTGGTTTGATTATCATCGTCAGTTTCTTCCAATAAGCCATTGCTATCAGAGAGATATGTAATATAACTTGAGCGATATGTATAAGAGATATGAGTCAATCCACTCATTGCCAATTGATTTTGAATTGGAAATCCATGAAACTTAACATGGTATTAGAGTCCGAACACACGCTGTCCCACATGTACTGAAATTGGTCCAGCCCAAAACCTGAAATTAATCTTATACTGGAATTATGTCGAGATTAATGGCTAGATGGACCATTATCTCAAGGACTCGTGTGAAGAATATCCCACATCGAAAGTGTAATGTGACCTTGAGCTATATATACGAGACATGAACCAATCCATTTATTACCCATTGGTTTTGAGTTGAAAGTTCATAAAACTTAACAGAAATCATACAAAAAATAGTCATGGCGTTTCGTAGCTTTGGCTAAGAGTAATGTGCGACATAAACAATTTAAGATGGACAAATAAACAATTTTTCTTCCAATCAATTCTCCACGAGTTTGTATTTACTATTTTCCTATAAACTATTCAAAATGATATATTTTGATCACATTTTATTTTTCCATACTTCTTAGAAAAACAATTTGTTCCATTTAATTGTTTTCTTTTTATTTGTATTTTTGTGATAAGTTGTTTTTAATTTTTAATTTTTAAGTTTGCAGAAAAACCATTTCTTAAAAGGAAGTCAATCCGAGCAGACGAATTTACATGGGAAAGAGAGAATTTGTGTTATTGTCATTTTCACAAGACAATCCACATAGACATAAGTACAACAGAGGTTATAATAAAATATGGAAAAGATGACTTGGAAATTCTAAAATCAACAAAATCTGATGCAAATATAGGGCAATCCTCCGAATTGTTAACCATCGAGATCAAATTAGTATAGTCAGTGTCAAAGCGGATCCTAGTCATAGAGACTGAAATCATGCACTTCATAGCTCATATAAACGAATCTAGCTCTGTATGGAGAGGTGAAAGTCACCTTCGAGATCCCTTCAAATCGAAATGATAGGTTCTATGCTCCGATGCAACTATCCAACCGTGACCACTTAGAGGATCAAAATATAAGATTATATTATATTGTCTTACAAAATCTCCAAAGATTTTAACACGATTCAATGGTCTTTCATCGTCTCCACACTCTGAAAAATGCATTATCCGGAGCAATTTATACATTGCATCCGTAAGTGTGTGTCAACAGCTTCTTTTTGAATCTTGGTGGATAGAAAAATGAAATATGTTTGTATTTTTTATTCATGGTTATATCCAATTTTTAGAGCTTATATAAATGAGTCAATAGTATTTATATTCATTATTCATAAACTTAATAATAAAAGAATTTAGACAAAATGGTATATGTCTCAATTCGATTTTATTTTAGTTTTTGCTTTAAATACATTAGATTAGATATTGATTCATTCGAATTCAATGGTCTTTCATCGTCTCCACACTCTGAAAAATATTGAATAGACTAAAAATTAATTTGAAATATGAGAACCGCGAAACTAAACCAGTAACCGGTTTGATTAAAGGGAGAGAGAAAAGGGCATGTGAAGGCACATGGGAGATGAGAAAGGAGAGGAGACAGAGAAGGAAGCATGGAAGTGAACAGAGAGCATGTTCTGTATATTCCCTGCATGCATATAACTTCTTGTTTTTTTGAAATGCCAAAAATAAGATTATATTATGAACATAGTTTTTTTAGAATTGATTAATTTAATAACCAAAAGGGAGGGACAGTTTTCTTTTTATAATTTCGATTTGATGCACATGGTTTACTATCTAGATTTCAGGTTAATAGCATGTGTTTAGCTGTTCCTCCACGTGATTGATTTGTGTAATTGTGTACATCGAATTTTATAAGGTTTTTTTAAATTTAATACTAGGTATTTCGATTTTTTCAGAACGCTCTACTAATTTCAGAGGTAATCATATCTCCTAAAAAATAGTTTTATGTAAACTCACCAATCACCATAGATAAAGTAGCAGATTAAATCAAATATAAGACTGTAGAGTGTATTCAATCTAGTATTTGAAGTGATTTGAGCTTTAATGAGTTTTTAGATGAGTTTAATTATTTTGTGTAATTCTAGAAAATTTATCATTAAATTCTCTGTAAATCACTAAAAATCAAATTATTAATATATTTTCAATAACAGTGGATTTAAAGGTATTTTTTCAAATAATTAGTTCAATAACATTAGATTTTAATAAATTTTTTAAAATTCATGATTCAATAACATATAATTTGACATTTTTAAATAAACCATTACAAATGTTAGATTCAATACATCGGTAGCTATTTAATTTCATTGGTCCTATACCACTGTGCACCACGCGTATGTTAACTTCCATTATTTTCTGGTGTTATATAATAACGAGTAATGCAATGGTTTTTTTAATATATTTAGTCTTATTTTTTCTTCTTCTAATACTAGTCTTCTTGTCACTTAATATATGTAGTTGATTTAGTTGATCTTTTTATAACTAAAAAAGTTATTGCTCAACGTGCTCATACATGTTTTACATATGTATAACTGTATTTGAATTAGAATGTCGACATTATGTAATGAATTGGCAAAAAAAAATGAATACCTTGAGTTTGTATTATTTGATTTTATTCTTTACACGCACACAACAATATAGCAAAACTTATTTAAAAAAGAAATACAGGTAAGTTTTGTTAATTTTTTTCAAAATAACCTATACTGAACAGTATGCATAATAAGGAAGTAAGAGAACAAAAAGTTTTTTGCTTTTGCTTTGTTTGTTTGATGAAAGTGGAAGTGAGGGACAATATGATATAGTGAAGGGACAATGTCTATTTATATATATTTTTTAATAAATAAGTAAAAAAAATTACAAAGAAATTTAGATGTTGACGAGGCATCTTTCCATTTCCATTGTGTTTTCTTCCTTACCATTTTGCAATTCAAATCAAATTTAAAAGAAAACCTATATTTTCGGGAGTACCTATATTTTCTTTTAGTGTCTTGAAACTCTAGTACGTTGTTTTACTTTTAACCAATGAAAGTATCGCACAAGAAAAATAAAATATATATCATTGACCCACGTGAGATAAGAAATTAAACATCCGAATTAAAGGTTTTGGACACTACTCGAGCAAATATATGGTATGCATAAGGTATAAATGAATTTCCTTTTTAGTATATATAATAGGACGTCTTGAGTTCAAAATTGTTATGTAATGATGCAATGTTTAAATATCAACTAATGAAACAGAATCATTGGACAATGTTTTGTTTCAATTAAAAAAAAAAACTTTGAAGGTGATTTTATACTATCCAGTAAGAAGTCGTCACATCAGCAATATAATAGGAGGGTAATCCTATTCCGGGATACAATAGACCTATTTTTGGAAAACAGCCGAAGGCACCTATGATAAGACAAGAACAACCATAAGGTCAGTATATACCGCCATCCGTGAAAGCTGTTTGTTCCCCTACAAACAAGACGGCTGACGCGACTTAACAATGCACATAGGCCGAGCTAAAGGCCAAAAGGCAAAGATGATTTCACTATATATATATATATATATATATATATATATGTGAAAAGAGAGATCGAGTACAGAGACCTCTTTATACGAGAGCCCTCGCCCGAAGGACTTCTCTTAGTCTGCCTTCTAGGAAGAGAGTTCCAACCCCATTTTCTGTAGGAACATTCTTTACCATATTCTCGTTCTTCCCAAAATAGCAGACTGACCGATCTTTGGACGTGGTCTCAAACTAAACCCACACTCTCCCCCGAACAATTATTCCTCTCGGTTGTTGCATGTCTTGAGCGTCGGAGAGTCTTCAGGAGGAAAACCCCTTCTCGTCCTCCGAAGACTATCCTGACTGTGTTGTTTGTGCATTTTCTCCCACTAACCCGAAGATGTATTAGAGACATCCCTTTGGGAACACCAGTCCAGGCGCGAGCGTAGTTTATCTCTCCAGAGGATGAAAGTCCTACCCATTGCTCTCCAGCTATCCCATCAGACATCCAAAGTTTGACGCATGAAACTAAAAAAAGCCCATCCGGAGGACCCAAAATTTGTCCCGAATAATTGGTCCTAGAAGGAGGGGAGGAGGCCAAACGCGCCACCAAAAAATAAAGACTCCCGTAGAAAGGATGGAAGACTCCTGGAGAAAAGATTAAAGGCCGTGAAGACTTACTCATCCGATCTAAGGCCGAGAGAATGATACCTCAAGGAGAATGATGATAGTCTTCGTAGAAGCAGTTCTCAAAACCCTCGGGGGCACGCCTCGTCAAGTAGGCCTCGGTCTACATGTAGGGACGAAATGACTGATGGCACCTAACCGCGGGGAAATGGATCGTCACAATTGTGGTCGTTGGCCCTCAGGGGCATGACCCTTCCCGTGATCAGGGCTAGCACCCGACGAGACCATTCCAGGGCATATACGACATCGGGAATCCCTCACATAACCTTGGGACATTGCGACGACACTGAAGGTCCTTGGAACGATGAAAAACCGATAATCATCAAGACTGACCCTGCATTACCAGCATCCCTGAGCATCCAGCGAGGGCGGTCAGGCGAGATGAACCAGGGTTTGATCGGGTGCGCGTCAGGCTCACACAGGCGAGGGAACAACATAAAAGTGCCATGAGTCGTAAACAAAACATTGTGGCATATCTAGACAGAGTCGAAGAAATAAACAATGGAAAGAAAGTCTTTTATTAATATGAAGAAAGTTCCTTCGCATGACTCCTATTACAATGGGAGTCCGAAAGCGCATAAAAAGATGACAAATATGGCATGAAGTCGGCGACACGGTTTGAAAGTACAAGAAGATATGAGGATAGACATTAGAACTACAAGGCCAAGCGTGGTGATGTCCTAGTGGGCGTCGATGTACCTGGCAGTATATTGCCACTCTCTCGGTGCCATCTTTAACCTTGAAAAATGGAAATTTCCACTAGGACAAGTCACCCCCTAAAGACGACGCTTCCCTGGCAAGGTCGGGAACCCTTCAATGCTCCTAGAACCTACCAAGTTCCAAGTCACGTATTTGACCTTGCAACTCAAGATGCTCCTCCTGCATCTCGTCGTTTGTGCCTTGAAGGTCTGACAAGTCGAGCGCTCTTCGCCAAGTTTTCTATGAGGTCGCACATGAGGTCGAGTTGTTCATCCTCATTGTTGACCTTAGGCTTGAGAGCACCGCCTCGATGAACCAACATTTTTGATATGACAGCAAGGATAGATAGGGCGACTAGCCTTACTCTGGGAACTCTTATGTCCATCCAGAGGGAATCGACCCAGGTCCGGTCAACTTCCAGGCAACCTTTGAGATATGCTACCTCATAGTGAAATATTGCCTTCGAGATAGGACTTTCGCTCGTAGCGGTATGACCCACGTATCGAACAGTTTAAACTTGGGTGGCACAGTGAAGGCGAGACACCTCCTCAACCGCCCTCTCTTCCCGAGATCAAGACCAAGCCAAGGCTTCCTAAAGGTATGCCACATAACCAATGATGGTGAACTCGACGACCTAATGGCCGTCCCCAGTTGGAAGCACATGTCAACGTTAGGGGAAGGACCCTCGCCCCCTCTGCCGGGGTTTTAATCGACGACCTCTAAATCCGAGAGGAAAAATCTATTGGGGTTGGTCATCTCGCGAGGGAAGCGGCGGCTGGGAACCTCTAGATAATACGTAGCGGCAGAGGGGGAAGGTTTACCTGTTCCCATTAGAGAAGGGAGGGGATCATCCTGAAAAGCATGTTTTCGAGGTGGAAAACCAGCCCGAGGGATGGAGTCTCAATCCACACGAAGAGGATGGAGTCGGTCGGTAAGGGTCTGGTCGTGCACTACAGTATGCCACCTTTCGAGGATGAAGATACACCATCATTGCCTCTGATGCTCTTTCCCTTTGATTTTGTAAGTCGGCGATAGTGAGAGAAAATTTGATGGAGAAACTAATTCCAAAATATTTTGTGAAGGAATCAGAAAATAGTATAAATCGGAACTAGGAGTGGGGAAGAAGTTGAAGGACCCTAAGGCGTTGGAACAAAATTTATAGACTTGGTGAGGAAAGTAAACCGACATTCGAAACCCTCGAGGTCGTAATGAAGAAAAGAAAAGAATTCATGGACCAATCATGCAAATTAAATGCTTCGAGAAACTCACCACGAAGAAATGTCTCATGATGGTGGCATGTTCAAAGCTCATCATTAAAAGTAGCACACGAAGCAACGCGATGGATAAACGACTGCATCACAAAATGAGGATGGTTCTCTTCACACGTTTTGTCCATATTCGACGAACCACCGCCTGCCATATGGAAAAATTCAACCAAAGAGTAACTAAGGAATATTACACGGGATAATGAGACGAGAACACGAGGAAAAAAGGATCAGACATTGTGGAATCAGGCGATCATGCTCACAGAGATCAACCTTGACCAGGGACGACTACATGTTGACATGACAAGCTCCAACTCCCTGGAGACCCACCGAGGGTATGTCGATGTTAACCGAGGATGAAACCGAAAGTGAGATGGCTCCCCAAAACTCGCTAATAACGATACCCCGAGTGGCACAAATAGACATATATTCTCAAAGGTACTCGTTGCATTATATTTGTTTGTATCCCCTCGGAGTTCTTGTTTCATTATCCCTCGTAGTCATTGTACTCTCCTTGCTTGCATACCCTCTAGATTCATGTTTCATTATCCCTCGCGTCAGTGCATTATGCTTGCTTGCACCCCTCGGGGTTCCTGTTTTATTATCTCCTTGGGGTCATTCCTTTCTGCTTGCTTGCATCCTTTTGGAGCTGTTGTTTCATTATCCCTTAGGGTCATTGCATTATGCTTGCTTGCATCCCCTGGGATTCCTGTTTTATTATCTCCTCATTGTCATTGCATTCTGCTTGCTTGCATCCCCTCGGGGTTCATATTTCATTATCCCCTTGGGATCATTTCATTCTACTTTCTTTCATCTGCTCGGGATTCTTGTTTTATTATCCCATTTGGGTCATTACATTCTGCTTGCTGGCTTCCCCTAGGGGTTCATATTTTTCTAGGCATCCTGCAGGACTCATATCTCTTTGATTGTTCATGCTCGTAGAGCTCATTAATCTCTGCACGTATTATAAGAATCCACATGACTAACATATAATCCTACCTTTTCAACACGCTCCATTCGGATATGCATCTCAAAGTTATCACATCACCCATGGATCCCATACCGACAGCCTTTCGCAGGCTCGTCCTCTAGGGTACCTAATCTCGCGTGCTCCGAAAGAACACACGCGTCTAAAAATGACATGATATCTCTAGAGATTTGAGGCATCCTCACTTGATGACCCTTTTTTGGCCCCAGCTGGTCCACCTTGGGACATACTCACCATGCTTCAACAAAACAAGCAAAATTTCGCAATGTAATCACAATATAAAGACTGTCCAAACAGTTCGGGGGTCGGGGTAACGCTTTCGGAAAATGCCCTTCTTGCCACAAGCTGGTATGCACTTGCTGCAAAAAACACAATGACCCACTCCGTGTTAGCCACCCGTGCACGGGGACAATGTTTCTCCCTCTCGGGGCACCCCACGGATCCCCAAACACGTGTCTATCAAGTCAAGCGTTATCGCCCTGTCCCGACCCTCGCAATCAGCAAAGTGTAGTCCTACTTACTAAACCAGTAAGAAAGATAGTACACCCCGACTTACTAAGTGACAAGCGAAGTAAGAATGGTCAATCCCTCCAGGAAAATTTCATATTCGACAAAGTAACGCGTTGTCCCAATGGGAAAATATCAAAACTAACCAGAGCAGCAAGGGTCACGGCTTGGGAACACCGACTCGGGTACCCAAGCCACCCTGGACTGGCGAATGGTTACTTAGGTGACGAGTCGGGTAATCCGAACCCAACGGGAGCGCGCATAGGCCGAGCTAAAGACAAAGACAAAGGTGAGTTCACTATATATATATCTTTCCATATATGGAGAGAGGAATAGAGAGTATGGAGACCTCTTCCTGCAAGAACCCTCTCCCGGAAGATTTCTCTTATTCCGCCTCTTAGGAAAAGAGTTCCAACCCCACTCTTCCTAGAAGCATTATCTATCCTATTCTTGTTTTTCTCGAAATAGCAGACTGTGACCCTGATCTTCAAACCGGGTCTTAAAATAAAGACACACTCGCATCCCGAACAATTATTCCTCTCGGTTGTTGCCTGACTTGGGCGTTGGAAAGTCTTTGGGAGAGAAACTCCTTTTCGTCCCCTGTAGACTATCCTGACTATGATGTTTGTGCAGGGTCTTCCACTAACCCGAGGATGTATTATAGACATCTGTCCGGGAACACTAGTCCAAGCGCGAGCATAGTTCATCTCCGGCTATTCCAAGAGACATCCAAAGTTTGACGCAAGAAACTCAAAACACCCTGTCCGAAGGACCTGAAATCTGACCCAAATACCAACCTAAGTTAGTTTTAAACTGATCGATTGAATAGAATTGTATCTAAAATTCTCTTACATTTTATAATATATTTTAGTTAAAAACACAAATATTTAAAAAAATCGTAAATCTATATAAAAAGTTATTAATATCTAATTAAAAATAATTCAATCTATAATAAAAAAATATTACAGAATAGAAATAATCATAAAATATCAAATAAATCTGTTTTTGTTGTTGTTGCATACGTTTTAAAACTGACAATCAGTGAAAAATCTCATTTTGAATAATTTTCAAATTATTAGTATGCATCAAAACCGGTTATTGTCTAACTTTTAAACTACAATTAGATTAGATAACATAGAAACCCATTTGTTTTCAAATCCCACATATTGTTTTACATATGTAAGTGCCGTCTAGCTATAAAAACCATTTTCTATTGTACTAATTAGTTCGGATAACTCAGATTACAGATGAGAAAAAGACTCATATCACATCCAATTTAAAAAAAAAAAAAATAGAAATCATCTATTTTTCTTTCTGAAAATTTTCACTTTCCATGTATTTTGGTTGTTCTCCCTCTCATTACTTTCACTTTATTCTTTATGTTTTCTTCAAAAAAAGTACAAGGAGAAGGGAAAAAAGAATATAGAGGTTTTGGTGGGGAAATAAGGTACCCTAAGATTAAACACAAGGGTAAGAAGTTGAGTCACTCAACAGTGACCACACTCTGACCCTCTTTGGCCTTGTCTCCCATGCTCTTCACTACTTTTCACGTTTTTCAATTGGTTTTATTCAACTCAATATATATTCTCACATAAATTGGTCAAGCTCCAAACAAAAATATACGACATAACAATCAATAAGATATTAATTTTTTTTCATAAAAGTCACAATTTTAAATTTTATTTAGGGAGTTTGTCATACGAAATTTTTTGCTGCATAAAATGGCACTTACACGTTATTATGATGGAAATATCTTTTATCTATATACGCAGAAAGTGTATTAACTTTTATGAAACGATTTAACAAATCTAACTAATAATGAAAAGTATGAGCATACAAAAAAAGAAAAAAAAAGAAAAGAAAAGTATGAGCAGTGTGTTCCTCCATTCATTCAATAGAATGAATGAAGTCAGTTGAAGTGGAAAAAGAAAGACATATTCTCTTTCTCAAGTCTTCATCGATTCATGAACAAAATATGCAAAGAAACCTATGAAAAATTAAGCTTTTATAATAATAATAATAAAATTTTTATTATTAAGAGAGACCAAGAGCGGTGTTCCGAAGAAAAACCATAAATCAAAGACGCGAAAGCAAAAGAAAGGCGAGTTTCACCGTCGATTTTGACGCAGGTTTTAAGGCATGTTCATCTCCGATCTAGGGTCAAGACAGTGAACCCTACTACTTTGTCGTGCTTTCCCATTTTAGTTGCAGAAATAGAACGGTTTCCGTCATATTGCTAAAACTTGTTCCCAATTTTTGTTTCTTCTTTGCAGTGCCGCTGATTCCGCAACATGGAACCGCAAGCGGAGTCGAATCGGGCCATCCATCTTGACTTGTTACCGAAAAAGTTTTTCTGAGCAGACGATTACCCTTCAGCGGAAAATATAAGTGCATACTCAATATCCGAACTTTTGGCTTTACAAACTAAAGAATCTGATGGTGTACAACACCTCGGTGTACGTACACGAGTACATAACAAAACAACCAATATACAAGATGTTGAAGTTGGTCACTCATTCACCACTAGACCTACCTATCAAGGTGACCCATGCGTACGACAGGTACACCATCTTGTACCATCTTGTATGTTTTCTTATACAAATTAACAAGTACAATATGTACACCACTTTACGTACACCTTGTAATTATTTTATGGAACATCGACATAAGACTACAAACTTGCATGCAGGGGATAGACGCAACAAATCCCAACAACGTCGTACAAGAGGAAACCACGTTCACATCACCCGCTGCCAGAATAGGAGGGGTCGACAAGTCAACCTCATGCATGATAGATGATGTTCACGTTAATACCAGTCTCTATAACAACAATAAATGCGCATACATTACACATTTATTTATAGTAATCAATTTGCAGGTTCTCCATAATCTAAACACCTCAGATATGGTAGAAAGAGACGTAATATTGGTAGATGGCCAACCGAGAAAGATGAAGGAATATGTATCGAATGCCCAAAAAACCGAAGCCTGTTGGAATAAACTCATTCATATCAACGCCAAACTTTTTGCATATCATTATCGTCAGATCTGTGTACGTAATATTATGCTTCACACATACATATCTCGCCATTATCTGCTTTTCCACAACAAAATCCCACACACCTACCTCTGAACACTTCCAATCCCCTCCAACAACAAATGTTGGCAACTCCATCGCCCATGTAATAAATTGGACATTACCTGCAGTTAAATGCAACGAACATCTTCGTAATAAATACTTTCTAAATTCAGTCAATACTTTATTGTACATATTTGTTTATGTTTTTACCTGCAAAAGTACTCATTGTACAAATTGCAAATAATTCTTTATGCAAATCTTACACACCCATCCAAATATTACCGGACCCACTGTACATGTCGCCGTGTACATCGCGACCAAGATGCACTTCACATAAACATAGATCCTCGTCAAAACTAGCTCATAGTTTCCGAGAATCCATCATCGATTAGTTTTAAGAAATTAGGTCCTCTGTAGATGATTATCAAATTCTATAAGATGACATTTAACAAGTTAAAATCATTATAATATATTATAATAGGATTTAGTGTACATATGCAAATAGCATCTCTTTTCTCTCTCTACCATTAAATATTAGTAGGTAACCATCCAATCCAACAGAATTAAACCCCATTACACATCGCGCAACTCCCATTAAATATCACTCAACTCTTTTTTTCACTTCTTCTTTAACCGTCACAACATCTACTACTTTCTAGCATTAAATGATGTTGTCACTTACACCATCTCGCATCTTTCATTCTGCACACTCCTACATCTATACAACAAGGACTATTTCGTCATATTTATGTGTAAGTGACATTTCATGCAACAAATGTTTTACATGTGACTTTTTGTGCTATCAAAACTCAAATTTTGTCTTTCTGTGTAATTTTCCCTACAATATTTTAGTTCTATATTTACGAAATTGATAACGTCATCTGTAGAATTAAAGTGTAAAATACTAAAAATAAATTGTTCAAAGATTATGATTTACTTTGCAAATCAAACAATTATGGTGACCAAAAATATAGTGGTGCAGTAAAAGATTTTTTAGTACTTTGAATAAAAATTGTGGGATTAGAAATAGTAAAAAATAGCAGTAAATGTAAGTTTTCACAAGAACTTGTAATGTTTTGGCATTAAAATTGTTCGTCTTTTAGTTAAAAATTGTTTTTTTTCCAACCAAACTATAATTAATCAGAAAATTGTTCTGTGGTTGGTTATCCATCCAGGAAGACAAACATTTACAAAATTAAAAGCAATAAAATGAGACCGAGAGGCTCGAGTTAAACAATCTGTTTTTGAATTCTGGGAACGCGGGATCCAAGAGAGAGTGAAGCTTAAAAAATTCTCCTTGAGCTCACTAAACTTGTCGAGAAGATTTTCCAAGTTTGGCCAATCCTCTGGTTCCGAGTAATATTGACTAACTCCGCTGAATCCGTCTCAAAAGTTTGGCAGTCTAAACCGTTGAGTAAGATTGAAGACATTGCCCAAAACAGAGCTTCGAATTCTGAATGTAGAGGGGATAGGCTCAGTCTTAGACCACGACCTCCTAAAAGGATTGTATGATTCCCTTGCACATAATTCCATCCCAATCCTGAAGTAGGATCCGAACTTTTCCATGATCCATCAAATTGGCATTTCAAGCCTGAATTTGGAGAGGCTATAACATCTAGACTCTCCTCGCTCAAAGACACGATTGGTTGCGCTTCTTGCCAAGACAAAAACTCAGTCTCTGCATGTCCAATTATATCTGGAGGTTCATGTTCTATCCCTTGGAAAACTTTATTATTCCTTGCTTTCCAAATAAACCATATTACCCATGGAGAAAGCTCTTTATCTCTAGACTGATCACCCACTTGCAGCATCCTATTTGGATTTCGCCAAAAAGATGCTATTCGGGAAATTATCTACCGTTGATGGTATTTTTGATAATGCCCATGTTTGGAGAGCTGGTGGGCACTCAAATAACGCATGATTGACCGATTCTTTCTCCGTCCCACATTGTTGACATATTGTGGAAACATTTAGTCCCCTTTCATGTAGCCTTTCGGTTACCGCAATCGATCCTGACACTACTTGCCAAAAAAAATATTTAATCTATGTTGGAAACCGTAATTTCCAGACATATGCTTTCAACCCCATGGTACTTGGCTCACTCATGACCCGATCATCCGTCTCCTTTTTCCCATGTTGGATTAAACAATAACCTGATTTTACTGTGTATTTGCCTAATTTAGTAAAATGCCAAATCAGACTATCTTGTCTATATGCCGAACTTATCGCAAGTCAACATATTAACTGAATATCTGATTGAACCATAAATTCCTGAAAAATTGGAAGATGCTAATCCTTTGCTATCGGATTAATTAAGTGCATGACTTTCAAATTGGGATGCAATTCCTTTCCTCTACCGTTTGCTGGTCTAGGATATTCATCTGGGATCCATGGATCATTCCAAACCGAAATACTCTCACCCATCCCAATCTTATCCGACTGCCCTTTAAAAGTAGGTCCCTACTTGAAGAAAGACTATTCCATCCGTATGATGGTGAATACGCCTTTTTCGCTGTTAAGGGATGTGCATTCCTATAATATCGTCCTTTAAACACTCTTGCTATCAATGAATCGAGATATTGATACAGACGCCAAAGGTTTTTGGCCAAGAAGGCCGTGTTAAAATTATCTAGAGATCAGAAATCCAATCCTCCCTCTGATCTTTGTTTACATAATTGATCTCATGCTGTCCAATGGAGACCGCGGTTACATCCATTAGAGCTCCACCACAAATTTGAAATTGCATTGGTTAACTTAGATGTTAACGACTGGGGAAACTTAAAGCATGACATAATATGGATGGGAAGAGCAAGAGCAACTGACTTAATCAGAATCTCCTTTCCTCCTTTAGATAACAACTTTGACGACCAACCATTTAATCGATCATTAAGTCTCTCCTTAACATAATTAAAAATTTGACTCTTTGATCCACCTAAACTTTCCGGAATCCCGAGATATGATTTCATCCCTCCTTCCTTGGAAATGCCAAGGGCCCGATGAAGAATATTCTTCTTCTCTGTCGGAACATCCTTTCCAAACATAACCGAAGATTTATCAAAATTTATCTCTTATCCCGAGGCTTTACTATACTTTCCAATAGTTTACATCACTACTCTACATTATACTTTCTCTGCTTTAAAGAAGAACAAACTGTCATCCGTAAAAAGCAAGTGAGAAACTACCGGACTTCCACGTGATATTTTATCCCATATATATATATTTTCCCTTTCTTAGTTTAATTAAATTTGTAATCAGCACTTCTGTACACAATATAAATAGATAAGGGGATAAAGGATCTTCTTGTCGTAAACCTCTCACTGGTTCAATATGGCCTTGTGGATGACCGTTGGATCAATACCTTAAAAGACACCGATCTGACACACCACATGACCCAAGCCACCCAGTTGTCACCAAAACCTAGTTGGACTAATACCGCTTCCAAAAAATCCCACTTTATCCTGTCATAAGCTTTACTCATATCCGTTTTGATTGCCATAAAATTCTCTCTGCAGGCGGATTTTGTCCGTAATCCATGAAACATCTCCTGTGCTATAAGAATGTTATCTGTAATTGATCTTCCTGAGACAAAAGCAGATTGTGTCTCGGAGATAATTTTTGGTAGTAATGATTTCATCCTCAGACAAAGCACCTTAGAGATTATCTTGTAGCTCACATTACATAGGCTTATCGGTCTGAACTCTGCCATCCTTTTTTTGGTTTATCTACTTTTGGAATGAGAAAATTATTGGTCTCGTTTAACCTCTTATCAAATATGCTCGAATTGAAAAAATCCCTTATTAGATTAACCAAGTCGTCCTTAATCGAATACCAGAACCGTTGATAAAACAATACTGTCATACCATCCGGCCCTGGCGACTTCTCTGGGTGCATATCAAACAACGCCTTTTTAACCTCTTTCTCTGAGATCTCTCTCATTAATACCATGTTCATACTCTCTATAATCCTTGGTTGCACCGCCTGGAGCACTTCTGAAATACATTCAGCCGATGAAGGTAAAAATAATTTATAAAAAAAAATCGATAGCACTAGCTTCGATGCCTTCCTCTGTCTCATCCCACACTCCGGATTCATTGACAATACCAAAGATTCTATTCCATACTCTCCTTTGTTTTGTTAATGCGTGGAAAACTTTTGTATTTTTTTCCCCAAGTTTTAGCCATAACGATATACTCTTTTGGCTCCAAAAAGTTTCCTCATCTTTATAGGCATCCTGAAGTTTCTCTGTTATTCTCTTGATCTATTCCTGATCAATTGTGTCATCATTTTTTGCTTCCTCTAGAGCATCCTTTAACTCTGAAATGGCTACCTTACCGGGGAGGACGTTATTTTTCTTCCACCAGGAAATTGAGTTCCTACAATTTGCTATTTTATCCACAAAACCAGGAATACAAATTTTTTGTTCTGTTCCATCCTGACTCGACTGCTTCCGGTAATCCCTCCTTCCCCAACCACCGTTTATCAAAACAAAATATCCGTTTTTGTGGTAGTTTTTTTGGATTATATTCTAACAATATTGGTCTGTGATCGGATCCAATCATCTTTAAATAATTTGCACTTGACCGCGTATATAGACAATGCCATTCCTCATTCCCCAAAGCCCTGTCGAGCTTACATCGAATGGTTTTTTTATTTCTCTGACCGAGACATGATAATTGATTCCCTGAGCATTAAAATTCCAACATTCCACAATGTTTTAGCATAGCATTAAAAGGTACAAAAGATAATACTGATCTCATGAGCCCCCGGTAAGGTAGAATATATAGCCTATCTCAGAGAAATTAAACTTTAGGTATTATTATGGGAAGATTACTAGAATAACTTTAATTTATGGTTTTATTACTAGAATATGTAGCCTATCTTTTTAATTACTAGAATATCTTTTATACATGTTTTATCCTTTTGAGTCTTTTATAAAAGAAAAATTACAAAATTGCCATTAAAAGTTTTTTCCACATCAGCATAAAACAACTAATATTTACGGTACTGCCATCATCGAGGATGAGAAAAAGTGATAAATCTGCTATATAAGTCTGTCGGACTACTAATGAAAAACTTATTAATTTTATGCCGACTTATTCGGATGATAGACTTATTTGTATGACAGACTTTTACTAATAAGTCTGTTTGATGAGATGGCAAATTTATTTTGTTTGGCAGACTAATTTCAAATGACAAATATATTTTTGCAGACTTGTTGTCATGACATAACATATTTAAGTTCTTTTTACAGACTTATTGAACGTCACAGATTTTATCTGCCGACTTATTTTGGGCCTGCCGACTTTTACAAGTTATTTACGATAGACTTATTTTGTTGTCGTCTTGACGACAAACTTTCAAATAAGTAGGTGTCGAATCAGATTTATTTCATTTGAAGTTTAATTATTTTACCAGCATATACGAGACATCATACTTATTTTAACGATTTGACATATTTGTTGTGGTTTGATTAAAATATGTACTTCAGTGGCAGCCTTTTTTGCAGTGGACACAACATACATATCTTCTACTAATATATATTTTTATCGGCAAGAGACTCAAATATGGCAGACTTTTGATTCTCTGACGTGGCAGACTAAACATGACAGACATATTTTATCAATGGCAGATTTAATTTAATGATGCAAATACCAATTTTTCTCTAAATTAAACCTCAAACTTTCAGAGAAGCCATCGTCATCTGATATTTTTAGGGTTATCTCCTATGCTATGGTTTCTCTGAATAAATTTTTCCTTTTCCTATCTCTTTTGTATAACCGATTTGAGGTGGACGACATCACCAATACATACAAACTCTATACGTTCATATGGACTAGATTATTCTTGTATGTGGCAAATGGATGTTTGAGAAAAACAAATGGTTATTCGATGTTGATAACAAAAAGGGCGTGCAAAATTCTAGCAGCAAATGATCGAACACGTTATGAAGCTTTCATTCGAATGGTATATAAGTATTATGGATGGATAAGAGAGTGCATGAGGTGGAATTAAGTTACATGTTTCCGAAGAATTTTTTGTTGAATTTACCACAAGACACATCTGCGGTAAAATTTGGAAATTGCAAACAATTTCATGGGTTTTTAGGGCAATTCAAAACCGATCCAACAAGACTTTGTGTCGAAGTTAAGGAGAAAGATAAGGTACTTCAAAACAGGTAAGTGATGACGATTTCGTTGAATGTAAAAGTGAGAGAAAACATAAGAAAGGAGAAGATGATATGGTGGGTGATATACGGATCGCAAGGCAGCAAACGAGCAAGTGGTGTCCAATTGCGAGGGAAGTGAAGAAGACGACGATAATGATTACATATTTGACTATTGTGATGATTCAGATGGAGGAACCTATGACGATGAGAACTTCAATTTGTATGGGAAGTCCGCATAAGAAGAAGATAAGAATCTAAAATTAGCTCATAAGAAGGGAGGTTCGACGACAACGACCAAGGAAGCAAATGGAGTTAATCCACATGTTAAACTGGAATTGACTTCACTGAATCTTGTTGTTGGACAACAATATGAAACAAAAGATGCTTTGGAGACCAGGTTGAAGATTCTACCAGTGCTACATCAATTTGATTTTGATGTAGATAGGTTAACGCCAAAACTATATACTGTTAATTAATGGATGAAGGGTTGTAGTTGGAGAGTACCAGCTACACCAATCGGAGATTCTCCTCAGTTTCATGTTCATGTGTATGTTGCAGATCATACATGTTCCGTGACAGAGTATTATGCCCATTCTTGTCAAACAACTCCAGACATACTTGCATTGTTGTATAAGGATTACGTTGATAGTATTGAATCAAAAGTATTGCCAAGTCATGCCGCTGAGGTGCTGAACATGCGATTTGGTATCAAGGTACGTTTTTTGCTATTTCAGATTTCAGACTTATTTCCATTGTAGAAGACTTATTTCCATCTTAGCAGACTTATTTCCATCGTAGCAGACTTATTATAATCTTAGCAGTCTTATTTAACACTGATTACATATTTATTTTGTATATAGATGGAATATTGGAAAGCTCAACGAACATTAAAAACAGCAAGAGATTTGGTAAGGGGCTCTGCAGAGAATGGTTATGAAGAATTACCAGCTTACCTACACATAATAAGAAGAGAAAATCTTGGAACACTAACGCGTCTAGAGTTGATGAAAATCAAAGATTCAAGTACCTATTTCTCGCATCTGCTGCTAGCATGAATAGATTTCCCTTCATGCGTAAAGTAGTTGTTGTTGATGGTACATTTCTGCAAGGAAAATATAAAGGAACACTTCTTATCGCAACAGCATATTATGGGAATTTCCAAATATTTCCAACAGCTTTCGCAGTTGTCAATACTGAAAACGATGAATCATGGGAATGGTTTTTCAGACAATTGAATCCCGTGATCCCTGATGATGCAGGACTTGCAATTATTTCCGATAGGCACATATCAATTGGTAATGCAATTGGGAAGGTATATTCGATGCCTAGTTGTGGAATTTTTACCTACCATTTGTATAAGAATATATTGACACGTTGTAGATGCGGTGATGCGTTTGGCTTGGTTTAAAAAGTTGTGAATTCCTACAGACTTTCAGATTTTAAGATCTTTTTTGATGAGATTAAAGCATTGAATCACTATATATATATATATATATATATATATATATATATATATATATATATTTGCAAAGAGCTGACATATGAATGTGGACGCGTTTGCATTTCCTTGGGGATAAGTACAACATAAGTACATCCAACATAGCGGAATCGATAATATAGTTTTTCAGGTGTGGGAGTGTAAATCCACACCAATTGAATTTTTCTAGACTTTTAGAGGGATCTGAAACTTCTAAGTAAAAACCACGAACACAAAAATCCAAAGATGGTTTTTATTAAGCTGTTACGAAAGCGGTTTGGAGAAAGAATACAAGTGTTTCCTAGGTAAAATTGCAGATCCCTTTTTCAAGAGGTTTACACAAGTATATATATCGAAATTTAGGTCGGTTAGGGCGACTCCTAAAAAATAAGGAAGTTCCCCTATTTTTCACTTTTTTCCTTTCTTCATGTTTGTCGTATCTTCATGGGCCTATTGTGATCGTTGCTTCGGGCGGCAACGGCCCACGTTTGGTTTGGGTGACAACGCCCCATGTTTGGCTCGGGTGGCAACGACCCATGTTTGGCTGCCGGCCCATGTTTGGTTCGGGTGGCGTTTCTCCTTCGCGGCTCGGATGACTTTTTTCTCGCGGCTTGGGTGTCTTTCTCCTTAGCGGCTTGGGCAGTTTCTCTTTTTGGTGGCACGAGCAGTCTCCATGTGACACCCGAACCATTTTTCGGTGTGACACCCGAACCGCTTTCGGGGTGACACTCGAACCATTTTCGGAGTGACACTTGAACCACTTTTGAGGTAACACCCGAACCGTTTTCGACGTGACACCCGAACTGTTTTTGGCGTGACACCCGAGCCGTTTGAGTTTGGCTCGGGTGTTCGCGACACTTAGTTGACACTGAGCCATTTTATACATTTTCTCGTCTGTTAACTTCAGGTGGGTGAAAATGATCCCAATAGTTAACCCCCCAGCTCGTCAGTTTCAAAGCTGAAAATGTCGAGATAAAGAGTGTTTTGAAGTTAACATCCCTAGCCAAATTTGTAGTGAAAACGCCGAGCCGTTGGAGTGTTTCGGTTAAGCCCCCTAGCTGTTTTATTTTGTTATATGCCACCGAGCGGTTATGTCAAGAGTTTGGCTCGGGTTTGCCATATAGAACAAATTCTACTCGGGAGCCTCCACAGACTTTGGCAAACTTTTTTCAGGGAGTCTAAACGTTTCTGCTGATTCCCGAGGCGTATGACGTCACTACTTGCCTTTATAAACTGTGATGCCTCCCAATCTTTCACAACTTCATTTCTCCGAAAATTCTCCAAAACAGGTAACCTCTCTCTCATTTCTCTCTTTATTTTTTGCTTAAGTTATTTTTAGCCAGGGCCTCTGTTATTCCTCCTTTGCTGCCGATCCGTTTGAGTTCCCTGATCCATCTTCAATTAGCTCCGCCGCCGTTCTTGAGTTTTTCGGTGATTTATTTGAGGATTCGGATCTGACTTTTAATTTATTTAGAGGATCTTGATCTATTCTTCAATCCTTAGAAGGCTTCGATCTGTTCTGGTAAGCTGTTGAGAACCCCGATCTGTTTTCCAATTCTTCAAAGGTTTAGATCCTTTCTCCTGAGCTATTAGGGATCCTAATTTGTTTGTCTGTCTTCCAAAGACCCCCGATCCATTTCCAAACACAAAGGATGTCTCAGTTATCTACATCTATGTCACCCGAGCCGTACGCCAGGTTATTCGATAGTCTAGGCCAGTCTTTATTTCCCGAACCGTCTTTCTCCACCGATCCATTCTACGCTCGAAGTTGTACCCGAGCAGATTCTTTCGGTGCGAATGTTTCAGATGACTTGGATGATTCAAATAGTTCAGGGGTAGGACCTTCCGTTCTTGGTAGGAAAGTCGTGTTCTCCGAATCTTCGAGAGCCGACAGTAATACCGGGAATCCTTTGGAATTTGAAGTCCCCCAACTTCACGATTCTCCTTTTGACGAGACGGCAAATCCTTTTGCTGACACAGTGGACCCCGAGCAGGCGAAATTTGAACCAGTGAATTGGTTCTACGATCCTGTCGTGGCTAGGCAAGAGCTAGAACTCTGGTTGGACCTATCCAGCAAGCCCCAAAGAAGAGGCAAGCTAAGAAGCGACCCGATCCACCTGGTTCAACTCTTTCTACCTTGGATTCGTTGACAGTCCTTAGGCAGAGATTTAACATCTCGAAAGAAATTGAGTTCGTTCTTTCCCCAAATCGGTCCGTCCATCACTTTACCCTCTATGAGAGCTTCTTCTACAGCTGCTTGCTATGGTTCCCGATCCCTGAAGTAATCCTGCAATTTTTATCGAAGCATAATTTGGCCATTGCTCAAATTAATGCTCGGGGAATCAGTCATCTGGTCGGCATTCTTGTCAGAAGTTACGAATGCGACGTTGAGGTTGGGGTCGAACACTTGAGAAGTCTTCTTGAATTCTGAAGTCGTAACAAAAGATAGTTGAAGTACTATGTATCGGGTAAAGCCAAGAGGAAGATCATCAAACGATTCCCAAGTAAGGATGATAACTGGGAGGATTACTTTTTTTTTTGTTCCCGTCACCGAGGTGTCAGTGGGCTCAAGATGTCTTCGCTTAATTAAGACGAGCTGGGGAGAACTTGGTAGCCGACCCGTAGCTTGTTTTTTGGGCTACGGCTCGGTTTTCTTTTATATATTGATTTTGTTTTAGGTCTCTTACATTGTTTCCTTCTTTTGCAGCACGCCACCTCCAACTCTCGTTGCCTCCCGATCTGTCTACGGTTCACGTAGTGCTTTCGGCTCGAAAGTGTAATTGGAAGAGAGATTTCAATCTTCAGCGAGTGGAGAGAGCCCGATCCCTTTTTGAAGGTTAATCATCCTCTTCCAACTCTTCAGACGACACCATGGGAAGACCCACATTCATGGATAGAGCCGCAGCCAAAGCAAAAGCGGAAGCTGAAGCTAGGGAGAGGGCAAAGCGGGCTGAGGCGTTGGGTCAGCTTTGACCCCCGAACACCCTGACTCCCGCCGCTCTTGTCCCTGAGCCGATCTCCTCTAGCAATCCTCCCGAGCCGACTCCTAACTCGGTTCCCGAAGGGGTTGTGTTAGGGCTCCGTCCTGCAGATACCCAACTGTTGCCGCACAAAGATAAAGGTAAGGGAAAAGCCAAGGAGAAAAGGGTCTGAGCCGAAAATGCCAGTCATCAATAGATGACAGAGGTGATGGATTGGCCGAGGTGTCGAAGCGATAGCGGTGTGCTAAAGTTCCTTGACTCATCCCCGAGGTGATTCCTCTCTCCGCTGTGCCCATTAATGTTGAAGGGACTTATAACGATGATACGGCATCCGCGGCTATCTTCTCCAAGATCACCTGCCCAGATGATCGTTTCCCTCCATCCGACACCTTGCTTAGGGATAAGGCCTACAACGAGGTGTCTCTTCGGGGCGTCAAGGTATGTTTTCTGCTTTTTAAATTTTTGTCTCCGTGGCCCAAGCCATTTTTCGTTTGTCTTGCCCCTTCTGTATGTTGAATAGCCTTTCTTATTTATGCGCAGTTCATATCCCATCTCAATAGGATGGTTCTAGGGTACGAATCCGATTCTTATAAGGACAGGGAGAGAGTTGAGGATGCCAGGAAGATGGGAAGCTTAAGGAGGCCGAAGCAAGTCATGCCTCTGAACGAGAAAAGACCCTTAAGAGAATCAAAAGTCTCGAGCCTGAAATGGAGGGGCACGAGAAGCATCGAAAAGAAGCCGATCACTACAAGAAAATAGGTCAATTTGCGACTACGGTTTTGGTAGCAAATGCCTCGCAAATGACACTTTGCAAGGGATTTGTGACCAAATAAGAATCATCGCAACCAGCTAGTCATAAACGAAAAATCGTCGCAACCTAGTTGTAAAATGTGCGGGAAAAGAAATTTGATCGCAAACGCCTCGCAAACATTTTGCGATGAATTTGCGTGGAAGTTGGTTTTGCAAGGCATTTGTGACGACATGCTTTTGCGAGAAGGTTGCGAGTCCAAATTTTGCAAGGCATAAGTGAGGCAAATTTTGCTAGTAGCTTGCGAGGATTATTTTGCGAGGCATTTGCGAGGAATATTTTGCTAGTAATTTGCGAGGATGATTTTGTAAGGCATTTGCGAGGAATAAAAGTTTGTTTTCGTTACCTGAGAGGCGATTCGGTTTACCTCCACTGCGGTCATCTGGACGGCTTTACCATCGGGAGTGGGCTACGATGTGATTTCCTCGACCCGGGTAGTTACATCGCCGTGAAGCTGCTCCACCCGACTATCAACCCACGTCCCGTCCTTGCCTCTGTGGGTCTTCTCCCAAATCTCGGGAATCGTAGTCGGGGCACCTTTCGTCTGTGCCTGAAAAATGGTAAAAATATGTTAATTCGTGAGATACTTTAACTTAAAGAATTTTTAAAATTCAAACTATAGAAATTGAAATCAACTTACAATACGGCGTGCTTCTTCGAAGAATGACAACTGCCCCCGAGACATGCTTCGAAATGCCCTCTCCGTTAACCTTGGTGTAACGCTCGGCCCAACACTTGCTGCTCGCGTCTTCGGAAGTCGGCAACTGCCAGTAGGCAACGAGACCCGCCCAAACCGTCGGGTTGAACCACCCCGGCATCGTATGCTCGGGGTCCTCCTTTCATTTCTTTTTCCAGCCGCCGACCTGATCAGTAAGGCAATGCATCGCCTTCTCATCGAAGGCATCTCGGACCAGTCCCGTGATCTCGACATCCCATCTGTATTTTTGCTATTAAAAATAAAAATTCAAATTAGTATAAATTTAATATTAGTATATACATTATAAATTATAAATTAAATTATTAGTAGAAATAAAATTATAAACTAACGCAAAATAAAATTACCACAAAAGTGTGAAACCACCTATCCCTCGTCTCTTGGGGCACCTTGCTCCAACTCGGGTGCGGAGCTTTGAAATTCCTCTCGATCAACTTCCTAATAGCCTGTCCAACTATATTATGCCCGAACCTGAAAAAAAAAAGTTATGTTATAAACAATTTAAAAAAATAAATTGTTTATTAAATAATAATTGAAAAAATAATATATTTACCATAAAGTCCCCGGGGAAAGATGCGAATCCAATCTCGTTAGAACATCCCATGCGGGACTAACGAGAAGGTGCTCTAGTGTCATATGCTCGAACTGTGGAGCCTCAGGTGGCAGATCATGTGGCTTCGTCTCTGGAACGAAATTCGAGATAGACGGAGTCGATGTAGAAGGTCCGCCACGTCGTGAATGAGACCCGCCACGTCGCGGTACAGGTGTACCGGAGGTGGATAAAAAACCGGTATACTCATTATGCGTATCACCCATCTCCAATAAAATATTTAATAAAAATTAAATTCAATCTAAATCTATTCCTAACCATTCTAAAACAAAAACTATAAATTTATTCCATACCTAAATCTATTCCTAACCATTCTAAAGCAAAAACTATAAATTTTTTAAAAAAATCGGATTATACCTTGGAGAGAGAGAGAGAGAGAGAGAGAGAGAGAGAGCCGAGTAGAGAGATGAAGGTTGAGATGGAATGAGCAAAGAGCAAGGCGAATTCGGCTGGCTTATATAAAAATATATTGGGTCGCAAATTAGTCACACTTGCGTCGCACAATGCACCTTTTTCACCCAATCGGATTTACCGCCCAGCTTTGCGACCAATTTGCTACGCCACATGGCAACCACGTCGCAAATATGGTCAAATTTTCAACACGCGCCAAAATAAAAAAGTTAATTTTTTTTTTTACCGCCAAGTTTTACGACTAATTTGCGACGACGTCGCAAATCTGATCAAATATTCAACACGCGTTAAATTAAACCTCCAAGATTTGCGACGCCGTTGCCACGTGGCGTCGCAAATTAGTCGCAAATGGGCCAAAAATTTGCTACTAATTTGCGGACTGCCCGAATCAAACAAGAAGAAAAAGGGTTTAGGGTTTAGGGTTTAGGATTGTCACAAAGGTCGTACATATATACATCCTATAATTATACATTAGGTTTTGTGTTTAGGGTTTCATGCAATTATATAAGCAATTCCACAATCCTACTAAAATTGATCGAATCATCATGTATTAACTATTTAGTTACATACTTAATCTCTGTAGATTCATTAAAATCTAGATATTGTTCGAGAAATTAATAGGGTTTATTCAACTAGCCTATATGCATTAGGGTTTAGGGTTTATAAGTTTTATTTAGGGTTTATGGTTTATAGGATTTTTAGGATTTAGGGTAAACCAAGTACTAGTTTGCGACTAAGGATGAGATGCAAATTGTACTTAGTTTATTTTAAAAAAAACACACGGTACATAATTTAGGGTTTAGGGCTTTTAGGGTTTATAGCTTATAGGGTATTTAGGGTTTAGGGTTTCTAGAATATTTAGGGTTTAGGGTTTAGGGTTTTAGGGTTTATTTAGGATGTCTAGGATTTTTAGGGTTTATAATAAATTAAGTACAAAATTGCGACCTCTAGTCGCAATCTAGTCGCAAATTGTATATTTTGCTACTAGTTTATGACTAAGCGACGCAATCTAGTCGCAATGTGTACTTAGTTTATTTAAAAAAAAAATACACGGTACATAATATAGGGTTTAGGGCTTTTAGGATTTAGGGCTTAAGGATTTATTTAGGGCTTATAGAGTTTCTAGGATTTTTAGGGTTTAGGATAAATTAAGTACGAAATTGCGACTAAGTTGCGACCTCGAGCCGCAATCTAGTCGCAAATTGTATATTTTGCTACTAGTTTACGGCTAAGTGACGCAATCTAGTCACAATGTGTACTTAGTTTATTTAAAAAAAAAATACACGGTACATAATTTAGGGTGTAGGGCTTTTAGGGTTTAGGGCTTAAGGGTTTATTTAGGACTTATAGGATTTCTAAGATTTTTAGGGTTTAGGATATAGCAAGTACAAGATTGCGACTAAGTTGCAACCTCGAGTCGCAATCTAGTCGCAAATTGTATATTTTGGTACTAGTTTACGACTAAGCGACGCAATCTAGTCGCAATGTGTACTTAGTTTATTTTAAAAAAACACAAGGTACATAATTCTTACAAACGATGACTAAAACACATGATACCTAAAGTTACTCATCAGGATCGGAAACGTAAGTTTGTCCATTTTCGTCTTCTTCGTCATCATCCTCAACTTCGTCCCCTTCATCAAACTCGTCTGACTCCGCTTGACTATCAGATTCCTCGCATATGACTCCAAGTCTCCTATAAAGCGGGTCAATTCTGGTCAAATCATTGCTTGAATCGACGGGATGGAAACTTTTTCTGTCCTTTCAGGTTGCACAGGCGGTAGATCATCATCAGCATCAGCTAAGCCCCCGATAATTCGACCGTGTGAGTTAACTTTAATAACGGACAACCAATTCTGATCACGTCGGACCCGAGTTCGAGGGTAAGGAATGAAAACTACTTACTCCGCTTGAGATGCTAACACAAATGGCTCGAACTTGCCAGTGTAACTTCTGTGTCCCTGTACATCCACGAATCCAAATTTGCTTGATCTTACGCCAACCCCAATAGTGGGATCAAACCAATCAAATCGAAATAGGACCCACTTAAGATTTATCATCCCAGCATACTCTGCTTCTACGATTTTTTCAGGATACCGTAGAAGGTTGTATCACCTGGGACATGGATACCATAATTTGCAGTGGCCCTTCGTTCCCCATGCTCAAATGTATGGAAAATAAATCCGCGAGTACAATACATCTTAGCGGTTTTTATATTTGCGATAGGCCCCATCACGAACTCATGGACCCACAGAGACCAAGTTCCTGGCCGAGACCTCCTCTTGGTCACCTACAACGCCAAATGCAATTAGTTGATTACTGTTGGGGTCAGATTCCACCTCTTGAGAATCAACGATTGATAAATGGCTAAGTATGAAAAAGCACTAGCAGCTGGATCCCTAACCGTAAAAGAGTTAGATCGGGATCCCTAACCGCGAAGGAGTTGGATCGGGATCCCTAACCGTGAAGGAGTTGGATCGGGATCCCTAACCGTGAAGGAGTTGGATCGGGATCCCTAACCGTGAAGGAGTTGGATCAGGATCCCTAACCGTGAAGGAGTTGGATCAGGATCCCTAACCGTGAAGGAGATGAATCGGGATCCCTAACCGTGAAGGAGTTGGATCGGGATCCCTAACCGTGAAGGAGTTGGATCGGGATCCCTAACCGTGAAGGAGATGGATCAGGATTCCTAACCGTGAAGGAGATAGATCGGGATCCCTAACCGTGAAGGAAGAGTTGGATTGGGATCCCTAACCGTGAAGGATTTGGATCGGGATCCCTAACCATGAAGGAAAAGTTGGATCGAGTTTAAGCCAAACGGATCAAGGTCAAGGCAAGGAGATCGAAGTTGTTGCCACCCGAACCATGACACGAAGCAACCCCGAGCCGTGAATTATGATGTCACCCGAACCACGAACCATGGTGTCACCCGAACCGTGAGCCAATGGCGTCACCCGAGCCGTGAGCCATGAACCATGGTGTCATCCGAACTGTGAACCATGGTGTCACCCGAGCCATGAACTATGGTGTCACCCGAACCGTGGACCATGGTGTCACCCGAACCATGAACCATGGTGTCACCCGAGCCTCGAACCATGGTGTCACCCGAACCGTGAACTATGGTGTCACCCGAGCCATGAACCATTGTGTCACCCGAACCGTGAACCATGGTGTCACCCGAACCATGAACCATGGTGTCACCCGAGCCATGAACCATGGTGTCACCCGAGCCGTGAACCATGGTGTCAACCGAGCCAAGGTTCAACGACAGGAAATCGGGCCGAAACAACGAGCCCACAGATTCAAGCCCACAAAAGAGATATGACAAGGTTAAAGCCCATGAATCAAAGTCCATGGCGGTGGCAGGCTTTGCTAATAGGAAATCCCGAGGAATTAGGAAATCTTCCTTATCTCTTTAGACATTAATTTAGCCGACTGAAACTTGTATATATACTCATGTAAACCCTCTGAAAAGGGGATGGGCAGTTTTACCTAGCAAAACTCTGTACTTTTGCTCTCATACAAAAAGCTTTCTAAGCAGCTTAATAAATCACCATCTTTTGATCTCTGTTTGTGTTTTTGGTGGTTTTTATTCAGAAATTTCGGATCTCTAAAAGACGTGAAAAATTTAATTGGCGCCGATTTACACTCTCACAATTACTAATTAATATCAGATATATATAAGATTATGGTTATAGTTACCTTCTCTCTCATCCATCCTGCGAAATCATGTTCAACGTATGTTCTCACTTCTTGGTCGCCAAGTTCCGGAAATGCTTCCCGTATTTTCTGTTCGAACATCCTGTGCACCACATAATAAAGGATGATGATTAATTATAATTAATTGTATATGTATATAAAGCAACCGAGTAGTAAACTAGTACTATATATACCTCTCATACGATCGAAAGAAGTAACAGTTTAGCAAGATATATGTATGAGGTGCGTGAGAATGCTTGTAATCACACCACTCGGTTGCCTTTACTTTGCCACCCATTCAGCCTAAATCCGAGAAGACATCGGGTACTCCCACATTAGGATATGTTCGCCCAAAACCCACCATCATCGTATTGTTTACGATCCATTTTCTTTGTTTTCACGGTTGGGCTAAAGTAGTAACTCGAGAAATTAGATGTCTCCTCGGTCAAACTTACTGCCACGATCGATCCCTCAACCTTTGCGAGATTTTTTGTTTTCATCTTCAGATGTTTGAAGAACCTTTCGAATGGATACATCCATCGAAATTGGACTGGTCCACCAAGATCCAACTCATGCGGTAAGTGGACTACAAGATGTTCCATCACGTCAAAAAATGAGGGAGGAAATATATTCTCCAAGTTGCAAAGAATAACTGCGATGTCTGATTTCAACGTCAAGATATCATCCGCAGTTAATGTTCGAGCACATAAGTCTCTGAAAAATGCCCTGATACCTGAAATTATGTACCACGTACGAGTTAATAAACTACATATATATATATATATATATATATATATATATATAAATACAAGAATAATACCTGCTAGTGCCTCATGGAAATGATTTGGTAGAAACTCCTGCAATGCAAATGGCAGTAGTCGTTGCATGAATACATGACAATCATGGCTCTTCATTCCAGAAATTTTTTGCCCTTACTCGACACACCTTGAGAACGTTGACACATATCTATCTGGAAACTTGACATCATCCTTAACCCACTTAAACAAACTATTCTTTGCGTCCAATGACAGCCAAAAAATAGGAATCGGTGCCCTACCATCGCTTATAATGTGCAACTCAGGCCTTGCGCATATACCAGGGAGATCCAAATGTGATTTCAAATTGTCTTTTATTTTACCCGGAACATTCAACAACGTGTGGATGATATTTTCAAAAAATTTATTCTCGACGTTCATTACATCCAAATTGTACCTCAAGAGATGATCCTTCCAGTACGGCATACTGCCCATATCCACCCGGCATATTAGCGGGGACACTGTACCAGTTACCCCCAACTTCTGCAGTTTGTTGAGCATCGCAATAATCTATTTACGCTTCCAACTGTTCCCCTGAAAGATAAACCGGGGGGAACTTTGACGGTTTTTTTTTCTTGAACAACTTCTTGTCATTTCTATACGGATGACCCAATGGCAGAAACCGACGATGACAATCGAACCAGCACGTTTTGCGTCCATTCGTCAATTGCAACACATCAGTCTGATCCAAACAGTAAGGACATGATAATTTCTCGTGAGTTGTCCATCCAGATAACATCCCATATGCGGGGAAGTCGCTTATGGTCCACATAAGCACAACCTTCATGGTGAAGTTCCGACGGTTTGATGAATCGATCGTTCGTACACCGACATGCCACAACTCACGTAATTCGTGGATCAGAGGCTGCAAGAAAATGTCAAGAGATCTTTTTGGATGCTTAGGCCCCGGAACAAGAATGCTAATGAACAAAAATTCTCGATGCATGCACATATCCGGAGGTAAATTATAAGGCGTTACTATGACTGGCCACAACGAGTATTGCCGACCAGACATATGTGGGCATGTAAGAGAGATGAAATTTCTGAGCAAAAACCACCAAAATCACAAACAGAGATCCAAAGATGATCTTTTATTAAGCTGCTTAGAAATCTTTTCGTATCAGAGCAAAAGTATAGAGTTCTGCTAGGTTAAATTGCGGATCTCCTTTTCTGAGGGTGTACATGAGTATATATATAAGCCAGAGTCGGCCAAGCCTATTCCTAAGAGATAAGGAAGATTTCCTGTTTCTTCGGGTGTTTTCCTTTCTTAAGTCGACTCGGCCTGCTGGGCTTCTTGTCCAGGTTCGGCCCACTCCTGTTTGTGGGCTTGTTGTGAATTCTTTGTTGTCTTGGGCCAGGCTTGGTTTCATCGAAACCATCACCTTCGGCTCGGGTGGCATTAGGCATCATGGCTCGGGTGGCATCGTGGTTCATGGTTGGGGTGGCATTAGGTATTATGGCTCGGGTGGCGTAGTGGCTCATGGTTCGGGTGGCATTAGGCATTATGGCTCGGGGGCATCATGGCTCGGGTGGCATCGTGGTTCATGGTTTGGTTGACACCATAGTTCACGGCTCGGGTGACACCATGGTTCATGGCTCGGGTGAAATCATTGTTTACGGCTCGGGTGACACCATGGTTCACGGTGCCGTACTATGGGTCATGACACCCGATCCGTTTGCTGTACCATGGATCGGGGTACACGACCCTACTTCTTCACCATGGGTCGTGACACCTGATCCGTTTGCTGTACCATGGATCGGGGTTCATGACCCAGCTTCTTCACCGTGGCTCGTGACATCCGATCTGTTTGCTGCACCGTGGATCGGGGTACATGACCTTGCTTCTTCACCGTGGGTCGTGACACCCGATCCGTTTGCAGTACCATGGATCTGGGTACACGACCCAGCTTCTTCACTATGGGTCGTGACACCCGATCCGTTTGCTGTACCATGGATCGTGACATCCAATCCACTCTGCCGTACCGTGGGTCGTGACATCCGATCCACGATAATTGGTGTAACTTTCTGATCGTTGATCCAAATGACTTCAAAATTCTTTTGGATGAAATATAACTTAATTATCTATCTTGTGACCAAATTTTGGCTCGGGGTCCCCTCGGCTCTGGTGACACCGAGCCCTTTTTGGATCGGGGGCGCACGGGCCGAGATTGATACATCTCCACAATAATTGGTGTAACTTTCTGATCATTGATCCAAATTACTTGGAACTTCTTTTGGATGAAAGATAACTCAATTATCTATCTTGTGACCCAATTTATGCTCCGGTTACCTTCTGCTCGGGTGACACCATGCCCTTTTCGGATCGGGGGCGCACAGGCCGAGTTTGATACATCTCCACGATAATTGGAGTAACTTTCTGATCATCGATCCAAATACTTCAAACTTCTTTTGAATGAAACCTAACTCAATCATCTATCTTCTAACCAAATTTTGGCTCGGGTTGCCTTCTTCTCGGGTGATACTGAGCCCTTTTCGGATCGGGGACGCACGGGCCGAGATTGATACATATCCACGATAATTGGTGTAACTTTCTGATCGTTGATCCAAAGGACTTCAAACTTCTTTTGGATGAAATCTAACTCAATTATCTATATAGTGAACAAATTTTGGCTCGGGTTGCCTTCTTCTCTTGTGACACCGAGCCATTTTCGGATCGGGGGTGCACGGGCCGAGATTGATACATCTCCACGATAATTGGTGTAACTTTCTGATCGTTGATCCAAATGACTTCAAAATTCTTTTGGATGAAAGCTAACTCAATCCTCTATCTTCCGACCAAATTTAGGTTTGGGTTACCTTCTTCTCGGGTGACACCGAATGCCCTCTTCTACGGCTCGGGTACGACGAGCACATTGATATATCTTCAGTAAATCGGGTGTATCTTGCCAACCTCAGCTCCAAATGATATGATTCCAACTCTATTGGAAAGCTGACTCAAAGATCTTGTTTTTCATCACTGAACCGATCTCTTTAGTATGTTACCAAACTGATCCGAGCTCTTTAGCTCAACGGCTTGGTTTTCCAAATCTTTTATGGGTTTGGTCCATCAAGGCTTCTTGAGCTCGGTTCGTGATAAGTTGAGCTTGTCATGGTCGTCCATTTTCTATACTTAGTTAAAGTTCTGTTGATCTCAATGGGGTGAAAACCGACCCCAACAACATACCAGACGGACTAAACCCATCAGTGCAAAGACCTAAATAAATATTTCTATGTTCTTCAGCAAAGTCCGAATGTACCGTGTTAAAGTGTTTCCACACCTTCGCATCTGATGGATGAGAGATCACCCCTTCCTCACTAAAGTGTTCTGCGTGCCACATCATTGCCCCAACAGTCTGCTCTGATTGGTATAATCGCTTCAATTTATCTGTTATCGGAAGATACCACATACGCTGGAACGGTACCATTGTGCGGCCACCTGTCTCTTTATATCTCGGTTTTCCGCAAAAATGACATTCCTGCAACTTAGCATCATCTTTTCAGAAAATCATACAGTTATTAATGCAGACGTCAATCATCTTAGACGATAAACCAAGACTCGCGACCAGTCTCTATATTTCATAGTAACTCTCTGCCGAGTTATTACCCTCTGGCAAATACTCGTTAAACAATGCTGTCCATTTATCCATGCAATTTTCACTAATGTTATCTTCGCTTTTAATTGTCATCATCCTAGATTCTAGTGACAATTTTGAAAGCCCTTCTCTACATCCTTCGTAGATGGGTTCATTAGCAGTGTCTAACATATCGTAAAAATTTTTAGCACTCGGGTTTGGTTCTTCAAAAGTATTATCATTAAACGAGGCAGTACTTTCATGAAATGCATAGTAACCATGTCATGAAACCTATTCCCATCACTATTGCCATATCCATATTGATTATAATCTTGCTGATGAGCATGCTGATCATAGTTATTATCAAAACTGCTAGCGCCATCTTGATTGCCATGATAACTCGTACTTGAACTACCCGAAACATTAACTACAAAATCTTCCCCGTGCGCAAACCAGACATAATAGTTAGGTAAAAACCCCCTCGTATATAAATGCTTCCAAACAATGTTTGCATCATGATGATCAATCTTCTCGCACTTAACACAAGGACATAAAATTTTGTTACCGTTGTCTCCCGTGAATGACTGATGTATCGCGTGGGTCAAAAATTGATCAAGACCATCTCTAAATTCTCGTCACCGGTATCTGGATCTCGTCGGTTGTACATCCATGCTCGAACCGTGTATATCTCATGATGTCAAGACATGATCGATTATCGACCTCTCCACAAAAAATATCGGATTTATAGTGTTTTTGCGGCATAAAATCTTTTTGTGAGTAGATTTGGGATGTTTGTGATATGATTTTCATCTCCCCCATAGCTTGCTATCCTCGCAAATCAGTCGCAAATCTTAGAAAATATCTTTCCATGCAAATGCCTCGCAAATTTGCAACGTCTTTGCTATGACCTTTCTTTTCGTCGCAAATCTGCGGATATTTGCGACTAATTTGCGACGCAATTTATCTACGCAAATTTGTGACTAATTTGCGATCCCAACACAAAGTCGTAGCAAATGCTTCGCAAATTTGCGACCTCATAATGTGGTCGCAAATTCTCCTCGCAAATGGGCATGTTTTGTTGTAATGGATAACCGGATCATGCGGCCGGAATCGGGTAGGGCAAAGTGGGATTCTCACATAGCCAGCTTGACGAGGCAGCTTGAAGCGGCGAACAAGCTCCATGAGGTCAAGAGGGAGCAGGTTGTTCTGGAGGCGAAATGTGAGATGATGTCGATGTTTGAAGAAAGAGTCTCCTGATCCAAAAAGCTTCTCGACAAGATCGACGACGAGCCAAAAGAAAACCTGCTTGATCTCGCTCAGATCGAAGGCGACGAGACGCCATCTCTTGACTCTGAGGCGAAGAATTTGGCTGAACAAAAGGCAGATCTAGATGGAGCCCACAAGGCGTTTGCCAAACTCGTGGCCGAGACGAGGGAGATTTTGAGGTTGTATTCCGTGCATTCTGAAGGAGCTCAATGTAGGTGAGCCCATGAAGACGGCTGCTGGGAGTGTCGGTGTTCAGGATTTCTCTGGTTCAAATAGAAGAACTCTGAGCTTAGTTATTCTAAGTTCGAAGAAAACTTTAGAGGATCCAACGTTCTCTGATTCGGGCGAAGGTAATTCCTCTCTGAAGACGAACCCCAAACCGTTTCCCGAAAAAAGCACCGAGTCGGATAAGGTCGTGGACCCTGTCTTTGAAAAGGAATTAGAGGAGTTTGCAGAGAAAGCATCTGAAGAACGCGGAGAAGATGAAGATGAAATCAAGTGCTCCACTGATCCGGAGAACGAGAAGGCTGTGAATCCCGAAGAGATATAAATCTACGATCCTCTATTCTTTGTAGTTTAAAACTTTAATTGGTGCATGGATGGCTTTATCCACATTTGTAGTCTTATTAAGAGCTACTATTTTTGTTTTGTCGCACCTGGTCATATAACTTCAGGATATCGGTTTTAAGGAAGCATCTTTTGTGTTTTGATAGAAACGTATTGTGTTTTCTTTATTTGGCAACAAGTCTAAGTGCTTTGCTTGTATTGCCTTGATAAAATATAGCTGTTTGGTCGAATGGATATGAGTATATGTTCCCCGTGTTCGTCTCGAATCAGCATGCCGCTAACTGCTGTGGCGGAAATTGCAGTGTATAGAAAAAGCGGCTCTCATGCTACTGGTTTTGCAAGAACGGGAGGCGTGGCCATGTAAGTCTTCAGTTGTTGAAAAGCTTCTTCGTAATTTCTAGTCCATTCGAACATCTTGTTTCCCCGCAAAGTATCATAGAAAGGCAAACATTTGTCGGTGGATCGTGAGATGAATCTGTTTAGTGCGGCTACCCTCCCGGTAAGTCTTTGCAACTCTTTTTTTTTTGTCTTTGGCGAAGCCATCTGTATGAGTGCGTCGATCTGCTTGGGGTTTGCTTCTATGCCACATGAGTAACCAAGTATCCAAAGAATTCTCCTGATGTGACCGCGAATCTATATTTGGTCGGATTCAACTTCATGTTGTGACAATTCAGTCGCGCAAAGCACTCCTCGAGGTGAGATATGTGATCTTGTTCCCTAAGTGACTTCACTAGCATGTCGTCTATAGCTAGCGAACATACCAACCGCTGATATGTTACTCCGGTGTTTTTCAGGCCGAATGGCATTACTTTGTAGCAATATATTCCACGATCCGTTATAAAAGCTGTTTTCTACTGATCGTCAGGGTTCATCAGGATCTGGTTGTAATCTCAGAAGGCATCCATGAATGAGAAGAGTGCATTCCCTGCTGTTGCTTCGACTAGGCAATCGATGTGTGGAAGGAGGAAACTGTCTTTTGGACAAGCTTTGTTCAGGTCAGTGAAGTCCACGCATACGCGCCATTTTCCACTCTTCTTCTTGACCACCACCGGGTTAACCAGCCAGTCTGGGTACTTCACCTCAGTTATCGAACCGACACGCAGGAGTCTTTCTACTTCCTCATTGACTGCTTTGCCCTGTCTGGCCCAAGCTTTCTCCTTTTCTGCTTTAATGGTTTAAATGTTGGGTCAACATTCAGCTCGTGGCTTGTTATGCCGATATCGATGCCGGGCATGTCCTCCGCTGCCCACGCGAAAGTGTTCACATTCCTTTTCAAGAACGAAACGAGTTCTCCCTTGATTTTTCCATCTAGTCTGGCTCAAATCTCCATGCATCGCTCCGGACGTTCGTTGTCAATGCAAACTGATATTACAGGGTCGCATGTCGGCTTAGTTACTTCTTCTTCGCAATCCTCCGTAATCTGTAATTGCTATAAAAGTTTGAAAATCTCTTTGACCGGTTTCTGTCGGTCTTTCTTGCACCTTGAATTTGTCACCGGATCGGTGATCGGATTTCTGAACTTGTGTGCGGCCAGGAAGCAGACGCGAGACTCCTTTTGGTTTCCACGAATTGTTTTTACTCCGTTTGGAGTAGGGAACTTCAGGCAGAAGTGATATGTTGAAACCGCAACGCGCATAGAATTTAACCAAGGGGTTCCCATAATGACGTTGTAGATTGCTGGATGATCAACTACGGAGAATTCGACGATTTTCGTCACCTCACCAGCTCGGACAGGAAGTTTGATCGTCCCTGCATCCATTGTAGTTTCCCCGAAAAATCTAGTTAATGGTTTCGGGGTTGATACTACTTCGGATAGATCGACATTCATTCTTCTGAGCGTCTCGAGGAAGATTACGTCCACCGTGCTGCCGGTATCTACCAACACGCATGCTACATCGCAATCGTTGATAATTAGTTCGATCACGAGAGGGTCGTCGTGTGGCCTATCAATTCCGATTGTTTCCCTTTCTTCAAATGAGATCACATCGTTTGGAAATTTCGAGGATTTGGACCAGTTAATACTGATGTCTGCCCGTCACTGTAATGCTTTGATGGACGAGACAGTATCCGAGCAATAATGAGATCCCCCATTATCATGGTTATCCTCTTTCTTGATCCGGAGGGCGGTGCCTTGTCATCACGTCTATCACGCTTAGATTGATCTTCCTTTATCTAGTCGGCTTTGTATGCGTTTATGTCAATCTCGAAATCCTTAAGGCTGATGTTTCCTCCAAATTCGCCAGCCGCTAACTTTTTGGCAAGTTTAGACCGAGAATGAGGCAGTTTGCAGTGGAATGCCCATAGATGTGATGGTGTTCGCAGTTGCCGTTTCGTCGTAAGAACTGTCACTCTTGGTCCATGTGCTCCGACTCCTCCCGCGGCCTCGGCCTCTTCCTCGTCCGTATCCAGGGGCATCAATATGATAATTATGAGCTCCTCGAAAGCCTCCCTCGTGCTGGACATAACCGAAACTTTGGTTGTTTCTCTTGCTGTTTGAAGAATTCGAAGCCTGAGGAGGATGGCTTTGTGGTTTTGATTTTCCATACTTTTCGGTGAGGATCTTCATCTCTTCTTCTTCGGTTATGAAATATGCAGCTCGGTGCATCGCGTCTTGTATCATTGTGGGGGCGTTCAACGCAATCTCTTTGCAGAAATCGGAATTAAACCAAAGTGCTCGCTTTAAGGCTAGCAGGGCCGCCTTGTTGCTCAAGCCTTCTATTTTGGACATGACCGCTTTGAATCTTCCGACAAAACTTCGGAGTGTTTCGTTCTGTCCCTGAGCTAGGGTCCACAGGTCGGCATCTGAAGTTATAGGATCCATGAATATGGAGTAATGCTTCAGGAATGCTGCTGACAGCTGGTTGTAGTTGTCGATAGAGTTTCTCTCGAGCCTTGAAAACCATTGGAGTGCCAGGCCTTTGAGGTGTTCTACGAAAAGAAGACATTGTCCGACATCTTTTTCGCTTTCTTTGAAGTTAGAGTGGACCATGGCTATAGCAAAAACTATTAGATGCTCCTTCGGGTCAGTTTTCCCTTCGTAAACTGAAACTTTCATCTTTCTTGGGTCGGGAATTCTCGCACTGGTGATCCGCATCGTGAATGGGGTGTTTTGTGCCTCTTCTTGTATGCGGTCTATTTCGGGCACCTTGCTTGTTGCTTTGTGCATCATGGATCGGACGGCTTTTATGTCAGCGGCTGCTCGATCCATATCCGCGCGCATTGCAACAATCTCCTCTTTCTGAGCTCGGATCCCTGCTCTTCGCTCCCCGTTGATCCGAGTCTGCTCGTCCCAGAGGATGTTCTCTTCCTCTTTGGTCAATTCTTGATCTCCTTCTAGGATGGTTTCGCGTCTTTCGGTTCGGATTTGGCCAGCTGCTGGGAGCTCGGGGTCATCGCGGCTCTCCGTGTTGCGTTCCATTTGATTTTCCTCTTCTAGATTGATGATTGGGGCCGGCTCATCCTCCTTTGATGCATTGCCTGCTCCTTGCGCTCCGGAAGTCATATGTGGTGATTTTTGATTGAGCGATGGCAATCTTCCACGGGTTCTCAGCACATCCAGAGGGGTCAAGAAATCTAGGGTTGTTGGGTTAAGGCGCTTGACACCACGTCCGATCGGGTTTGAGATCCTATTACTGGTTCGGGTCTTCGTCGCCAGGGCTTCCAATTGTTTAGTCATCGTGTCGTTCAACTTGTCTTGCTCGTCGGCCTTTTTGAGAAGCTTCTCCAATATGTTTTTCATCTCCGTGAGTGTTGTCGAAGTCTACCCGGCGTTTTTAGTTTGGTTCGTCTGATCCTCCACGCTGGCGTTCCTGGTGTCAGCAGCATCCTGCTCTCCGTCGTTGGCCATCGTCCTTCGGATCGGTTTTGCGGTGGTTTTAGGTGTAAAAAAATTTTGGCCCCCTCAGACGGCGCCAAATTGTGGGAGTGTAAAATCCACACCAATTGAATTTGTCAAGACTTTTAGAGGGATATGAAACTTCTGAGTAAAACCACGAACACGAAGATCCAAAGATGGTTTTTATAAAGCTGTTACGAAAACTGTTTGGAGAAAGAATACAAGTGTTTCCTAGGTAAAATTGCGGATCCCTTTTTCAAGAGGTTTACACAAGTATATATATCAAAATTTAGGTCGGCTAGGACGACTCCTAAAAAATAAGAAAGTTCCCCTATTTTTTCTCTTTTTTTCTTTCTTCATGTATGTCGTATCTTCATGGGCCTCCTGTGATCGCTGCTTCGGGCGGCAATGGCCCACGTTTGGTTCGGGTGGCAACGGCGCATGTTTCGCTCGGGTGGCAACGGCCCATGTTTGGCTCGGTTGGCAATGGCCCATGTTTGATTCGGGTGGCGTTTCTCCTTCACGGCTCGGGTGTCTTTTCTCTCGCGGCTCAGGTGTCTTTCTCCTTAGCGGCTCGGGCAGTTTCTCTTTTTGGTGGCACGAGCAGTCTCCATGTGACACCCGAACCATTTTTCGGCGTGACACCCGAACCGCTTTCGGGGTAACACCCGAACCGTTTTCGGAGTGACACCCGAACCACTTTCAGGGTGACACCCGAACCATTTTCGACGTGATCCCCGAACCACTTTCGGGGTGACACCCAAACCGTTTTTGGCGTGACACCCGAGCCGTTTAAGTTTGACTCAGATGTTCGCGACACTTAGTTGACACCGAGCCATTTTTATACCTTTTCTTGTCTAGTAATTTCAGGTAGGTGAAAATGACCCCAACACAAGGTCTTTGCCTATTGTAAGACTATTAGATGAAGTGAAATTAATGATGACGCGATGGTTTTCTGAACAGAGGAATGATGATGGGAAAACGACTTTGATTCATGGAGTTGAGAAGCAACTTGAGGTAATAAAATATTAAATTTTTTTTTGTATTTTACCTAATTAATCAGATTGATCAATATATATATATGCAAATTCTAATTGTTGCGTACCGTATGCTAAATTATTTAAGGTACAAGCGATATATGCACATCAATCTCAAGTGACAGGCGGAGCAACATTGCATGTAGTAAATACAACAAAGAAAAAATGTTCTTGCCGTAGATTTGATTTGGAGAAGTTACCATGTGTGCACGCAATTGCAGCGGCGGAAAAGATAAAAAATTTACGCATATCACTGTGTCATCTTATTATCACACGAACTACTTGTAGAATGCGTACTCAACTGCCATAATGTCGAGGGATGCTGCTTTACCTCATGTACCAGAACATATTGCTAATAAAGTGTGTTTACCTCCGTTGGTTCGCCAACAACTTGAGAGGCATAAGATCTCACGTATTATATCAGCATTGGAGAAAGCAACAGATAAAAAACGCCCAAAAAAATCACATACATGTTCTAGATGTAATCAAGTTGGTCATAATTGTAAGACATGTATGGCTTTGATTTAGACTTTAATCTTGTCAATGTACTAATCTTACTTTCTATTTTGTAATTTTCCTGCAATTCATAAAGTCTAGAATCTGCCACTAAAAATACGCGAAAGGAAAAAAAATATTTTGAAGACATAAATAAGATATGTTCTAGTTTAAACAAAAAAAAAAGAAAAAAGGATAATATCTGTGTAGAAGACATTAACAAAATGTTATTACATCTGTGACTCCATGATCAGCTCGACTCGATCAATCTCTTTTCTGCGGGGTAATGGGTTAGACATTATGGTACATGGCTTTGGCACCTCGTCAAATATCTCAGCTGCTAGCTTCAAAAGCATATCTTGAATGATCTTATCGCTTACCCCATCAAACTTACAACCTAGAGCAATACATTTGATGTACTTTAGAGTGTACACACCACAATCCCCTGGATTATCATTTTGAAGGATGTTTTTCCATATGTGGACCTTGAATTACTTATCGCTCTTCTTCCGAAGCTTAAGAGGTATCATCTTGTTCAGCAATGCAGGAATCATTCTAGTGAATGGCCTACCTGCATTAAGAATGGCCTTCTCTTCAGTTAAAGATTGTATGATGTCATACACCTTTATCCTCTCCCTTGCCAAGTTAATATCCAGAACTATCCAATGATTTTCATTTATGTGATGGCAGACGTACAACTGATTCATATCAGAAATCCACTTCTTGTTAGTAATTGCGTCAGCTGGATATATTGAACAATTTTATATATGTATCACTCAAAAACCAATCCTTATCGTCAAACTTCTTGTAATCAAGAAGCCAAAATCTGATGCACCAAGGGTCAAGGAATAAATAAGTATGTTTTCATGGAAACAAATTTACCACAACTATAAGAACAAATCTGTCATCGAGATTCAAACAAAAGCAACTATCAATCCACCAACAAATTTCACCCATCAATCATTACCAAGTATCAAATACCAAACATTATAGATGGTGAAGGACCCGTTGGGTGATGGTAGGACCAAGATTCAGGAAGAGAGTATACGTGAAAATTTATAATAGTTTTCAATTGGTGTATATAAACATTATAAAGCATTGCATGAGACAAAAATTAAGAGTAAATTAAGGAAAAAATAATCAAAATCAACAAAGGAGATGGGACGAAATACTTGGAGCAGTATCAGACACTGCAAAAAGAAAAAAAGAAAAAGCATTCCAAGTTAATCAACAAAAATTGAATAAAAACTCCCAAAATCGAATCTCAAATAGTTTCACAAAATCCAGGAAAATGTAGATCTAAGAAACCACTAAAAAACTAAGCATAACAAATTGAGATCTACAAAATGGAAAGAGATCTTAGAAATGAAAAATCCAAAAGGAGGTTAAGAAATCGAATTAGATCTTTACATCCACAATTAACAATTAACAATAGAAGGAGCGTGAAGCTTAGTCATGTTTTAAAAGCCTCACAAAGACACTCTGTGGCGAAGTCGACGGTGGTGGATTGATTGCAGAGTCACGGCGGCTAGGGTTAGAGCTTTGTCTTCATCGATGGAGAGAAAAACTTTTTACTTACTATAAAAATGAGTTTTTTTAGTTTATTATGTTTGATTTTTTAGTATCTGTTTTTCTGATTTAATTTATCATGAATAAATCAAAATGGCAGTCATGTAAATATTAAAGTAGAAAAGTTGTGTTTGAAGAGCTTTCTCTCTCTAACCACTTGGGGACAGCGACGGAAGACCGGGATTCTTCACCGGCGATGGAAGACCAACTCGAACTCGGACTCGGACACAGTCCCGCACTCCGTCTAGATTTCCAAAATAGGAAGACCAACTCTTGTGCCTCTTGTGCCTCGACAAGTCACTCTTTTGACATTCGGTAATAAAAATTCTTCCTAAAGAAAAAGTGGGGACCAAGAGTTTCTGTTTAGCCTAGACAAAGGCAAATCTTCACTTTACATATGCATGGCAAAGCATTAACAACGTATTTTGACTTCCATTTGTCCATATTTGATGTTTGTTTTCCATAATTAAGTTGTCGGGCGCATAGTGAGGCTGAGTACGAGCAGTCTTCTCCGAGGCTGCCCCTGCCTCCTCTGAGGATGCCTCCTCCGATGTATTCTCCGACATCAATTTCTATATTATGAACTTATAAAGTTGCCTCTGATATCCGTTTTACTTTTGCTTTTCTTGCATAGTCCGCAATATGCATACTGTCATCCAATGTTTAATCCATTCTCATCGATGAACAAACCCAGACCGCTCTATGTGCAGGAGAGAAATGAATATTTGGAGGCCCAAGCTCAACTCTATCACTAATGGTAATTTATTTTCTTGTATCATATTATTGTCTTTGATCACTTAATTTTCATTGTTACATACTGATTTTTTAGTTTTTTATTTGCAGCATTGAATGATGATGAACTTGCAAAAGAAATATTCCATGTATGTTTGTTTCAAAAACATACATGGAATATTATAATATTGGTTATACTAATAAAAACTGGATTGGCAAAACTGATCGGCGATTTAAGAGAGAAGAGAAAAATATTCATGATTTTGCTAAAGAGAAGACAAAAGAACGTTCAATAAATCTAAATTAATGCATTATTTCCAAACCAATCGGTTTTATCAATTTGATTAGTTTAAAATTAACCGTTTAATTTTTAATTTGAGCGCAATTCCATAGTCTTAACCAAAAAAATTGGTTTGGTCTTGGACTCTTTTTGTTCAATAAAACAAAGATACAAAATATTTTGCAGCATAAATTAAATAATCTAAAAGTGTAGTTTTCAAAAATTAAAAATAAAGGTGTATTTTTCAAATTTAAAACACACAAAAAATGTATTTTTCCAAGTTTTTTCTATTTATTTTATGTACTTTTTGGTATATAGAAATTGTTGTGTTATTTCTGGTCAATAGAAATTGTGTGGGGAAAGTTTGTAATTGATTCATTTCTTTTATATGTTGCATAGTTTACCCAAGTTGACTTATTAGCATGTCTTTTGTCGTTTTAGAAAAGAAAAAAAGAAAACATGTTTTTCTCTTTCACTAATGGTTGCTAGTAGCAATTTGTATATAGCAATTTTCGTCGTTTCTTTACCTGGTCACGGATTCTAACCATAACCATCAAGTTCTAACCATTACTAGTGCAAATTGTACTTACAAAATATAAAGTTATACATTTGCAAAAATGCATAACTACCTAATTTGTATTGCAGCAGCCAAAAAACCATCGCACCCCAAAAAACTATTTTTAAGCACTAGGGCTGGACACGAAACAAGTATTCGCTAATTTCCAGATACTTGTTACCCGGCTTGGCTCGTTCAAGTAATTAAAATTATTACTTGTACTTGATCCGTCCAAAATAAGTACTCGTTATATCAAGTACCGTCAGAAATTTAAATATTTGCAAGTTACTTGTCATTGTCTATTACTTGAATCTGAAATACTTGATTACTTGAACCTAAAATACTTGGAATCAAAATACAACCACAGACTGACACACAAGTTTTTTTTTTTTTGGGTCAACTGGTCTGATTTTATATATTAAAAACAAAATACAGACCTTTACAATTTAAACATAAGGCATCACCAAAGAGGGATCAACAGAGAATCCCATACTTACACAAAAAATGTCACTCAAAGCCTAACAACGAAGAGAAAGCCTGAGATCTTCTACCCCATAATTACATCCAAAAAATCGAAAGTCAAATCAAACCCCGCATCAGCCGCTAAACTGACACACAAGTCTTTAAATATCCTAAAATCACCTAAATACTTAAGATGACATCTGAAAAGAAAAGAACAGATGAGCATTTGTGATATTCAAAACAAAATATTGGCTTCTTCGATGTACTCCATGATCCATCCCATATTATCAATTCTTCCTTTCATTTCATTTCAATGCTTCAAAAAAGTTTCTTGTATGCTTCTCAGTTCCTACAAAACAAATGATAACAATAACTATATTTTCTTCTCCACTTATTGTTGACCATACAATAAGGAAAACAATGATCACTCACACACTTGCCATTATAAAATACTTAGTATTTACAATCTGTATCACTCACATGTGAAACATAAAGTATTTTTACCTTTATTCTTCCTCCAAAGTTAAGCTAACTTCTTGGACCAAGTTTCCATAAACATTTGAAGTTGTAAACTCTGGTAAAACAACATAAGACTTGTAAGTTCACAAATAAAGAAAACAATTCATAAAATTAAGTGTATACCATCTTCTAAAATTTCAAGTTGTTCCATTTGTTCTTCCAAAGAACTTTGTTCATAATCGTTGTATCCAATCTTGAGTGCAAATAAGAGCTTCAACCTTTCTTGGGGTGAGAGAACTACGAAAAGGATCAACGACTCGACCACTTGTGCTAAAAGCCGACTCATATGCAATGGTCGAGACCGGTATAGCCAAGAGTCTTTAGCCATCAGAGAAAGAGTCTTATACCTTGATCATGTCTTCTTCCACCATAGTAGTATATCAAAATTTGGATCTGATCTAGGAACACATGCATCAGCCAAATAGCTCTCCAATTCTGTTTGATTTCTTCACTTTCTTCATCCATATCAATCATAGAATCAAGATCATATGTTTTTGTAGCCTCTTCAACTACTTCTGTAGAAGTGTTTACTCCTTGAACTTGGCTATTTTGCATTGAAGGACTAGAAACTATAGCATCGTAGTACTTAAACATATTTTCTACAACCATATTTATTTTCATAATCAAGGCTTCAACTATGCTATCACCACCAAAACCGTAGCTCTCACGGATTAACTAACTCACGTACTCATTTTATATCGAGGATCAATAACAAGCAACAAAAATCACTAAGTTCATGTTTTTCATATCTCCCCAATATTTATCAAACTTAGCTTTCATCTTAGTAGCCATTAATTTCTGATTAGGATCAGCTTTGTTCAACCCCCAACTTTCGTATCATTAAACCTACCCCAAATATCTCTTTCAGATATGAATTTCCGGTAACATAACGAGTTGCTGAAACTTTCAAAGTGGCATCATAAAAGAACTTGAGAATAGGTGAATATGTCTTTGCATAGTCCCAATCTGATTCAGTAGGTGCACCTCCTAATTTCCTAAGTTCCACAATGTACTTATCATCCTCTAATTCAAGCATATCGAAACCTCTCTTTAACTTTACAGCTGATTCCAACATCAAATATGTAGAATTCCATCTTGTCTTAACATCAAGAGTTACACCAACAGTAGATGAAAGCTTTAGGTGAAGAAGGCACTCTTTGAATTTGTTTAATCTTGCTGGAGAGGCTCTAACATACCGGACAGTAGAACACATTCGACTAATGGAGGCTTTATTTTCTTCCAATCCATCTTTCACAACCAGATTTAGGATATGTGCACCACATCTCATGTGAAGAAATTCACCATCAAGTAGACTAGTACCCTATCACTTAAGTCTTCTTTTTAAGAATCTTACTGCTACATCATTTGTAGTTGCGTTGTCTACTGTGATTGTGAAAACCTTGCTGATTCCCCAAGACACCAAGCACCTCTCAACCATTTTTCCAATTAATTAACCTTTGTGACTTAGAATTTGGCAACCATTTATGATTTTTTTTTGCAAATTCCAGTTTTCGTCGATGAAATGTGCGGTTAAGCACATGTAGTTGATGTTCTGAACTGAAGTCCAAGTATCAGTTGTAAGAGAAACACTCCCTTTGTGTTTCTGAAAGAACATCTTCAACTTTTTCTTTTCTTCAAGAAATAAACTCACGCAATCTCTAGTAACAGACCTACGGGAAGGGATTTCAAACCGAGGCTGAAGAACATATATGAATTCTCGAAAACCTTCCCTCTCCACAATCCTAAAGGCAACTCATCCTTTATAATCATTTTGATTAAAACTTTTCGGTAATCGTCTTTATCATACTGTAAGTATGATGGAACAGATTCATCATTCTTTTCTTTTTTGGGTCGATGCATCAAGGTTGCTTGCTTCAATCTTTTGCCAGCAATAATCTCAACCTCAAGTTCTAGATGTAGCTTCTTACACCTATCCATATGTTTCAATATAATACTAGTGTTGACACCATATGGTGATTTAATGCTAACTACTTTTCTACAGTGATTACACTTAGCTTTATCTCTATTCTCTGTTTTCTTAAAATTATCCCACGCAGAAGATCTTTGTCTAGGGGTTACCTTAGCTTCAACAGAGTCAATTGTTGGAGCTGTTTGACCACCATAATCTGTCTCCATATCCTCTCCATCAATTTTTGGCTGTCCATCGTGTTCCATCTACACATAAAATCTTTACCAAATGAAAACTTAAATTGAATATAACCAGCCAACACAAGTTAGATAATTAAGAACTACTTACATACGTAAAATCAAACGAGAATCAGATGAAATCAACATGGTGGAAGATGAAGGGTGAGAACGAACCTGGTTTTCCGATGAACTTGAGAAATTAAGATGAAATTATTGACGAATCAAGAGATCTGAAACGAATAGCTAAGTAAACAACGGATTCAAGAGAAATAGTAGGATTGAAATTTTGGACTCTGAAACCTTAACTTTCTCCTTGAAAACTGAAAAAAAGATCGCAAGTCTGCTTCTTCTTCGAAAGTGTATATTTAGTATAGAATAATGAATTAACTTGTTGGCTTTAATATTTGTATATGGGTTTGGTTTATAAAATCAAATTCTTTATTTGGGTCGAAAGTTTTATTTTGGATTTTGTTCTTAAGAAATAAAATAGCTTTTTGATTTTTTTATTCAACAGGTATCAAGTATTTATCTAAACGAGTAACAAGTAACAAGTAACGAGGCAAGTATTAAGGAAAAAAATGCTACTTGATATTTGACCCGTACTTACAAGTAATAAAATTAGATTACTTGTTACCCGACTTGATCACAGCAAGTACTTGGTTTTTCAAGCCGGGTACGGGGCAAGTAGCAAGTATAAGCCGAGCTAGTAACGAGTAATGATGCCTAGCCCTATTAAGCACGACCAACTGCCTTTCCTTCCCCACCTAAACTTAGGCAACACAAAACCAGATTTTTCATTCAGAGTATTCCTGAAACAGGGACATAAAAAGAAAAAAAATCAGCATGTACCATACAACATCATTCAATACTACAAATCAAGAATTAAAAAAATTAGTATGTAACAATGGAAATTAAGTGATCAAAGACAATAATATGATACAAGAAAATAAATTACCATTAGTGATAGAGTTGAGCTTGGGCCTCCAAATCTTCATTTCTCTCCCGCACATAGAGCGGTCTAGGTTGGTTCGTCGATGGGAATGGATTAAACATCGGATGGCATCAATGTTCACGAGACTGAGGTGAGTTAATATTTTTTTAGAAAAAATGAAGATAGAAAAAATGAAGACCGAGCTCTACTTGGTACTACTTGTCTTTTATGCAAGTTGTCATGTCTACACTTGGTTTTTATCTTTAAACTTACAGTAGATTACAAATTGACATAGGTTAAGGTCAATGTTTCCTTGTATGGTTTCTTGAGTTGAGATGGTGTTTTAAATCATAGAGTACTTTAGGTTGTTTTTGTCTCGCTAAAACTTTGTTGAAAATAATTATTAGGGAGGAAGAATTGCAGACTGTCGATATTCTACTTGTGGTTATTTTTCGTATTCAAACTGAGAGGCCTTTTTTGGTGGAAGACAGTGAAGAGGCTCATCATGCACTTCTTGATCCCAATGAGGTAATTTTGAATTTTTTGAATGCAAAATTTGTTTATTTTTCAATTCAAATGAGTTTGGTTTCTCAACTTAATTTGATATGCTTTCCAGAGTGTTGAAAGAAATTCTCAATTTAACTTTAGGCAAGGATCTGGCGTCAATGACGAGACTGAGGTGATGTAGATTTTTTAAAAGCACAAATGAAAGTCGAGGGCTTTAGGTTGTTTTTGTTTTGCTAAGACTTTGTTGAAAATAATTATTAGGGAGGAAGAGTGTATACTAGTGCTTTGTTGTGTTAAAGAGTCTCACTTTGTTTGTGGTACACCATGATTCTGTATTTGAAAAGGGACTCTATCTTCTCTCAATTGACCAAAAGTCTTCGCTCTACTTTGATTTTTTTGGCCATTTTCACTTTTCTGCCTGAAGGTTAGTTCGAGAAGCCAAGTCTCAAAAGTCAAACACCACATGTATATTACCGTAGCTTCATGTTGGGGATTTTGTTTTCTGCCACGACAATGATTTTGTTTTGTGTCAGTCTAGATAATGCATGTCAATGGTTTCATAGGTTGGGGTTTCACTATACACAGCTGGTGCACATGAGGGAGTACCAGCTGATGCACAAGACTCAGTATGGAGGCCTAATTTGGTGGAAGGCAGTGAAGAGGCTCATCATGAATCTCTTGATCCCAATGAGGTGATTTTTTTTTTTATAATGCAAATCAGGTTTTTTTTCAATGCAAATGAATTTTGTTCTCAACTTAATTTGATCTGCTTTCCAAAGTGTTGAAAGAAATTCTCAATTTAACTTTGGGCAAGGATCTGGCATCAATGACGAGACTGAGGTGATGTAGAATTTTTAAAGCACAAATGAAAGTCGAGGGCTTTAGGTTGTTTTTGTTTTACTAAGATTGTTGAAAATAATTATTAGGGAGGAAGAGTGTAGACTGGTGCTTTGTTGTGTTAAAGAGTCTCACCTTGTTTGTGGTACACCATGATTCTGAATTTGAAAAGGGACTTTGTCTTCTCTCAACTGACCAAAAGTCTTCGCTCTACTTAGTGTTTGATTTTGTGGCCATTTTTTCTTTTCTACCTGATGCTTGGTTCCAGAAGCCAAGTCTCAAAATTCAAACACCACATGCATATGACCGTAGCTTCACATGTTGGGGATTTTGTTTTGTGCAACGGCAATGATTTTTTTGTGTCAGTTTAGATAATGCATGTCAATGGTTTCATAGGTTGGGGATTCACGATACACAGCTGGTGCACAAAACTCCGTACCAGCTGGTATACAAGATGCAGTTGGTGTACAAGATGCATTTGGTGTACAGGACAAAGCGTCTGGTATGGTGGTAGATAAAGGAAAACCTACAGAAGATGAAGTCTCAGAAATGGGATGGGAGGATCAGGAAGCCATGGAGGAAACCTTCAGAAATAAGAAATCAGTAAGCATCGTTTTCAGGCTGTAACCCATATCAACTAACCCTTTTTGCCTTAAGGGTAGTTGTTCATTATGTCTCTTTATGTCATTTTCAGGCTGCCATTGGTGGATCATCTGACCCTCAAGTGCCTTTAGTAGACCACCTTAACGAGCCTGCCACAGCCCAACTAGAAGAAACTGCTCAAAGTGCCGAAAGTGAGTCTGAGAATGAATGCGAGAATGAGTTTAGCAAACTCAGCACTTCATCATCGGATCATAGACAAAGTTCATTGCATGATTCAACATATGCAGGCTACATTGGTAAGCAGCAACCATCAGCAGATTCTACGTCTGAGAGCAACCATGAGGATATAAGGGACCAGCCAGGTAACTTATCACATCTTAACATATGCATACTAACCATTGTATAATTATGATATGCCATCGTTTAATATACAGAGGACCATGAAATTGTGGAGCGGGATGTACCACCAAACCAGTCAGGTAACTAACCATTTATCAACATATACATACTCACCATTTCGAGGTTATGACATGCCCTATTTTTAATACACAGATATGCAGACTAGCCCTCGCTTTCTCCCTCGTTGCCTAAACCCCTTTTTTGGGTCACAATCGAGGATGCGATTGTCGAATATGTGAGTTGTTTTTGGGTTTGGCCCGTGAAAAGTGATACATGTATAATCCTCAGAGAGTGCCATCTGAAGGCGAGAGTAAGTTCCGGCGAGATAATTCCGGAGCCAATTTGCCAAAACAGCTTGAGATGGAAGCTTCGTTTTGAGCAAGTCGAGGAGGGAGAAAATCTGATCACACAAGAAATGAAACCAAACCTTTCCAACTCTTGGTGATGAATCATGATCTTGATTAGGCCTCAGAATCACAACGTTCACCAAGTTACCTTCCCACAACAATGAGTTTTCATAAAAATTTGCCCCATGTAAAAGCATGAGAGAGTACTGTGTCATAACGGCATAAACATATGTTAGAAATATACAAGAACAACCGAGTTGCTTACCGAATTTCCTAACTTTTTGTCTCATTTCCAAGATCTTCAGCTATAACTACTTGAGTCAAGCAGACAATCTTGGTGGGTGTGCTTCCTGGTTGTAGCATAAAGCCTCTGTTACAAAAGTTCGAGAAACACTTATCAGAAAGTTTATATAGAGATAATGCATGAAGCAAACAGAGACAATCAATCAAGTAAATCTTTCACCTGCAAAGCAATCTGCAGTTGAGGATGAAGTAATACTTCTTCTTGCTCAAGCCGCTGGATAAACTTTTTAGTTTATATTAATGGATAATTATTTTGGTTTGTATTAACGGATGATTTCTTGTTATGTAGTATCTTATATAAACCAAGATAATTGTTAGGAGTTTTGTTCATTGCTATAGGCCGGTAGAAATAGGGCTAGGCAAATTATTTGTTAGATTCGCTCCGATTCGATATTTATTTTGATTCGATCTGAAAAATTCAGATATCCGTTATGAATGAAAGTGGAGCAAATAGTAAAATCTAATATTCGTTTCAAACGGATCAAATCACATATTGTTACGATTCAGAGAGAGTCACAAAGAAGATGAGAGAATTTATGTATCTTTCCTTAATGATTTGTACAAGCTTATATGCAGAGACCGAAGATCTACTTTACTAAACAATGAGATCTTTATGAGCTACTAAAGGAAATAGAAGTTAATGTCAGAATACACAATTAACGGGATTGATATCCCAACACCCTCCCTCAAGTTGGAGCATGAAGATCCGTAATGCCCAACTTGTCGATGAAGAACTCAAACTGTTTGCGGCCCAAAGCTTTAGTCATGATGTCTGCGAGTTGAGTCTTGGTTGGAACATGGGAGGCATCAATATTACCTGATAGTATCTCGTCACGAACGAAGTGACAATATACTTCAATGTGCTTTGTAAGCTCATGAAACACCGGATGTTTGCCTATATGAATTGCTGATTTGCTGTCGGAAAACATAAGCATTGGTTCCGTGTGTTGGATGCCTAAATCTGCGAGAATTCTTTTAAGCCAAATCAGTTGAGATGTGAGATGTGCCATGGCCCTGTATTCTGCCTCGGCTGAAGATCGGCTAACTATTGATGTTTTTGTGTTTTCCAAGACACTAGTGAGGTCCCTAGTTGTACAAAATAACCAGTAACTGAGCATCGAGATAGAGGACAGCTTGCCCAATCCGAGTCGCACCAACCATTCAACTGGAAATCATTATCGGATTTGAGTGGACTCTTTTTCAAATAGCGTACAACACGAACAGCGGCATCCCAATGTTCCTCTCGTGGTTCTTGCATAAACTGTGCTAGTGTATGAACTGCATACGATAGATCAGGTCTAGTTACCTTCAAATATATTAAGCATCCAATGAGTCTCCTGTAAGGTGCAGGATTAGAGAGTAACGGTGTGTCAGACAGAAAAAGACGGTGATTCTGACTTATCAGAAAATCAACGGGTTTTGCTCCAAGTAAACCAGTTTCATCAATGATATCTAATGTGTATTTCCTCTGACACAAGTAGAACCCACTGCAATTTCGTGCAACCTTAATGCCAAGAAAATATTTGAGAAAACCCAGGTCTTTCATGTGGAAACATGAAGAAAGATAGTCCTTGAACTTGGCTATTATTTCAGGCTTGTTTCCAGCAATGATCAAGTCGTCAACATAGACGAAAACTCTCAACTCTGAACCTTTATCAGTCATCGTAAACAGCGAATAATATGATCGAGATGTTGTGAAACCGTAAGCTTGTAATGTTGTTGACAACTTCGCAAACCAACACCTAGGTGCTTGTTTCAAGCCATATATCGATTTGTGGAGAAGACACACTTGGTTTTTTTTAGAGGAAGTGAAACCTAGAGAAAGTTTCATATAGATTTCCTCTTCCAAATCTCCATGTAACATTGCTTTATGTACATCCATTTGATGTACTTCATAACCACGTTCAGCCGCTACACGAAGGAACATGCGCACAGTATCCATCTTTGCTACTGGAGCATATGTCTCGCCATAATCCTCCCCTTCTATTTGACGATTTCCCAAAGCGACTAGTCTAGCTTTGTAGCGCTCAAGATTACCATCTGCTCAAAATTTCACTTTGTAAACCCATTTGGAACCTATCGCTTTCTTTCCAGGTGGCAAAGTGGTTATTGACCACATACGATTTAGTTCCTGAGCCGTGATTTCGTCTGACATAGCAGAATTCCACTATTCGTCTTGTACAGCTTGTTTATAGCTTGTGGGTTCGATGTGTGAGATTATAGCAACTTGAAAGGCTCGATGTTAGACCGAAAATCGATTACTGTTCACATACGAGGTAATTGGGTACTCAGAAGATGAATCAGAGGGAATAGGTTCAACACTTACAGTATTGGTGACATACTGACGGAGAGTTACTGCCGGCATCTTTTTACGTTGGCCTCGACCCAATACTTCAGTGGTTTCTACTGGAGGAGCTTCGGAATATGGAGAAACAATGGTCGGCGAGTTCTGTGGCGATGACTGTGACGAAGTTTCAGAATTCGGTGGTGAATCGGAGCTGGATGCATGATTGGGATCCGATATCGAAGGAGAAGAAGCAACAATGACTGGTTTATTGTTAATTATTTCTCTTTCCTAGACCGAATTTGGGTGTGAAGGAATGGGCTTAGTGGAGTTATAAACTGGGCCCAATATATCCATCAATTTTGAGTTATCAGACAATGGGGCCCATAAGGGCTGTTCCAGCAACTTTTCTTCTTCGTATAAGGGCTGTTCCAGCAACTTTTCTTCTTCGTTGTTTGAAATTTCAGAATACGGAAACTCTGTTTCAATGAAGACCACGTCCCTGGACACAAAATATTCACGGTTCTCCGAATCAAATAATCGCCAACCTTTCAGACCGTGAGGGTAACCAACAAAAATACAGCGGCGTGATTTGGAGGAAAACTTGTCTCCATTTTGACTTTGGTTGTGTGCATAACACAAAGAACCAAACACTCGGATATGTTTATATGGCGGCTCTGTTCCGTGAAGCAGCTGATATGATGTCTTCCCATCCAAAACCGAAGATGGTGTCGGTTAATTAGATATCCCGCAGTGAGTATACATTCTCCTCAAAAATCTATGGGTAGATTTGCTTGAAATCGAAGCGCACGAGCAACGTTCAAGATATGCCTATGTTTTCTCTCGACACAACCATTCTGATTAGGCGTACCAACGCATGATGTTTCGTGATGAATCCCCTTTTCTTGAAACTGTTTCGTTAGACACATAAATTCTGATCCATTATCGCTTCGTATTGTCTTAACCATTGTTTGAAATTGCCTTTCAACCGTTGTAACAAAATTCAGCAAGTGTGATTGTGTTTCTTTCTTTGTGATCATTAAAAAAATCCAGTCACTACGAGAATAGTCATCCACGATGGTCAAGAAATATCTCGCCCCTGAGAAAGAAGGCATTCGGTATGGCCTCCATACGTCGCAATGGATTAAATAAAAAACTTTAGTACTTTTATTATCCCTTAAAGTGAAAGAATCTCGTGATTGTTTGGCTCGAAAACACGTATCACAGGCCTTATTAGAAATCTCAGAAACAACAGCACCTGGAAGTAAACTAACAACTTTGGCGGAAGGATGTCCCATCCGATTATGCCAGAGATCATGGGAGTCAACATCTCTGGTTGTAACCGCTGCAACCGTCTCCAAACCACGAAAGTAGAAAGTCCCATTTTCTCGTTTACCCACTCTAGTCACCATTCTTGTAGTGCGGTCATGGATCACAATGAAGTTGTTAGCAAGTTGCATCACACAACGATTTTCATCCATTAACTGTCCTATAGCTATCAAATTCGATTTCATTTCCGCAATATAAACACTGAACGCATAATCAAATTCGAACAAAGACACACTGTTCCTTCTTTAACCGCTATCCGTTGGATACCATCAGCCAATATAACCAAAATCGGAGGCATATCACGAAGATCCGAAAGAGATTCAAGCTTTCCAATCATGTGGTGCGAAGCACCCGTATCCAAGATCCATGAAGGTTTAGAAAATGTACCGGTTAATGTTTCGGTGGCACCACTACGTCCAGCATTGAGAAGATGAAGCACAGTTCTCCATTGCTCCACACTTAACCTGCTAACAGCGTCTCTGTCCCGATCTGTCACCACACGATTCACACGTTCCAACGAAGGAGAAGCAACAGACGTCACGGCATTCACATACAATGGTAAGTGAGCTGGATTTGGGCGTTCACCCCACCATTCAGAAAAGCCGATAACAGCGTAACAACTCTCAGATACGTGTCCAGTGCGATTGCAGTGTTTGCAAATTATTGTGTTGTCGCGAGAGCGTTGTTCAGGCTGAAATCTTAGCTGTAATTTCAGGCCTTTCCTCATGAACACGATTACTGTTGTGAAGGTCTTCTTCTTGCTTAACAATGTTGTAAGCTTCTTCAAGTGTTGGGAGAGGAACTCTTGCCGTTAAACTGGATCGTACTGTCTGAAACAATCGCTCATCCAATCCGTAGAGAAACTGTTGCACTTGATCTTCATCACGGTCCTTCTCTTGCAGAGTTCCGAGATCACATTCACACTTTCCGCACTTACAAACACAGAGAGATCGATAGTTGGAAATGGTATCCTAGATTTTTGTCAATCTGCCAAAATACTCTTTGATCGATATCTTGTTTGTAGTTGGCAAGATCCGCCTTAATTTGTTGATTCCTTGGTCCACTCGTGACTGCAAATCGCTTTCTGATGTGATCCCACAAGTCTTTTTCATTGTCACGATGAGAGATGTTGGACAAAAGCGAAAGATCTATGGACATCTTAATCCATGATACAAGCAACGCGTTTACTGGTCCCCAATCCTCGTAATCTGGAGAATCAACAGTAGGTTTCAAGATGGATCCATCTAAGAATCCAAATTTTTTCCGTGAGCACAACGCCGTTTTGAACGCACATGCCCATTTGTCATAGTTTCGGCCTCGAAGCAGAGGTTTGGAGATCACAGCGCCTGGATTATCTGCTGCGGTCAAGTCAAACGGAGAGATGGTTCTCCGGAGTTCTTATCGTTCGGTGGTCGATTGTGAACCAATTTGAGTGGTTTCGTTCGGGTTCGATATTGTCTTTTCGGTCGGGTTCGTTTCTGGGTTCGTGTTTCAGGTCAGTTTAAAATAAAATAAAAATGTTTTTTTCTATTTTTTTATTTAAAAATTTAATTAAAAGTTTTGAATTTAACTAAAATGTAACATAATACACGATCTTCTTACAAAATTAGTTATAGGCCTTGAAAATTGCATCCACAATCTACTTTTTATTCTTTTTATTTAAATCTTATTTATTTTATTATAAAATTGATGTGCTTGAGTGATTAGATTTGAATTATCCGGAGGATGCCTTATACCCGCGGAGGACCAAGAAATCACCCGACCCCGTGTGCGAGATAACGAAAAAAAAAAAAACGTATATTTGTTAGGAAAATAATCAATTATATTTAGCACATTCACTTTTAAATTTTAGTTAATATTGTTTTTATTTTTTAAAATATTTTAATATTTGGAATCGATAAATATTGATTATACATAAATTTTTATGTCAAGTTAATCATATATAATTAATTATAGTTATGTTTAATTTTAATTTTAAACGGTTACGGTTAAAATTTTAAAGTTTTAACCTTACGATTAACCGACAGTTTTTATAAGATTACGGTTAATTAACGGTTATGGTTAACAAATTTTGTTAACCATAACTAATATATTTTTACGGTTAACGGTTACAGTTTTTAACCGATTTATACAGTTACTTATCCGGTTACGGTTTAAAACGGTATGGTTACAGTCCGAAATACGGTTACGGTTTGATTTTGGTCATGCCTACTCAATGATTTGTACAAGCTTATATGCAGAAACCGAAGACCTACTTTCCTAAACAATGAGATCTTTATGAGCTACTAAAGGAAATAGAAGTTAATGAAAGAATACACAATTAACGGGATTGATATCCCAACACATATACCAATTTTAAAAATTCGAGTATCCGCTCCGATCCGTATATTACTTATATATATATATATATATATATATATATATATATATAAAATAGATTTATAACGTATATTTGTATTTTTAGACTTTTTAAATACATTTGGCGTAAATATTTATAGTAAGAATATGTAATCGGGAAATTGGAATGTTAACGCCACCTTCGTGTTGTTGTACTTGTCGAGATGATACGTAGCCCTTACTATTTCAAGGAGGCTATCGTAAGTCTCATTCTCTTGCAACACGATCTCCTGAGCCATCTAACCTGTGCTTAGCTTTTTTAATGTCTTGCTCATGGTTCCTTTGGATTAAGTATTTCTTTTTGGGGGTTTAAAAAGGAATCCCTTGGTTTGTTATTTTTGTATTTGTTTCGTGTTATTTTCGTGGTTTTTGAAAGGAACACGAAGTGATACATCTTTCCGCTGGGCATTTTATTTTATATTTTGCTACGCCTATGTACATATGACGTCTATTTAATTCTCATCCTACACTAATTTTCTTTTCAATTTCCTTATCAAGTATTAATATATCTTCATATGAGTGTTAATTTCTTTTGTTTTAGCTAACCGAAGAAGAATGTTTGGTCTGATGTCAAAAAAAAAAGAATGTTTGGTCTCCAAGCTAGAGATGGAAGACGAATTAGAGATCGGTAGAAAAATGAAAAATCTTCTTAGGCAAATTAATTGCAAATTATTTGTTAGTTCACTCCCATTATTTGCAAATTATTGGTTTATAAGAAATTATGCATGAATGTCTTATAAACCAATAACAATGAAAATACATGTGAATGTAAAAATATAAAATTTTATTTGGTCAATTAATTAGATTTTAAATAAATTGGTAAACAAGTATTGATGGTGTAAGGGATGATGTACGGGATGTTTTATTGTAAAATGTATGTGAGTTATATTAGGTTATTCTAAATGTAATAGGTCTGGATAAACTTTGTTGTCTCCGGTGTTGTCCCACCGCATGCGCACTCATGTGCCTCCAATATGATGGTTTGCTTTGACGGTGTTGTTCTCGTCAGATTCATATATATACATCAGATCGGATTTCTACTAGGAGCTTCATCTCGGTGAAGCATTATGTCTCCCAAATGATTGATCCATTTTCTATACAACATTGATTCGGTGAGCTCAGTTTTAGCAGCCTCTGGGTTGAGTAATTAGAATCCTCAGATTCAAATTGGGCCATTCGCCTCTCTGGGTTGAATAATCAGAATTCTATGACTCAAATTGGGCTTTGGGCCTCTTTCACTTTGAAATATCTGATTCAAGAAGAGGTTTTCGAGAGGGTTTTATATATTAATATTGAGGATGTTCCTTGCTTCCGCCAGAATTTTGGAGGGTGATTAGTTGAATTGAGACATTTTCTCTGGCTCTGATTAGTAACATGTGGAATGACCTTAAAAATGTTATTTCACAGAAATTTTTCCAATTATAAAAAGTTGCGGAATGATAGCAAAACAGAAATTTTAGGTTTCTACAGAATAGCTGAAAAATACAAAGAAAAATTAATTAATTTGATCAACTTTTTGTTGCTTAATTAATATGTTCTGCCATTTCACGGATTAATTTTATTTTTTCACTATTCCGCCATTCCGCATTGTTATCAATCATGTAACACTGCGGAATAACGGAAAATAAAATTAATTTTACGGGATATATGAACAGATTAATTCAACAACAACAAAATTGATTGAGCAAATTGATTAATTTGTCTTTGTATAACACACTCTTCACCAACAGAAATTTTGAATGTAATCATATAATCATGAACACAACCACTAATCATGAACACAACAACTTAATCAAGAGCATAATCCATCTCAAGAATTAAGTGAAACCAACAATTTTCGTCGCTTTTTTCTTATCTTAGAACCCTAGAACTTCAAAATTCTCAATTTTATCAATCAAATCATCAATCTAACTCATGAGTTCAGTAGCCTAAGAAACAGACAACAAGGAACTTGCATTATCAAAACCTTGCTCATCAATGGAGAATTGAAAAGTGAAGGGTTCATACCTCTGATTTCGATGGGGATAGGGTCGGATTCAAAAGAAGAGATGGATGTGAGTAGATTCCTTTGAAAAATCGAGTGAAATAGGAGAAAGTTTTGATGAAAATCGATGAAAACTTATGTGTGAATTTAAGTTTGTTCCTTTCAAAGTATCCGAAAAGCCTGATTTACTAGGGCGAATTCAATGACAGAAAAAATTGGAAATTCAAAAAGAATCCAAACCCAGAACTAGGAGTGAGCAAAATTATCGAACCGAATTAAAATAATTGAATCCGAGCTAAAATTCGCGAATCTGAAACCCAAACCAAACTATAAATAACTTAAACGGTATATAAATTTATATAACAAATTATCTGAATCGAATTTGAATTTTGTGAAATCGAATTCGAATTTTGTGAAATCGAATTCAAATTTTGTGAAATCGAACCGAAATAACCGAATTAACCAAAATGCACTAAAATTTTAATTAAATATATAGAAAATATATTTAAATATACAAAAATTCTATCAAATTTACAGACACATAGTGGGTACAACCACGAAGGAGGTTTTCAGGATCAAAATGGTATTAGAACTATACTTAGGAATGAAGGATAAAGATTACTCAAAGAGATATATAGAAAGGGGGGATATTTTATTTTAAAGAACGCTCAAAGATTTTACAAATGCTCTCAACTTTATTTCTCACACTTAGCTTCGTTCTAAACTCTTACCCAAGCCTTCCTATATATACTACAAAGCCTAAGGAATATTACATGGTATATTCCTTAGATATTTCAAACTTATACCAAACTTATACCTAACTTACTCTCATCTCACCATACATTTATTCAACTATTTTACAACCATACACATACACACTTTATTATTTATTATTATTATTATTTTATTTTATTACTTTATTCCCCCCTGTCTTCTAAAAGAGGAGACGTGTCCACCTTATCTGTCGTCAGACTCCGTGCTGTCTTCTTCACTGTCAGAAACTACTTTGGACACGTAAACCTTGTGACCCGGGATATATCTTTTTATTTTGTACATTTTCCCTTCTACCCTGTAGATTGGATGGCCAGAGTTTGATCTTGGCCACGCGTATCTGTTGTGCCAGTGTGCTGTTTGTGGATAAAGAAATTCGTTGTCCACTTCTGATTGGACAAATCCATTTAACATCATTATCCTACGTGCTCATTGATGGAAGTTGGTCCACGTAAAAGCATCATCATTGTAGCCTGTCTGGATATGAGACTCGTATTGTCTTTGGATTACAACCCCATCGTCTTCATGGTTTTGGATTGTAGTGATCTTGAATGTGACAAGAATCATGGATCCTTCTTGTGCTCGGATATGCTCCTGACACCATGTTACTTCTTTGAACAGAGTGAGCCAGTCGTACAGTAATTTGTAATGTGGCTTTCTTCTCGTCAGAATGCACTTTGCCAAGTACTGGAGCAGCTGGCTTTTATGAATGAGTACTCCAATAGTGTAAAGGTCTGCCGAATACCAGAGGAGGAGGTAGGCTTCTCTTGGGAATTTACCATAATGAACTAGGTTCATTTCTATGGTGGTAAGGAAAGGATATACTGGATGGTAAGGTAGACCAAGAAGAGGTCCTTGGTCAAGTCCATACCTGTGGATATATAATTTTAGGAAGCCATGTAGCGTCTCAATTCCTCTATAGATCAGAACAGTGTCCAACATCCTTTCTTGTAGACCTTGTGGCATATTTACCATCAGACTCCTTAAAGTATTTTCCGATGGGTTTTCCGGGCTGAGGACATATATCATTGGGATGATTGTCGAGATTTCTCGTTGAGTTCTGGATAAGAAGTCCGGGAGGAAGTTGTCTTTTCCTTTGATACGTTTGACGTCAAACTTCCACTGTGAAAACCAACTTGCCCATCTGAGGAGTTGTGCTTGTGGTAGGATTTTCTGTTTGAACTGGATCATCTTAGGGAATGAGGACATGTCCATTTCTATCAGGAAATGTTGACCAACCAGATGAAACTCGAGCTTTTCTATTCTCCTCTTGACTGCAAGTATATCCTTGTAGGTAGAGTGGTAGTGCCTTTCACTATCCTTGAAAACACCGCTCTTATATCCGCAAATACTTCGTTTTCCTTTTCCATCTTCTTCTAAAAGAACAGCTCCCCAATAGTAATCACTTGCATCGGTTTATATGATTCTTTTGCCTTTTGAGGGAATCTTTAATGCCAGAAGGGTCTTCAAAATTTTCTTGAGTTCCTTCACTGCTTATGTGCATTTCTGGTTCCACGGAGGAGCATCTTTCTTGAGTTGTGCTGAGAGAACTGATCTAGGCTTCGCTAAATCATGGATGAAGTCAGCCATATAAATGACAATCCCCAAGAATTTTTGGACTTGCTTGAGAGAGAGGTTCTCGTCTGGGAATTCATCAAGCTGGGTTGCAATGTGAGGCTGGAGATAATATTGTCCCTTTGAAATGTGCATACCAAGAAAATCGATCTCCGTTTCACCAATAACCATCTTCTTTTCAGATAGCATGATGCCATACTGTTGTACGATACCATGAAACTTTGCCATCAGCTGAGTATGGGTATCCACGTCAGAAGAGAACAGCAGAATGTCATCGATATACACCAACACATTTGGCAAGATTGGCTTGAATATCTTGATCATAGCCTTTTGGAATAATGAAGGAGCAACTTTTAATCCAAATGGCATGACCTTCCATTGATAGTGATGGTCTGGAATGCAAAACCCCATTTTAGGCTTGTCTTCTGGCTTAATTCCAAGCTGCCAAAATCCTGCTTTTAAGTCAAACTTGGAGAAGACTTGGGCTTGAGGAAGTCATTGGAATAAGACTTCACGCTTAGGTAAAGGGAACTTATCATCAGCGAGGAAGTGGTTGAGGGGTTGATAATTAATGACCAATCTCAATTTTCCTCGAACTTGTTCTGCTCGCTTATTAACATAGAAAGCTTCGCATGCCCATGGTGAAGTAGTCTTCTCAATAAGATCTTCCTTCTGGAGCTGGTTTACTTCTTTGAGCGCAAGATTGTAATGATCTGGATTCATTCCTGGATGGTTTGCCTTGGTTGGGTTGACATCTTCATTTTTTTTAAAGGGCAAGGAGATGAAGAATTTAGGGTTCTTCCATAAGGGTGAAGAACATTTTGTGAGGAATTCTAAGTGGGAGGTGGCGCAAGACGTCTTGAAAATCTCATCTTTGATAGGGTTGAGAATCTCCATAGGATAGAGATGAGAGATAGTCTTCCATGGTAGCAAGTGATTTTTGTGTTTGAGCCCTTTTGGATGCCATGATACTCTTTTGAAGCTATGCAGCAGATCAAATCCAAGTATGAAATCTTTTCCAGGAAGTTCAGATCCATATACCTTAGTCTTTATCATGTACCCTGGAAAGAGTTGGATGTAGATGGGTTTACTGATCAGGGAGATGTAGAATATCTGACCATTGGCTGCTTTGAAGGCCACCGAGCATGAGTTCCACTGTGTAGATGGGAGGATGTTTGGTTTGATGATGGAGGAAGCGGCCCCAGTGTCAAAATAAGCAATGACTGGTATGGGCTTATCATACTTTGTAGGGAAGATATATATCTTGGCATTCGGAGACGGTTGGGATAGGTACACCAATTCTTCTTTCTCCGGTTGTTCTTCTTTACAAACATCAAGTGTGTAAAGATCGAAAAACATGAACTGGTCATCAACATCTTCGTTATCCTCTGTGCCAGAATCGTCTGAAGATTCGTCATTTTGCTCAATTCCCATTGCAAAAATTGTATCATCTGTACGTTCATCGTCGAGAGAAAATATTGATTCGACATCCGAATCATCAATATCCTCAATCTGGGCCAAGTATCCAAGAAGGTTATCTCTCCTTTTCTTGTTTGGACATTGCTTCACATAGTGTCCTTTCTTCTTACAGATGTAGCACCTGTCTGATTTCTTGAAGCCTCTTTGTTTCTTCTTTCGGAAGAACTTCCATTTCTTCCTGCCCAGACAGCTGGGGATACTTCTTCTGCCATCTCCTTCTCCCATGAATTGAGGAACATTCACACCTTTTCTTTTTTCATTTGATTGAGAGTTCTAGACGATCACATGCTTTTCCAAGAAGCTTTCCTTGTTCTTATAGTTTCTTGAAAAACTTCTGGTGGTTGCATAACTTTTCAAGTGCTGCAAGGGATATCTGGTATATTTCTCCCAATGAAGCTTTGTTGAGGGCCATATTTTGAGGGATAATATACGCGAAGTTTCATCCCAAGTGGTTCTGGGAGTGAGTTTAAATATGATTGCTTGAGGTTGACATCGTCTATTCCATTCAAGGCGTAAAACCTCTTAGACATCCTCTCATAATGCTTCTCCAAATCTTTCCTTCGGAAAGAACAGCATTTCATGCTGAGATATTTTTCTCTTGCTTGGACAGTGTAGTGATCCAGCGTACCAAGAAACTCGTTGTGGATGTGGCCAATAAATGCATCAACTGTTGGAGACTGCCGTATCTGTAGTTGTCGATACTCGCCAAGGCTTATCCACCATTGTCGAAGTCGCCCTTGGAATTTTGAGACCAAATTTTCTATAACCGTGGGTAGAGTAGCTCCTGGGTTGAGCAATTATTCGGTAAGCCATGCATGCATCTCATAGACCTTATCTCGCCATTATGATGGAGGGACATCATCAAAAGAGAAACCATTTTGTGGCTCAATGTGGTATCTGGGATTCCACTCTGGTGGAGCTCTCCGAGGTTCTTTTCTATCTTCATATATGCCCCCATTTTCACTCTCCATGTCTTCGTCTTCTACAGTTGGTTTAGCCATCATAAAATCTGAAACTAAGAACTCATCGTCTGAATCATCTTCACACTTTTGTGTGATGCTCCTTTGCTTTTGAACATCTTGTTTTATTGCTACCTTCTCAAGAAAGGCGGAGATAGGATTGCTAATATATTCTACCATAAATTGTGATTCGCTCCTTTCAGGTAGTATTTTAGGCTTTGAAGTTTCTTGTTCAGACTCTTTTCCTTTCCCAGTGGGTCGTTTTCTTTTTGTGGTGTGGTGTTCTTCAACAATATGGGTTGGTAAAAAGGAGGATGATCCAAAAATACTTGGATCCTAGGCAAATGAGAGAAGTTCTATTTGGGCTGTATGAGGTGAGGTGTAAATAGGATAGGGGGTGAAAAGGTCAGGTGGTATGTAAGACTGATTCTTAGGCTGATTTTGTAAGGAGGATAGTTGGGCTTTAAGAGATTTTAGTTCTGGCTCTTTTTGGTGCATAATGGGAGAGTTTATGGATACATTAGTGGCTAGGTAAAGGAGTTCTTGATGGGAGAGGATATTTTCTTAGTTAGATCTTTAAGAGAAAGTTCCAATATGGTCACCTTTTTGTCTATTTGGCCCAAGAGATGGTTTTGAGTCACCGCGTTTTCTGACTGCCAATTTAAAGTTGCCTCCACTGCACTGACTTGTTTCATCGATCCATCTGGATTTTTGATGTTTGGGTTCCGGATTTTCCACGAATGCTTGGTGTTGTTTTCTTTAAATTCATGTGGTGGAATCAGTAGTTCTTGAGAGGAGGGAGTACCAAACATGTAGCTCAAACGCACCTCTTCTTGTTCAGGAGTTGTTGGAGTTGATTTACTTGAGTACAAGACATAGTATTCGAATTTCTTCCGCTAGGTTCTCCAAGAAGTCCAACTTGTGGATCTCCCGACTCATAATGTTCTTTGAGTTTTTGCTGAGAAGAGTTCTTTCGTCTTCTTCGCCTTGGAATTTCTTCTTCATCTGAGCTATCCATCAAACAATTTTCACAGTCACAAACATCAAAGAATTTGTGACTGGTTTCATCGGCGAAAGGGTAGATGGGATTTCCGAGTGAGTCGAAAGAACTAATCGGGACACCAGGTAAGCGTCTATCTTCTTCTGTGACAGGGGTGTTTTCACCTGGAGAAATCGTATTGATTTCTGTGCAAAACGCTGTGGGTCTTGACTTTTCCTCTTCTTGTTTGAAAGCGATCTCCACAGCTCCATCTTTCCTTTTGTGAATGAAGGAATTCACAGATTGTATTGGAGTGCTGATTTCATGAAGTTTCTCATAATTGGTTATCCATGACTCCGGGAGTAGCTTGACTAGTTCTTCTCTAGGGATTTGCTTGGGAATATGGATGCACGATGGACTGTGTTGTGATTCTAGTTGTATGAGTAGTGCATCTTCTGTGTCTCGTGTGATACTCAGATCCATGGCATGATTTTGGACCCTATACGCCATCTGGTGGTGGAGCGTTGCTGCATATGTATTGCCAACTTGTGGAGCACCTGTGATTTGTAGCTGGATTTGCATGTTTTGATAGATTTGAGGGTCATCAAGTGCTATGTTGAAATTTGGGAAGAGGGTAACGAATATCGTGCCTACATTTAAAGTTGTTTGGAGAGTAGCTATGCAAGCATGTTGGTATTCTCTGTATCTAGTGTCGGGTATAGCGACTCTCGCCAATACAGGTAGACCCTTTCTTCCGTGAAGTGTTAATGCCAGCCGTATTGCTCCGTAATGAAGATGAGTGTAGCCTTGAGATCTCCACTGATGAATCATCCCTTTGTTGAGGTGGAGAGGAATCATCTGTTCTGTTTCAGTTGCTGGCACCAAGTGTTGCTCTAGCTGGGAGGCTAAGACAAGCTCTTTTGCGGTGTCCTTGTTGGGATTAAAGGCATGTCTTATGATTTTTGGAAGGGTGGAGTTTGGTTTTGTGAAAGCTTTATATGGATTAAGAAGGGGTTACTAGGTGATATATAGGTACTTTACTATCATCGCTTACATATTCTATTTCATAGAGATAGTCTATTTTATTAGAGGTTGATTTTCTGAAAGAAGTTTGGCGAGGAAGAAGAGATGTATTTTCCATGTGTGTATTAAGACCATAGACCAAGACAGAATACTTTAATTCTTATCTAACCTTTTGGGAATTATGGACCATAAGTTTCTTCTTTTTCTCTTAATGCTAAGAATATAGAGAAAATATTCACGAGGTTTTTTCACATAACCGAGACAATAACTTCCTATCTGGAGTCTCAAGGTTCCATGTGCTTTATTCTCTCATGAACTTTTCTGTTATATTCTTTTTTCTGAGCAAAGATGAATTTCTGGTGTGGAGGATCCATTATGTGGCAACCATAGAGCATACTTTCCATACTAGCTTATAATAGAAGAGAACTCACGGACATAATATCTCTTAGGAAGATAAGAGTTTCAAGTTTAGACTGCAATGGCTCTGATACCAAATTTACAGACACATAGTGGGTACAACCACGAATGAGGTTTTTAGGATCAAAATTGTATTAGAATTAGGAATGAAGGATAAAGATTACTCAAAGAGATATATAGAAAGGGGGGAGATTTTATTTTAAAGAACGCTCAAAGATTTTACAAATGCTCTCAAGCTTGTTTCTCACACTTGGCTTCGTTCTAAACTCTTACTCAAGTCTTGTTATTTATACTACAAAGCCTAAGGAATATTACATGGTATATTCCTTAGATATTTCAAACTTATACCAAATTTATACCTAACTTACTATCATCTCACCATATATTTATTTAACTCTTTTACAACCATACACATACACACTTTATTATTTATTATTATTATTATTATTTTATTTTATTACTTTATTATAGTAATAGTTAAAGTTAATTAATTAATCTTGTTTTGCATTACATCATTGAAAGATTGGATTGTAGAAAACTAAATATTTTATAAAAAAAAATCAACCTAATATTAATAACTTAATATAACTGTAACACTCGCCTCTACCACACATGCTAGGACATCGTGTTATCTCCTTGGCCGCGCCTAAAATATTTTCTTTCATTGAAAATCTACCAACGTACAACAACTTGAACCGCAACTTAAGGAACTCTTACTAACCTGAAAAGGAGAAAATGGAAGGGGTGAGCAAAACAAGTTTACTCAGTGAGGAGAACATCTCTGCCCACCAAAACATAAAACATATTTCTACTACCATAAAACAATCATCAATTCATATAAACCTAGACACTAGCAAACATATAGCATGTTTTACTTACCAAACTATAACACACATGTCGTTCTTCTTGTTATTATACAATACATACAAACAATGTTAGGTTCAGCCATCCTTGTGATGACATAATTGAACCACATGTGTGGAGGCTTGCCCTTGTCGCACAGATCACTCCCATACTGGGCTCGTCAGCGATTCATGAGCAACAATAAATTCGTCGATCCACTGTAGACAAACATACAGAAAGAACGCGGCCCTTGTGGCTTTAATCTTCCTTTCTTATCTCATACATCATTATATCATAGCATATTATATCTTATCACTATCATCAAAACATCATCATGCATACCATCATATAACCTATGTCTAAAAATCATATCAAAGTCTAAATGGCATGAATCATGTAATATAATAGAAGAAAATATGTATTATGCTTCTACATATCCCAAACCTCACCTTAGCCAAGCTTCCGGAGTCTCTGAAACTGTTACGGCTGCGTCTCTTAACCCTGGAACCATCCCCGGCAGCTGCTTCGCTTGAAACAATGGAACCAGGACCACACATTGACTTTTCTCGCCGGAGTTGACCTTTCTCACGGTGCAGAACCAGATTAGGGCCAGAAGAAAAGAGTCCACACGGCGACTCAAGTGGAACCAGTAGTATTTCTTGGAATCGTTGGAAAGCTGGGAACGTCATGGTCACAGTGCCACCAACGGCGAAGACATCAGATGCTCCATTTGCTGCCTGTGAAGCTCCGAAGTTGCCCTCTCCAATCTGTCTAAATTTCCTTTGTTCCCCTCTTTTAATTGGTTTACCATTTCACCATGGCTGTCCCTGTGCTTGTATCCACCATGGGACATCGAGGCTTCTCTCTCTCAACCATGCAGCACAACCATGAGTCACAGATTTCTCCGATGTCGCCTCTGTTGCACGTCGTCACGGTCCTTCTTCTCCTCCGCCGCCGTGGATTTCTCCGCTGTCGCCTCTGTTGCACTCACGTGCATCTCCTCCTTCACTGTCACGCACGGCTTCATCTTCCCCGACACGGACAGCCTCTGCTGTGACCTCCCCGACGTCACCAAGCCACTGCCGTCACCTCTGTAGCCTCCTCTCCACCTCTCTGCCTGTATCAACTTCTTCTCCACTTCTCCCTCTTCGTTTCCCCTTTGTCGTTTATGACACATCTCCTTCTCTCTCTTGACTCACGACCAGCTCTCTCTCTCTCTCTCTCTCTCTCTCTCTCTCTCTCTCTCTCTCTCTCTCTCTCTCTCTCTCTCTCTCTCCTTTCTTTGACGGCACTTAGCATAGATACAATTAACTAGGATTTAGGATTGGTTTTAATACTTAGGGTTTCCGATTATGATCGTCGGCTTGGGTTTAAGGTTAATGGGCCTAAAACTTTGTATTGGGCCTAGTACGTTCACTCATTTCTTTTGCGGGCTTTTTCTCATTTCTTCTCCTTCGGTCCAATTAAAAATTCGGCTCTTAGCCCGACATAAGATCCATTACGCTTCTTTGAGAAATAAATTAGGGTTTTAATCGAATTTTTGGGATAGAGGCGTGACAATTCTCCCCCACTTAAAAGGGATTCGTCCTCGAATCCATGATGTGAGCTGGCTCCGCTCTGGTCCTTACAGAGCTCCTGATAGTACATCCTCTTTTGCTATCTCGATCCACATGTATTTCCTTTTATGCCCTACCCTTCCTCCGCTTACATACATAACCCACAACCTTTTTATGCGATCCTCAGTCTCCTGTCGACTTCAGATCTTTTACCTAATTCTCCAACCAATAAATTCCTTTCCAGGTTCTCCGGTAAAGTTGGTAAAAGATTATTCTTGTTTTCTGACTACTTTGCGCAGTACCAATACATTAAACATTGCCTAAAAATCCAACAACTTCTAGGGTAGGTCCACTCTCTCTGCTACGGCCCCACTCATTCAGTCATCCGTTTGATCCCATATGCGGCATTATCTCCCTCTTTGCTCAACATATTTCTCTCGCTAACATCCCCTTATTCTCGGTTATACCGCATCTTCTTTAATTTAGTCCCCTAATCCTTTCACTTTTTGTTCGTATAAAAATTTTCTGATGATAATGGACCTCTTTCTTCACATCCCTGAGCAGCTTTACTTACTCCACTATCTCTCCCAGTCTCGACTCATAAGCCCTTGAATTCTTGGGTTTCTTTCTCCCCCAATTTAGTTTAGACTGCACCTCGAAGGGTTCTACTTTGAAGCAATCTAGTTTCACTTTCTAACTTTTGATCCGATCATCAAGTCCATACACACTCCTGATGGAGTGAAAATTGCTACCACCCATTACTCCATCATAGTTTTGTCTGCGATCCCTTGATATTGAAAACTCCAAAGACCACTGCTCATCTCCGCATCCCATTTCCATTTTGGGCGCTAGTCAAACCCGACCGTCCACTAGTATTCTAGTAAGGTCTCATGGTCTTAGCCCATAAATTTTTGAGCTTTTAGACAAAACTTTATAATTCTTATATCGCCCCTGCATAGGTTCCATTACCAGGACTTTTGTTCGTGTAAAACCATTGCAATGAAGGTTGTTCCATGCAAGACTTGTCACTCATCCATTTATTTTGATACTCATGGTTCGATGGATCGTCTTTAATCCCCAAATTCGTATCTATGTATTTGTCTTTACTTACTTAACCAAAATGGATCCTTACCATTTTGATTAACACTAACAATAATTAACAAGCGGTCCTAGCTCAACCTTTGCATCATCTCTGTTTGGGAATGATGCAAAGGTTGAGCTACATATTTGCATCATCTCTGTTTTTATTTCTTTTTGGAGAAAGATGAAAACACTTGTCTTAGGATTGTTATTGCAAAATAAACACAGTGAGAACGTGTTCTGATTTCTCAAAATAAGGATTAGTCCTTCACGTTTCCCTTATTCACATTATGCATTTTATTTCCCACTTTGTAGGAACGTTTAGTTTCAACACTTCTATATAAGAAAATCCAAAAGAAAATTAAATTTGCCTAAAGAAAAATGTTCTTGTTGTGTTCATTTCTTAAAAGCTCCGATTGCGATCGTATCAGAGATAATAACAGGATCCTCAGTTTCAAACTTTGTCGTGTAAGTATAAGGCCACGTGAGACGGCGCGTGGGCACACTCGCCGTTGACGCGGAAACATCTTCTCCGTTTTACCGTTTTAGTCGAATATTCAGTTTGATTGACATTTCATTAGGAAGAGAGCTTTTCTGGTTTCTATGGGCTTTAATATTAGGCCCATTAGAATCAATTTGCACATAGTCAAATAAAATGAGGTTAAATTGAAATTACAAAACGTAAGGAAGATCTAAATTCAATTTACGTAGAATTGGAAGGAAATTAAAAAAATGAGCGGCGAATTTGAGATTCTCCCGCTTTCTCGAAAATTGATCCAAATTTTGAAATTGCCTTTCTTTCCTCTTTTATTACATTCATTCACTAATATAATATTAAGAACCAAAGAAATCGATCTTTAGGTTTGTAATATCCAAAATCCTATGAAAATGCTCCAGATTCAAATCCTTAGGTTTGTAATATAATTCTTAATTTATGTTTAGTAAAACTGATACCAATTTCCTATAATGTTTTAACTAGGTTTTCGATCTAAATTCTTAATGGTTTTAATTTTTGTATAAGTTTCTACAGCTATAATATTTCACAAGAGAATGATATCTTACTTCTAGGGTGGTTATTTGGTTACTAAACAAAGACCGTATTCCTTAAATTTATCTACTTGTTTTTTAAATGATTGTGAATGCTTCTCGTATGTAATTAATGGTTTTATAAGATTTTATTTGTTTAAATTTACTCAAAAACTATTTATTTTTATGACAATGAGACTTTATCAATATAATATGCCGAATATGATATATTTTATTTAATAAAAGGTACACATAATCGAATTATTTGTATTTGCAAATGATATATATTTGGAGCGGATTAGGATTGGCATATTTAAGACCGCATGTTTATGCGGGTTGGTCCGCCTCAACCCACATTGTTTATAATATGCCACACAGTGTATGACATAAACAATTTATAACATGCCATATAGCGTATGACATCAACAATATATAACATGCCACACAGTATATGACATAATCAATTTATAACATGGCCTCGAAGATGTTTTATATATTACCGGACTTCCCATTGACGGGGAACATGTATTTCTCTTTAGTTTTACTTCGTTATTGGATTTATCATTGTTGATATATTATATGCCCAATTGGATATATGTATCAGGAGATGAGAGCAAAGAGGTCGTGGATACAATTATGCAAAACTTAAAAATAAATGCAGACAAGGCTACATCGTTACTGCTTGGCTCTGGTATCCAGTTCTCAGAGTTGAAATCTCAATTTGAGAAGGTGCCAGAAAAGGTGCAAGAGGATAGTGAGGAGTTAGAGCCTTATCTAAAGGTGTATCTCATCTTTCTGTTGGGAAGCGTGGTTATCCCAAACAACATCAAAGCTTTTTTTGCCATGTTCCTACCACTCCTAGGAGTAAAGGAGGTCAACAAGTATGCTTGGGGAGCAGCAATGATGGCAGTCATGAAAGATTCAATGAGAAGGGTGAAGGAAAACAAGAAAACCACAAGCTTATGTGGTTTTTCTTACGTTTTAACGGTAAGGTCTTTAATGAAAACAAAAGTTAATTACTTTGATTCATAATACATGAATGATGTCCATTGACAATTATTGTTCTTTATCTTTTTCTTGTAGGTATTTGCATTAGAGCGTTTTCCATGCCTTAGAGAAAGAGGTGCATCATTACCTCTAAGTTCTCTACCATCCGGATTTCCTCTGATTTTGGGGTGGATGGAGGTGTTGTGTAAACCAAATAAAGACACAAAAATGTAAACTTGGTGAACCACTACCTAAAGAAGCTTCAAGACATGGAAGAAAAAGACGTAAAACCTTCTTTTTTTTAGGACTAATACATATAAATTGCATATATATTTTTCTGTATTGTTGTTTTTAACTAAATATTCGATTATATTTTCACAGGTTGTTTGGGAGCCTTATAACAAGGAAACGCGTTACCTTAAATTGTCTGAGAAGTATGCATCTCAGTTGCGTATGGTTTTTTCACGCACGCCATGTATCTGCTTTGATGCAGCCGCGTATAGTCGTCCTGATATATGCTTTATAAGCAATTAGGACTGAAGAACTCAGACTTGAAGCCTAATAATTCGTGGCCAGATACTATGAAACCTAACAGAGTTCAACAAAGCAAACACAAAAACAAAGACTGGAAATCATGCAATGAATACTACAAACAAATGAATGAGGAGTGGACGAAGCGATATGACTATTTTGTGAGTCAAACTGCTGATGATGAGGTGATTTTGCTATTAACGAAATTGGTTGATTGTAATGAATTTGGTGGATTGCATTATCTCTAACTGTATCACTTTGCTGAAACAATTGGTAGGAAGATAGACATGGGCAAGGATTTGGCGTCAATGTTCACTAGACTGAGGTGAGTTTTTTTAGAACAAATGAAGACCGAGCTCTACTTGGTACTACTTGTCTTTTATGCAAGTTGTCCTGTCTACACTTGGTTTTTATCTCTAAACTTATAGTAGATTACAAATTTACATAGGTTAAGGTCAAAGTTTCTTTGTATGGTTTCTTGAGTTGAGAGGGTGGTTTAAATCATAGAGTGCTTTAGGTTGTTTTTTCCTCGCTAAAACTTTGTTGAAACTAATTATTAGGGAGGAAGAGTTGCAGACTGTCGGTATTCTACTTGTGGTTCTTTTCGTACTCAAACTGAGAGGCCTTTTTGGTGGTAGACAGTGAAAAGGTTCATCATGCACTTTTTGATCTCAATGAGGTGATTTTTAATTTTTGAATGCAAAACTGGTTTTTTTTCCAATGCAAATGAGTTTGGTTCTCAATTTAATTTGATCTGTTTTCCAGAGTGTTGAAAAAAAACTCCAATTTAACTTTGGGCAAGGATCTGGCGTCAATGACGAGACTGAGGTGATGTAGATTTTTTTAAAGCACAAATGAAAGTCGAGGGCTTTATGTTGTTTTTGTTTTGCTAAGACTTTGTCGAAAATAATTATTAGAAAGAAAGAGTGCATGTAACAAAACTTTCTATGATACAAGCATAAATAAAAATAAATTATACAATCATATGTACTCCCATATGTATAATTTGTACATATGATTGTTGTTCATATGATTATAATATGACAATAAATTCATACATACATTATGTTTAATATTATAATAAATATTAACGGTCATGGTAAATAATAGTATTATAGTATTATGTGAATTGTATAACTCCATAAATCCAATATGAATTTATGGAGTTATACAATTTGTTTTAGCTTCATACCTTAATCATCTCTTGACGATGGTGCCAAATGTGGAAACTGAATTCTGCACTAAGAATTTATATGTGAATTCGGAGAAGAAACTTTGGGTTTAAGAAATATATATAAATCTTATGTGAATTGAGATGAGTACGGTGAATTGGACTTATATTGATACTGAATCGAATATACAAAAAGGATCTCAAGTGAGATGTATCTACAGAGCTGATTGTAGTGCTAAGCGTTCTAATGATGAAAAAGATGTCGAATTCTGTAGTGTTCCTTTGTACTTATCGCTTGATCCAGCTCCGTTGTCCAGCTCCGCGTATCTAGGGTTCGCTCCACATATCTCGGGCACGTTCCTGGTGGTTCTCCGAAAATCTCGCAGCTAGGAATGAGTCAAAGATCTCTGTTGACTCGTTCCCAGCTCTTCTGCTCAGCTGCCCTCCATCTTTATATGTAATTGAGCTATCCTCGGCCCATTTCCTAGGCCCATAGCCTTTTGTATAAGTAATTAAATCTAATTACTTCCGAAGTTTGGGCCCACGGCCCAGTCTTTCTATTGGTTCTGTATTTCCACTTATGAGTTTTTGTGGGCAGGATTTGGTGACAAATCTAGCTCCAACACTCGATATACTAACCTAATGTAGCTATGACTCTCTTAAGGTAGCCAAATGCCACATCATTTAATTAGTGACTCGCATGAATGGATTAACAAGATTCTCAATGTCCCTGTCTATTATCCAGAGAAACAATAGCCAAAACGCGCTTGGTAGAATCAAAAAAAAAGAGCATGATTCACTCACAATTCATTGCTGAATATTCGATTGCTCAGGAATTTCTGGTAGTTTCTTTGAAAAAATTAAAAACGATGTCTGAATTTTATCTTTAAAAGATGTATGAATTGCTGTAAAAAAATATCTATCTTTTCAAAACATAGTAAAATACATAAAATGTGTATTTCACATCAGAAAGCAAAAATTTTAGTATTTTTGTGGATGATTCTGAAGATGAATTTGACGACACAGCCCAAAACGAGACAATTTCTAGCAAACTGAGTCAATAGAATCGAAATCCCAAGAGCAAGATAAACCCTAGGCAAGAACTGAAAACAAAAAAAACCCAGCAATTGTAACATCCGAGAGAGCAAAAGAAAGAGACGAAATCGATACAACATTTACAAAAACTGGGTAAAGCGAACAAAGTTCCAAATAATCTACGGAAGAAGTGAGTAAAGTGTTAAAGAACGAAATACACAGAAGAAACAACATACGAAAGATCAATGGGAGATTTTCCAGGCTCCAAACGAAATAGTGAAGCAAAACTTAAGTTGTGGGTGAGACTCGCCAGTCTTCCACCGTCGGTCGTAGGAAAAGAGTTCTTCTTTATCAGTGAGAGAGTGCAAAAAGAACTTATGACCAACAACGAGTATCAAGACGCTCGTCAAGAGATGATTAAGGTACGAAGCTAAAACAATCTAAATCTGTTTGTTCCAAGCTCTTGTTCTTAGAGTTTAGGAAAAGAAAAGGTATGTCCTTTTTAACTTATGATTTTACTTTGATGGACAGTTCTGGAATATGAATGGAGATTTGATGATTACTGAGAATATTACAGTAAAGAGAATGTGGACACTACACCACACGGCGATTGTCGCAGAAATGCGGAATTGTGGATGTACAAAAGAAATAGCAGAGATGAAAGCTGTTAAGTTTTTTCCGGAGTGGGAACCACGGTTGTAGATGTGAAATGACATCCATTCAAAGTCGATGACTCTGATGGAAAACCAAAGGTTTGGACTTTCCTGTTATATAGTATCTCAAAAGATGGGATCTTTCATGTTATATAGTATCTCAAGATTTCAAATGTGAAATTGCAGATAGTGGTGGTTAAGAATGATAATAAACTGCTTAAGCTCAAGAGTGACTGGGGTGAAGGATTCTACAATGAAATGGTAAGAGGGAAACTAGAGATACTGGATCAAGCTTTGGAATGATAAGGAAAACCGAGAGGCCACAATGAAGGAAGCAACGGAAGCGATGTTGAAGGCTTGGAATTGGTAGGATTTTGTGCTTTAGAGGAATCGAACGAAAAGAACGTGATTATGTGATTTTCCATCAAAAAAATAATTGGTAGTTTAAACTGTATGCAGAATTAACATGCATGTAAAACTAAATCGCGTGCAAGAAAAAGCAGACGGCTGGAAGCAAGCGTAGAAGATGAAATGTTGGAAAAATTGCGTCTTGAAAGTGAAATGGTGATTCTGTTTATCTTATATAGTTTAGAGCAAAAAGATAATCCATAAGAGAATAAAATCTGTTACTTTTTTTGTTGTTTTTGTAGAATGGAAATACTATACTGGGGTAGAATCAAGTGAAGGAGAAAGCTATGAAACTCGAGATGCACAAGGCAAGAAATTATTCATCTAGAAACACACAAAATATGTTTCCTTGTTTTACCTAAATTCGCAGCTATGGTATGGTAAGGTAGAAACATTATGGTGTTTTACTTGGCTCTTGTGTTTATGGACGGTGTCAAAATGGTGTACTTTTTGCTATTTGATAATCGAAAAAAAAAGATCTTTCGTTTGACGATAAAAAAATTTGATTCTTGTAAAGGGTTTCTAAGAGTGTTAACCTCAGATTAAAGTCTTCTAATCAAAAAACTGCCACATTAGTCTAGAAATTAAAATGGAGAAATTAAAATGAAAAATCAACAAAATAATATTTTGTGCAAAAATATAAGAACTAAGTAAATTATTTCAAATCGGAGCGAATCTAACAATCATAGAGCATCAAACACAATACATAAAAATGTACCCCAAAAAAAATGTATATGACGATGACGAGTAAACATTACATTAGATACGACAGTGATGATAGTTACGATAACTACAGATATAAATTACAGTAGATATGATGATAAAAAACTGGATAATTTTTATGGATATACCAAACAAATATTATAAATCCATGAATTCATATATGATTTACGTATAAATCATAAATCCACATATTGATTTTCAATATTATGATCGGGTTATAATATTAAATTATTCCCTAGTGTAAAGGTACATACTAGGGAATAAATTTTATTTTTACAAAACATTAACGACAGCAAACATTACAAGTAACCACTTACATCATATGAACATCTTCAACCTCCGGACCATTGTGATTTGGAAAAACTTTAGAAATGAGACCCTCGTTAACAATCCTAATGTTTTTCGGAGCGTCAAACCACCTGTGTACTCTCCACAGTCGAAGAACAACGATTAGAGGCTTACCATCACACAACTTATAGTTTTCATGAAACTCCAAAGCTGTGTTGAACTAAGGATGCAGTTCGGTATTAAAAATAGGAAGAGGATCGGAGATTCTCGTTGTATTAGATTGAGTTCGGGAATACAATGCTGAACAAGAGGAATCTAGGGCGGATTACCAAGTATGATTACTTAATCTACTATGAAGACGAGGTATGGAGCGATTATCCGAGCTAAGGTCGTGTAGCAGATGAGGTCGGGTACTCTGGATGAGATCAGGTAATCTTCGATACCAAGCAGGATGCCGTATGCTCGGGATGATTACTGAATTGGTTAACTGATCCAAGTAGGTCCGTTTCGTGATGTCTTTTTGGATGACTGTGGTCGATCAGAACTTTCACTTCCGGAGTTAGAGACTTAAACTATGCGTTTTGGATCCTTTGTTCTCTGCTCAAGTGAGATTAATTGCCTCAACTATAAGGTCTTGGTCCCTATTTATAGGCAAATATCGGTCAGTTACTATAGTATGATTTTAACTATAGTAACTGACCTTTAATTACTCCTATGATTAGGTCCAAAATCCTCTTGTGAGTTGGGCCTTTGGAGAGTGGACTGAAATAATCTTATGGGCTAGGCGCATACCATTGGTGGTAAAACTCATGCCCAACAGTAGACCCTCCCCCTAAATCAACGAATTGTTGTGGGCCGAGTTCGTTGTTGTCCTAATGGGCCTGGCCTGAAACTATTGGACCCAAAAATTTCGTGATTTCCTATTGGTCGAAGCAGCGGTGCATGAATTACGAGGAGCGACGCTTCACCTCCAACTGGGTCTATATATATGAATCCCCCCTTTCCCATTTCTTCACTTCTCTCCGATTCCAAACGTAGATTTCTCTCCCTTCTTTCTCTCTCTAGGGTTTTATCTGTCTTTAGTCTTGTCATCGGGCCATCGTGTTCGCACTCATTTTCCAATCTATATTCAAGGTTTCTTCAAATTTTCTGGTGTCATCTGATATCGCTATGGCTTCTCCCGTTCTTAACTTTCCGCTCTCGCATCAAGGCTCTTGTGCATCGTAACCTTCAGTTCAGAATGACCCAGGTCTATCAAGCACGTCTTCATCGAGCTTCTTTGACTCCGACGATCTCCCATTCATGGCTAGTCACCGAGCTCGTCTTGCTCTTGAGGATGAAGTAGCTGCTAGCTCGAGGAGGATTTCTATCGAGACTCCCGAACTCGACGATCGAGAAGTCTCAGACGCTTCTTCCCCGGCTCTTGATCGGGAGTGATGGAGGAAATCTTCCCTCGGGACAGGCCGGTATCGAGGTAGGTGAAGGCCTAGGTTTTCCCGGGACTAAAGAGGAAGATGACTTTGGTCCTCTTCAAATTAAGATTTATGAGAGTGGGGAGATTCTCCGGGGCCTGGACTTGCTCGGCATATTGGTTTTGAGGGGTTCGATAACCTCCCCTCCTTGGCCACATATGAATCAATCAATGCGATGCGCCTTGAGTGGGGCTTTCCTTCTGGGTTGACGTTCTTGACGCCCAAGGATCATGAGTGCCCATGGACTCCACCGTCGGGTTATATGTGCCTGTACAAATCCTTTTTCACGAAGTGCGTCTTGTGGTTCCCGCTCCCCAAGCTTCTTGTCGAATAATGCGCTCGTCGGAAGATTGTGATTTCCCAGTTGACCACTCCTGCCATTCGTAACATGACTACCATTATGACCATTACTGCCGAGCTGGGTAAAGCGGTTGATTGTGACACTTTTAAAGAAATGATGAGATTGAGGAGGAAGAATAAGGTCTCGGGACGGTATTATGTCAGTATGAGGTCGAATCATCGATTGCTGACCGGCACCCCTAGCAAGTTGGATTGGTGGGAGACTCACTACTTTTATGTCAAGATTGACAAGGCATCCGTTCGCAATCCCGACTGGGAGATTCGAGCTGGATGGAATGTTATTATTGGTAGCCTTTTAGCCTTTGTGTTTTTTATTGGATTACCGGGCTGGCTCCTAATTCTTTCTTTTTGTCGCAGTTCCTCATCGTTTGTTCAAGGCTCCTTCGACTGGCTTTTTGGATTTGCTTGAAGAATTAAGGGGATTAGGTCTTCAGAGGTGGCCCGAGCTTTTAGAACAACGGATTCAAAGAAGCATTGCTCGGATTAATTCAGGTTAGTTCCATCTATTCGTTATTTGAGCTCGGTTTTATTTGCTTTCTTCTAAAGTCTTCTTGTTCTTAGAGTGGTACGACATGCCTCTCGCTCCTTTGAGTTCGTTTAAGTAAAAGGAGAGAGAGCCAAGACAATCAAAGAAAATGGGCAAAGCTGTGTTGAATATCCCGAGTTATGACGTCGAGAAGAAGAAGAGAAAGGAGGCTTCGACTACGGATCCCAGCACTGCAATCCGTACCGATATCCCATCTTCCAATGCTGCCCATGATATGGCTGCGATTGCTCGGGCTTCAGATGGTGTTGGCAAGTCAACAGCACCTTCAAAGACGAGCAAGCGGTTGGAGAGGAGACCCGCGGATTCGGCTACTTCTTTGGGTGTTACCGAATCAGTCGAAGGGGATGCTCGAAATCCCCCTGATAAGGAAGAACAGTTCGGCTGTTGATGCCTCAAAGAAGAGGTTGAGAGAGAGCAAAGTCGGTGAGGCTACCGCTATTAAAAAAATCCCGTGGAGATGCTTTTTCTCTCGCGGCGGGATCCCCAGCGGTTGCAGATGAAATAGGCAACCGGGAACAAGGAGTGCGGGAAGAGATTGGGAGCCCGATCGGCAAGTACGATTTTGGCTTCAGCTTCAAAGGCAAGGGGAAACACATCGGGGAACCTCCCTTAGATTGCGCCGATTTCCTCAGCCGTATTCAGGGTAGCGCAAAGCACAAGCTTCCTCCGGTGGAAGATCTTGTAGAGAGGGACGCATTCATGGAATGGTCCGAGAACACCGTGCAGGTATGTGACGATAGGTTTAGACTTTATCCGCATTGTTTCTTGCTCAGTTCGTGCTTATTTTTCTCTCTTTTTTGTAGATGATTTCCAATGTTAATCATCTGGTGGAGCAGTATGACCGCAACCTGAACAGGGCCTACGAGCTATCTCAGAAGGCCATTGAGTACAAGAAGAAGATGTCCGAACAGGCATCTCTTATCAAGAGGTTGGCGACTAACTTCAAAGCTATGAGAGGGGAGAAGGTGCGGCTCGAGGAGGAGTTGGCCGTGGCTGTTGCCCAAAGGGAGTCGCTGGTCGTTGAGAAGCAGACGCAGAGGAATCGTCTGAGGAAGTCACGTGACTACGAGGTCGCGAAAGCTTGGGGACGGGCCGAGGACAGGATGAGGGAAAAGTATGAGGCTCGTCTTGGCAAGCTCAAACTATACCATGATGACTTGGCAGAGGTTAACAGGGTACCTATGCTTATTAGCCATGTCTCCGGAATTCTCGAGGGTTCAAGACGGTGAGGGACGAGGATACTAAAGTTTGATTCTAACTATAGTAACTGACCTTTAATTACTCCTATGATTAGGTCCAAGGTCCTCTTGTGAGTTGGACCTTTGGAGAGTGGGCCGAAATCTTCTAGGCTAGGCCCATATCATTGGTGGGTGAAACCCATGCCCAACAAGCCGTACGTCCCGACACCAAACAATTAAAGACCTCAGAGCTACAAATTATTTAGAATGTTAGAAATTTAACAAATGCCAAAACTTAACAACCAAGAAGTCTATAAGTTTAAACAAATAAATTAGAACAAACCATATACCACGTATACAAAAGGAAAGCCTCAAACCATTCACATCCGTCGGATCCGATCCGACATTCTTCAAATCTCCGAATTCAGTAAGGGTAAAAAAAGGGAATGGATATGAGATACGGTACCCGAATTACCCGTTTTTCCTTAATTTTCCCTAAATTTCCCGATTTTTTCCTAAATTTCCCGAATTTCCCTTAAATTTCAAGAAATTTCCCTAAATATCCCAAAATATATGTCCCAAAGTTTGACACTTATCAAAATTATTGAAAGTTTGTGAAGTGAATTTAGTTACAAAAATTTCCCGAACCCGTCCTGTTACCCGAACTTTCCGTCCCGTTTTTTATTGGAAATACTTTGGGTATTGTTTTTCAATACCCAAATTATTTGTTCCCGTCCCTTTCCCGCGATTTCCCGTCCCGTTACCTGATATGAACAGGACTATTTCTCCGACGCAGATCTGATGACTGGAAAAACCAAAAACATGAAACTGGTTGAATCCGACCCGTATCTATGCTTTGTTAGAAAACCCATCCCCGAAGCTGAAGCTATGAGCAAATGACTGTTCCGCTGCAATGAGCAACCCAAAATTTTATATCTTTTTTCTTTAGGTTAATTGAGGCTCAGTACATTGTATTTAAATATGGTGGGTGGCATGTTATAAATTGCTTATGTCATATATTGTGTGGCATGTTATAAATTGTTTATGTCATACACTGTATGACATGTTATAAATTGTTTATGTCATACATAGTGTGCCATGTTATAAATTGTGTGGCAAGTTATAAATAGTGTTATAAATGATTTGTCTTAAATTGTGTGGCATGTCATAAATAGTGTGGCATGTTATAACCTATATGGCATATTATAAATTACTTATATCGTATATTGTGTGGCATATTATAAATTATGTGGAATGTTATAACCTCTTATCTCGTTTCGCCATGAACATATGCGGATTAGGATACCAAGTAGCAATGAGCAACCCGAGATACTTGTGTTAAAATTAATATAATGTTAGCGACCAACGTATGTAGTAACCGGTAACATGACTGTTAATTGGTAACTTTACCAATAGCACATAACCATATCCATCTACTCTCGCATGGACAGCTTATGATACCAAGATAAGTATAATATGATTTCTCACGTTCTTGACATGTGGTTTGGCCAAATATATTTCTCGAACTCCGGGTGGTTGCACCGTATAATATTTAAGTCGTCTCATATATAATGATTTGAAATGTACAAATATATCGAACTCCTGGTGGTTCGATATACGTACAATATAAATAATATATGATTTGTAAACTTTTTTAATTTTTAAAAAAGTTTACATGATTTAAAAATTAAACTGTTAAAATATTTTGATTAATAAATTGAAAACGATATATATTTGGTCAAAACATTCCCGAACAATAGTTAAATGGGAATTGTTTGACATGTTGTCTATGTAGGAATACGCGTCGTACCCCGGGTAGTTTTACCGTATAATATTTATGTCGTTTCAATTAAAATAATTTCACATGTAAAGCACGTGGTTTGGCCAAATATATTTCTCGAACTCCGGTTGGTATGACGGTATAATATTTAAGTCGTTATTTATATTGTACTTATATTTGTGCATTTCAAATCATTATATGTGAGACGACTTAAATATTATGCGGTCAAACCATCCGGAGTTCGAAAAATATATTTGGCCAAACCACATGTCAAGCACGTGAGAAATCATATTATACTTATCTCGGCATCATAAGCTGTCCATGCGAGAATACATGGATATGGTTATGTGCTATTTGGTAAAGTTACCAATTAACGGTCATGTTACCGGTTACTACATACGTTGGCAGGTAATATTATATTAATTTTAACACAAGTATCTCGGGTTACTCATTGCTACTTGGTATCCTAACTTGCATATGTTCATGGCGAAACGAGGTAAGAAGTTATAACATTCCATAGAATTTATAACATGCCAGACAATATATGACATAATCAATTTATAATATGCCATATAGGTTATAACGTGCCACACTACTTATGAAATGCCACACAATTTAAGACATAAATAATTTATAACATGCCATACAGTTAGTTGTACCAGTATATGATTCAGATATAGTTATCTACTATTGGTCAAGTTACCGGATAATATTAATGTTACCTGGTACTACATGCGTTGGCCGCTAACATTATAATTATCTCGGTATCATAAGCCGTCCATGGGAGAATAGATGGATATGGTTATGTGCTATTGGTAAAGTTACCAGTTAACGATCATGTTACCGGGTACTATGTACATACGTTGGCCGGTAACATTATATTAATTTTAACACAAGTATCTCGGGTTAATCATTGCTACTTGGTATCCTAAGATATACCGCACAATTTATAACATGCCACACATGTTATAACGTGCCACACAGTTATAACATGCCACACAGTGTATGACATAAACTGTTTATCTCGGTAAAATTCGTCAACTCTATGATTTCATCATATCTTATATTTCTACAATTTATGATAAACGTTGGCGCTAACGTTAATGTTACTTGGTAATACATACGTTGGCAGATAACATTAAACCTATCTCGGTAAAATTCGTCAACTCTATGATTTCATCATATCTTACATTTCTACAATTTATTAATATAAAAATATAGCAATTTTATAAAAATAAGTAAAAATATTAATTTTATCTCTACTATGTATAACCAATAAGTTATCGGAGTAAGTCCTTTAATATACGTTAGACAGCTAACGCTAATGTTACTGGGTAATACATACATTGGCAGATAACATTATAATTATCTTGGTAAAATTCGTTAACTCTATGATTTCATCATATCTTATATTTCTATAATTTATTACAATAAATATATAGCAATTTGCTAAAAATAAGTAAAAATATTAATTTTATCTCTACTAATATAAAAATATTTTACAGTATTTAATGTTAGTTATTTGTTTTCATTTTTTACTATATGATTATCCACCCGTGAATTGTTTTGATATACGTTGGCTGGCTAAAGTTAATGTTACTGGGTAATACATACATTGGGAGATAACATTATACTTATTTCGGTAAAATTCGTCAACTTTATGATTTGATCATATCTTATATTTCTACAATGTATTACAATAAAAATATAGCAATTTGCTAAAAACAAGTAAAAATATTAATTTTACCTCAACTAATATAAAATATTTTACAATTTTTAATGTTAGTTATTTATTTTCATTTTCTACTCTATGATTTATCCACCCGTGAATTGCTACAATTTTTTTAATAAAAATAATCTATTTAATTCTCATACATATTTAACATTTTTTTAACGAACTAAAAGTATATATTGAATTAGCACGGTAACAAAAATATTTGGTGGCAAAATAACCGGTGATAATGAGGTGCAGCGTTATCATTTGCAAAACATCGATAACTTCTCTGTTGGAGGGTGCTCTACAAACCTTGCTCTTGCACAGATAAATTTCGATGTCCAACCGATAAGTTATCTGGTAGGTCCTTTGATATACGTTGGATGGCTAACGCTAATGTTACTGGGTAATACATACGTTGGCAGATAACATTGTACTTATCGCAGTAAAATTCGTCAACTCTATGATTTCATCATATCTTGAACGAACTAAAAGTATATGTTGAATTAGTATGGCCGGTAACAAAAATATTTGGTGGTAAAATAATCGTTGACGATGAGGTGTAGTGTTATCATATACAAAAAATCGATATAACTTCCCTGTTGGAGTGTGCTCAACAAAACTTGCTCCTGCACAGTTGGATTTAAATGTCCAACCAATAAGTTATCGGGGTAAGTCCTGTGGTAAGACGTTGGCCGGCTAACGTTAATATTACATGGTAATACATACGTTGGCAGATAACATTATATTTATCTCGGTAAAATTCGTCAACTCTATGATTTCATCATATCTTACATTTCTACAATTTATTACAATAAAAATATAGCAATTTGCTAAGAATAAGTAAAAATATTAATTTTATCTCTACTATGTACAACCAATAAGTTATCGGGGTAAGTCCTTTGATATATGTTGGATCGGGGTAAGTCCTTTGATATATGTTGGACGGCTAACGTTAATGTTACTGGGTAATACATATGTTGGCAGATAACATTATACTTATCTCGGTAAAATTCGTTTAACTCTATAATTTCATCATATCTTATATTTCTATAATTTATGATAAACGTTGGCCGTTGGCAGATAACTTTATATTTATCTTGGTAAAATTCGTCAACTCTATGATTTTATCATATCTTCCATTTCTACAATTTATTACAATAAAAATATAGCAATTTGGTAAAACTAAATAAAAATATTAATTTTATCTCTCTGTACAGCCAATAAATTATTGGGTAAGTCTTTGATTTGATATACGATAATAGACGGCTAATTAGGTTGGTAAGTTTTATTAATGCTCCATAACTCTTTCCAAAAGCCAAACGGCGATTTGACAGAAGGTAATTGATTCTCAAGTAATTTGAGTAGAATCTCGAGGCTTCTTGGGAAAAGGAATCATGGTTTATAAACATCACGTTTGTCTACAACCACGTCTTGCTGCTTGCGAGAATCAGGAAAGGCTTATTTGGTACTCCACCAAATTGAAAAAAAGTTTTGTAGTTACGTGACGTCTATTAGTGTTGCATATCCTTCATTTATGAAACCGTCGCCTGATTGAGACACTTGACAAAGGGAACAAGAGGATGAATCAGACGGGAAGGTTATTGATTTTGTAGTTAATATTTAGGGCCTTTTTCTCAAAAATAAAAATCTCAAATCCCGTTAAGTAATTGTCACAACTCGTAGTTGTAGAAAAATGTGATGTTGATCGGGTGGGCATTCCGGTTTATGGTTTGGTTTCGGTTTGGTTTGTTCGTTGTTATGGTTTATCAGTTTTATAAAAATTCAAACCATTTAAAAATCGTTTCTAGTTCGGTTTGATTCGGTTTGGTTTGGTTCAGTTCGGTTTATGGTTTTTCGGTTTTGTAAAATGAAAAATCATTTAAAAACAGTATGCGGTTCGGTTTGGTTTTGGTTTTTCCAGTGTATTCTATGATTAAATAAAAAAAACTTTGTTGTATCAACGACAATTTTTTTATTTATTAATACAATACTACTTTGTTACATAATATACTTTGTACAGAATATAGAAAATTAGAACAAATGTTATCAAATTTTAAAAAATGAGATGATCGTCTATCAAATACATATTCGTTGACGCTATTTGAAGTTAAAGACGTGCACATAAAATTTAAAATTATTAATAATTATATGCCACATTAACATTTAGAATTAAGTTAATTTATATTTGTTGTTAATAAGAATATTTCCATTTCTTTAAAGTTTGTTTTTAATACTTTTCACAAAAAAAATTATTTAAAAAAAATCTATGTATTTTGGAAAAAGTAAAGTGAAACGAAATAGTTAATATATTTTATAATTTCTTATTATACATTTTTAAGTAAGAACAAATAAAATTGATCACAAGTGTAATGTTTACATAAATCTTACTTTTAAAAAAAATGAAATATTATTTAATAGAGTGAATATTATTCTCCACAAATTAAATTAGAAGTTTTGGATTATAAGGTTTAGTTGTTGGTGAAATGATTACGCTAAAACTCTCTTTTTCATCAAATTCATCTCTAGAAATTGATTCAAATGTTTAAGTTTGGACAAAATTCAATGTTCGTATGTATCTTTAAACTATCCATATTGTTCACTTTGGCTAATTTATTTTGGAGTTGTAGTGTATATATGATTAGCAAATTTTACTAGCTGTTAATTTTGATTCATAGTTATTTTGTTTTTTTTGTAGTTTGTAATTAGAAGAATATGTTGAAATTTCTTACACAATAATGTCTACATCTCCTCCCCAGACTTGCTTTCATTTTGCCATAGGGTTTGTCATTGTGGTAAAGAAATCAACTTTGCAATCGAGAATGGTAGGTTGCTTTTTCGATGCCAGCGGAATCAATGCCCAGCTGTTGTGTGGTCCGTTGTGTGGTCCGCGGCTTAGTGAGACAAACAAAAATCCTGGCAAACTCTTCCATAAGTGTCTCAAGTGCAGATCCTTTAGATGGTGGCAAAAACCCTCGCAGAGGATGGATTATGATGACGATAGAGTCCTGAACGACGATAGTGCCTCGGCCTTTGCTTCTGCGAACTCGTCTTCCACAAGGGGCCTTGCGCTTGTAGGAGAAGTGTTGTGTACTCTCGGAACAATGATGAAGAAACTAAGTTTGGAAAAAAGTTAGAAAGAATCCATTGTATTAGCCAAGGTTTGTCTGTGCTTTTTTAGATTGTGTTTTATTGGGAACTTTGAGAGTTTAAATAGCCCATTGTGTTTTTAAAACTATGATTTCTGCTATTAATGTGTTATTGATCAACACATTAGAGAGGGTTTATTCGTTGTATACTTGTATATGTAGAAATCAACTTTAAGTATGTTAAGATTTGACATAAAATTCAACTTTCTCAATTCAAAAATAATCTGGAACGAAATTTAATTAAAACAAAAAAAAATTAACAATCTTTTGGAGATAAAGTAAGAGATTCAGAGCATATCTTCTAAGAGATTGTAGTGAAGATCAAACGTGATAGAGATTATCCGAACTCGGTGAATCAATGTTACATAACAACAATATTACAAAAACAAAATTAACCGGAAAGAGAAAACGGAACCTTAGCAGACAATAGAAAATTGCTACCACAAGACAACACAAATCTATATACATAGGTGAAATACTAATCAAAATATCACCAAGTTCCAAGAAGATTTTAAAATTAAGTAGAAACAAACAATATTGAAACCATACTTTAGCACATTATCATAGTTATATGTGCATAAATTTATATAAATATTAATTTATAATATTATTGGAATCATATATTTATTATATGTTAACATATCCAGTCTTTTCTTCTTCTTTTCTTTAATCACCTCTGGGTAATAGATGTAGAAGTACGAGGAGATGAAGTAAAGCATTGCTGGCTATCAGAGAAATTAGGCAGTGTCTAATAATCCAGGACATGCACTTAATCCAAATTAAAAATATTTGTCTTTTGTATTAAAAATGTTTAAGCTAGCTTAATGCTTGAACGTATCATTTCTTGTCCGGACGTAATGGAAAATAACTATGAATGTTGAACAAATTTTTTTAAGTAAACATCTCTCGGGGTGCTCAGAGCATACACATATATCAATGTGAGAGAGAGACTGGCAAAGTCAACATTTTACGTCGAGAGCGGTTCTAAAGACTATCTAAAAGACACAATGATTTCTAGAAACCCTTTTCAAAAAATTATACCCCAAATTAAACCTTTACATTAATCGATGACTCATTTCTTTAGATTTTTGATGTGTGTCAAATTATATTTATACCTAAATCTAGCCAATAACACACTCTAATTATTGTAGCATAATATAAGGTCGAACCAATGGAACTTAGAACAACTACACTAGGAATTTAAGCAAAAGAATAAGTTAAGCGATTCAAATATTGTATTTTTGATTTTTAAAATTCTAATTACGATATAAAATTAAGTGAAACGAGCAAATGATAAAGTAAACGAAAGATAAACAAGACCAAACAAGTACACAAACACTAAACAACATAAAAGCAAGAGAATTTAAGTATAAACAAATTCTAAAAGTCAACTAAAAGTCAACAAAAATCAACCGTAAAGTCAACGACTAAAGACTTGATCAATATGGGAGGGCATGGGCTTTGGGCAAAGCAATTGACTTGGGATGATCAATGACTAACTAATTATGCTAGGACTAACATTCAAACTCAATTCCATAACATTAATCACACAAAATAGTATAATCCATTCCCATGACAATAATCCATTTACTAATCACTCAATTAAGCTAATTTTTCAATTGCAATTAAATGATCAATAATCATTAAGCATAAGTCCATTAAGCCAACTAATCACCTTAAGCATCAATTTCCATTGGTTAAGAATAAAAAGCAAGTTTAAAGTTCTCCTAGACATTTCATCAAACACCTTCCGGGCATAAAATGTTCATGATCTAGATTTTGATTAGCTAAGTAAAATCTAGCATTAAACACACTTTATACCTTAGAAATCATAAGAATCTAGCCCTACCTTTGAACATATGTTTCTTGAATTCATATCCCTCACCAACCAATCTAAAAATGTTATTCACTTTCTCATCAACTTCGTCATCAGACCAGCCAAGATCCATCTCATCCACACTAGTTTTGCCATTGTCTGAGATAATACAGTTTACCACGTGTAATAACCCTGATAATGGCTAAGTACGGCCTGGGAATCCGATCCTAGAAAGATGGTGAATCAAGGCCGTAAGTATCAAGAACAGCGAGAAAAGACTTAGAAATAAGTTCAGTCAAAGAAAATCTCTAAAGGATCGGAGAAATTTAGTGTGGGATCAAGGCGGTAGGCCAATGGAACAGCATGAACAGCCGCGACCCAACCCGAGCCAACAAAGGGCAGTGGCATTCAATGAGTGGAAGTTACTTGGGCCATGATCAAGGGAATGATCTGGATCGAGAAGAAATAGGCCTAAGTGAGTCAACCATAAAGAATCAAGCTTGGTCGCAGTACTACTCGCAACGATCAGCATAGACCATGCTCGGGATGGAGCGGAGTGTTGGGACCCAAGCCTATTAGCTTGGAAAAGTCAGGAAACGGCCTAAAATTTAATTTGGGTCGAAGAAATTTGAATTTGGGTCGAGAAAATCATAAAATGGCTGAACCGGTACGACCATTGGTCGAGATGGTACGACCGCGGGTCGAGGTTGTACGACCGCGGGTCGAGATGGTACGACTGCGGGTCGAGGGGTAGCTGCACTGGGCGCGTGTGGGTAGGTTGTGAATATACTCATGCATGTGATATGCTGAGCACGATGTATTGATTGATTGCCTACCATGCATATTTGAGACTTAATCTTGTTGCGGTGACCGTGGATTCGTTCTGCACGTTAAGGTCTGGTCACGGTGCTTATAGTATACTATGCATGTCTCTGAAATAAGCATACCGCATGATACTATCTTGAATATAGCAACTTGACCGCATGTTTGGGTCATAAGTTTACTTGATGGATGGTGATTGATTGTGCGGTGGAAATGTGTGAGTAAAGTGATTGTGTTCATAAGCATGTTATCACGTAATTGCATGCATAAGTATGAAAATGATGAGAGGCAGTCCGACGTTCTCGGATGGATCGTGGTTAACGGCACCGTCAGGTGTTATGGGATAACCGCGCAAACCCGAAGGATACTGGGGTAGCTCCTTTGGCCGTGTATACACGACGGTGTATGAGTTCAATGGGGGAAACTGGGATATTGTGTGCCTATGTGGCTACAATTCCGCGGGTTGTCCGGGAATGGACGATGGGACTGCAAGGCCTTAATGTTGGAAGTGGAATCCGGATTTGCATTCATATAGATCACAGTGTTGTTGCTGTGAGTTTAAGTGAATGATTGACGTGATTGATGGATTGTTCTGTGATGATTGCGTGCTGCTTGTTATTTTGGGTTTGGCGGGGATTTATGCATGATTGTGTAGTAGGCCGCTAACTCACTGAGTAATGCTAGATTACTCATCCCTCACTATTTGTTGTAGGTAACCCTAGTCGGAATCCATTAGAGGGGGAGCATTGGACGATAGGAATGTTAGACTAGGTGATTTCGGTGTTCTTGCAAAAGTACTAAGTTTTTATTATGTACTGATTTTCCAACCTCGGATCCGAAATATATAGCTTATAAACGGTTTTCTCTCATACTATAAGCTAAGTATAAATCAAATTGTGTACGAAATTTTTTTAACAAGTGTTAATGATGCATGATTTAGTCTGGACCAAACCAACCATCTAATCTGATATGGGTTGGCAAGTCCATGGGTCACTTTAGATGGGAAAGGACTCGTGATTAGTTGGACCCGGGTTGCTGGATTTGTTTTAGCCACTTAGGTCCGACCATTCTCGAGTCTGGGATGTGGCATTCTCGGTTGGACGGTTCCGACCGCTGATCGGGGGTGTACAACCACCACCTGGAAAATAGACAAAACCTTTAGCAGTTAAAAATCTTGTTCTTCGAAAATAAAGTTAAACAGTGAAAACATAAATATTGAGAAAAGAGTTACACCTTGCATTCCTCATCAATCTCCCTTGCATGTACAGGACTTAAACTGAGTTTCGTTGCCACTGACCTTACTTGCCTCTCACCAACTTCGATATCATCGCTTCCCCATCATATTCACATTCCGACTACGAAATCTCGTCAAGTTGAACAACCTCCATCAATGCCGGGACGGCTTCAACCATCACTAACTGGACAGCGTGGAAGAATCCTTTTACAGCAAGAGTGCTTTGTGATAACACAATCTCATCTTTCTCCTTAATACTCGATATTACCATCTCAAAAGCAAGCCTCCCCATGGGAAGTCGAGAAATTCGTCAATATTTCTTATTAGCTCCACATGCTTTTTTGCAATCTTGAGTTTGTGGAATGTTGGGAACAAAACACCACCAACAATGGCGAGGCAGGCATATTTGAACCTGGTACCCTTGTCGGTAACAACTTTTCTCCGGAGCATCCTTGTCGCCCGATCTACAGTACATGACTGAAGATTACCAAACAAAGTAGGCCAGTAGGGTTTCTCTGTAATAGTTTGGCGCTTCTTCTTCTTAAATTTCTTCGGGAATTTGCCACAAGAGAGGCCAGTGACTATAGCAAATTCACGCAATGAGACACGGATTGGTTTTCCGACGACTTAAATATTATATGGTAAAACCTCCCGGAGTTCGAGAAATATATTTGGCCGAACCACATGTCAAGCACGTGAGAAATCATATTATACTTATCTCGGTATCATAAGATGTCCATGCGAGTATAGATGGATATGGTTATGTGCTATTAGTAAAGTTACCAATTAACGGTCATGTTACCGGTTACTACATATGTTGGGTGCTAACATTATATTAATTTTAACACAAGTATCTCGGGTTGCTCATTGATACTTGCAAGGTCCCTTGTGGAAGACGAGCTCGCAAAAGCAGAGGCCGAGGCACTATTATCTTCATAATCCATCCTCTGCAAGTGTTTGTGCCACTATCTGAAGGATCTGCACTTGAGTCACTTATAGAAGAGTTTGCGAGGATTTTTGCTTGTCTCACTAAGTCGCGGACCACACAACATTTGGGCATTGATTCCGCTGGCATCGAAAAAGCAACCTACCATTCTCGATTGGAAAGTTGGTTCGTTTACCAGAATGACAGTCCTATGGCAAAATAAAAGCAAGTCTGGGGGAGGAGATGTAGACATTATCGTGTAAGAAATTTCAACATGTTCTTCTAATTACAAACTACAAAGAAGCAAAATAACTATGAATCAAAATTAACAGCTAATAAAATCTGCTAATCATATATACACTACAACTCCAAAATAAATTAGCCAAAGTGAACAATATGGATAGTTTAAAGATACATACGAACATTGAATTTGTCCAAACTTAAACATTTGAATCGATTTCTAGAGATGAATTTGATGAAAAAGAGAGTTTTAGCTTAATCATTTATCCATTCTCTCAATTCACCAACAACTAAACCTTATAATCCAAAACTTCTAATTTAATTTGTGGAGAATAATATACCTATCAAAAACCAAAATATGCTTGCATTTTGTTGATCATTGTCAATAATCCTTATGATAAGTATTTTTAAATTGTTAAATTGTTATACTGATAAATTGTTCAGTTTATCAGTATTTTTAAAGCTAAATATATTGTTAACACAAAAATGTAAAATAAAAATACATAAGAAAATAAATTCAAAGATAAAAAATATAAAAATATACAAGACGAAGCTAAAGGAAAAGAAAAAAATGATAAGTAATTATATCATGGAAAGAGGTTGAAAAATAAAATAAAATTTAATTTTAAAATTTTAATCGGTGTTTTAGATATCATGATCTATTAAACATCAAATACATGTAGATAACAAAGTTTTAAATAAATATAACTATTTTCAAATAATAATATTCGATATCAAAGTGATTAAGAATCACTTCATATTTTCATTTAGTATAAATAAGTGTTTGGGTGATAAGTTTACTTGATGGATGGTGATTGATTGTACGGTGGAAATGTGTGAGTAAAGTGATTGTAGTCATAAGCATGTTATCACGTAAGTGCCATTTCAGACGCGGAAAAAAAAATTCTTTAGGATTATTTTGTTATAAACAGCTAATGGCAAAATGGAAGTGCATGAAAAATTTGTACCGCAATCAATTTTTTCCGCGCTGCTTGTATCTCATAATTGCTTTGACGTTCTTTTTTCATCAGAGCCCTTCTAACTCAGACTTCTTTTCTTCCAAATTATTAGTCATCTCCTTGATTTTCTGCATTACCGCCTTATTATCATCATCCCCCAAATGCTCCATCACTTGCAATTTTCCTTTCAGCTCTTGGATCTTCATTTCGAATGCATGTTTGGTGTTTAGCATCTTGTTCAAAGCCTCTTTTCTTTGCATCTGAAGTTGAAGGAGAGAGTTTCAAATTGTAGAAACTCTCTCCTTAAACCCCATAAAAATATATAGAAATTATAAATTATATCTATATATTATGATTATATTATTATAAATTTATATTATGATCAATGAGTTATTGCATATTTAATATATTCATGAATGCAAGTATTTTAATATGTAAATGCTTATTAGAATACTTGCATACATTCATAACCATATGAATAATGTATATTATAATTTATTATATTTATGTATAATATGTGTATATTTATTATTTAAATAATAATATTTACATATTCATATTATAATATGTAATATTTATGTGTAAATTATAGTGCATAATCATATGGTTATAATGTTTAATATTATGTATGTTATAGTATATATATTATAGTATTATAACATATTATAATATTAACAATTAAATATTATAATATGTGAATATTTATTTATTATATTCTTCTAATATGTTTTTCTTTCCAATTTAGTATCTTGCACTAGTGTGGATGAGATGGATCTTGGCTGGTATGATGACGAAGTTGATGAGAAGGTGGATAACATTGTTAGATTGGTTGGTGAGGGATATGAATTCAAGAAATATATGTTCAAAGGTAGGGTTAGATTCTTATTTTTTTTTAAGGTTTAAATTGTGTTTAATGCTAGATTTGACTTGGCTAATCAAAATCTAGATCATGGACATTTTAAGTCCGGAAGGTGTTTGATGAAATGTCTAGGAGAACTTTAAACTTGCTTTTCATTCTTAACCAATGGGAATTGATGTTTAAGGTGATTAGTTGGTTTAATGGACTTATGCTTAATGATTATTGATCATTTAATTGTAATTGGAAAATTAATTTGATTGAGTGATTAGTAAATGGATTATTGTCATGAGAATAGATTAGTCTATTGTGTGTGATTCATGTATGGAATTGAGTTTGAATGTTAGTCCTAGCATCATTAGTTAGTCATTGATCATCCCAAGTCAATTCTTTTGTCCAAAGCCCATGCTCTCCCATATTTGATCAAGTCTTTAGTCGTTGACTTTACGGTTGATTTTTGTTGACTTTTAGTTGATTTTTGCATTTAGAATTTGTTTATGCTTAAGTTCTCTTGCTTTTATCTTGTTTAGTGTTTGTTTACTTATTTGGTCTTGTTTATCTTTCGTTTGCTTTATCATTTGCTCGTTTCACTTAGTTTTATTTCGTAATTAGGATTTTAAAAATCGAAAATACAATCTTTGAATCGCTTAGCTTAGTCTTTTGTTTGGATTCTTAGTGTAGTTGTTCTAAGTTCCCTTGGTTCGACCCTATACTATGCTACAACAACTAGAATGTGTTGTTGGCTAGTAAAACATTATGCTTTCTCTGTTTCTTCCTCGTTGCCTAAACCTCCCCTTTCTTTGGGGTCACAATCGAGGATGCGATTGTCGAATATGTGAGTTGTTTTTGGGTTTGGTCTGTGAAAAGTGATACATGTATAATCCTCAGAGAGTGCCATCTGGAGACGAGAGTAAGTTCCGGCGAGATAATTCTGGAGCCAATTTTTCAAAATAGCTTGAGACGGAAGCTTTGTTTTGAGCAAGTCGAAGAGTGAGAAAATCTGATCACACAGGAAATGAAACCAAACCTTTCCAACTCTTGGTGAATTGGGCGGCTTATGTTTAGGAAAGAAAAGTCGAGATGCATGAGGGTGATGAGCTTTGAGATAGGTTTTAGAATTTGGCCGTCGAAATTGTTACCTCCAAGGGACATGAGCTCTAGTCTTGATGAGAAAGCGGAGTTATGAATTTCAATGGGACCACTGAAATTGTTCTCATCCAAAACAAGAGTTGACAAGAAAGGCATGGTGAACAGAGAAGAAGGAATGGTGCCAAAGAAGTCATTATTAGCTAGGTGTAATAAGGAAAGCTTGGTTAGATCCCGTACAAGTGGGAAATTATGTTGGAACTCGTTTTTGACAAAATGATTTAAGATCATTTTCCGGTGCATTTTCCGGTGGAGACGTTCATCAGGATGACCGGATTTTAGGCACGATAGAATCGGCGCCGTAAATACTATAACGTAGTGTATTTACTTGTCAAAATCGAAATTGATTTGAATGAGAAATAAAGCTCCAAAGTGGATGACTTAGAAAGCTTGTAAAGCTTCAAAAACTTGGCTAAGTGTAAAAACTAGCAAATATCCCACATTAGAAATTTGGATTAAAACTCCTTAAATATATAAAGTGGAGACTCATAACAAGGTTCAAAATCTTCGATACACTTTGGTGTATTAGAGAAAGGAGATACTCGGGCCGAACTTCGGTTTTGGGCTTCGGGATTTGTCAAATGGGCATACGGTTAAAAACGATTTATTCTTTTGGCCTAGATTCCTTTTGAATTAAGTGTTGATCAAGTCAAACACATATATCTTCTAATGATGAATTTTAACATCAATTGATATTAGTATTTAAGTGCAAATTCATTGTATTTGATTTTGTAACTTATAAAATACTAATTATGTTGAAATAGTTATGATGAGATTAAATTCTCAAATTCCCTTTATGACTCACACGTTGAGGTTGAGCTTGATAATCAAGCCATGACTTTTCTCATTTTTATATATGATCAAATGATCATTATAGGAAAAAAAAAAGAAGAGAATTAACAACATCAACAAAAATCCCACACATCAATTTTTCTCTTGATTTTTATTTCTTTGTGTCCGAGAGTACAACACAGAAATTGCGTTCGTTAGATTCTGTTCTTGAGTTGTGCAAAACAGAATCGATTGCAGTTGTATCCTAGGATTCGGAATGCCACACAACTGTCACACTAGGGGCATTTTCAGAATTAAGGATAAAGATAATATCCTGCCTCTGCAAATCCATCTTCTTCCTAATTCTTGTATCGGTATTTTTATTGTATTATCGATTTATTTTATGCAATTCCTTTACAAATATCAGTTTGCCCATATTGTAGTATTTGAGTTCCTACAATCTTAATTCTGAAAATTTTCGTTTATGCTTATTGCACTAACGAAAACTGATTATTTTGTGAAGTGTTTTGTCATGAAAACAGGAATTGGAAAATTCTGTGTGACTCCTAATCGATCATGTCCGATCTGATTATTCTCGGATAAATGTTGACAAATTCTGCAATTTTCTAACATTATTTTGCAGATTTGTGTCATCACCAAAAAGATTTTCAATTTCCGGTTTTGTTATTGGTTTAAGCAATAATTCAAACACGGTTTTGTCATTATTTGTTGACTTTCTAGATATGTTTTTTGGCAATTTTATAAGTTTAAATTGCTTAATCATGTCTTTCCATTTAATTATTTTTTAATTTTTAGAATTTAGTTATTCTGAAAATTTTAATTTAATTATTTATTGCAATTTATTCATATTTGTTTAAATTGCTTCATATATATTAGTTTGAACTTCTAATTTTTCATGGTAGTGTACTAATTCGATCTTGGTTCTTTTGAACAGATTTGATCTTATATACAACTATCAACGAGTTAGGAGCTTAATCGGACATATGTATATGAATATACATTCGTGCTTCCGATCTCTAAAAGTTGCCTAACAAAGATGACAACGGGTATGGTGAGTGGACAACTCAATTTGAGAATGGTCTACCACCTATGACCTTGTGTGTTATACGGACTACATCTCTGATGTTTATCGGAATGTTAGATCCTATTTACACCGATAGCGGTGGAGGTGTTATGGTTACAAGTCTAGTGAGTCGACGCACCAAATTTAATTTGGTAGTGGTCTGCCACAAATGACTATGCCAAATTTTGATTTTATCAGATTGTCATGTTAGTACCTAATGTTGTAAACATAGGACTAATACTAGATAAATTCGATGAACCTCGATTCATGCTGAAACTAGAGAAGTAACTCAAAGAAGATAGCATTTGCTTTCTCTTGAGAATACTAACAATATAACTCTAGTAAGTGTTGAATTTTGTACCATTGAAAATGTTTTATACAAAAGTGGATCAAATCTGCTTGATAAAACCGCTGTGTAAATCTACAGTGAGTTTAATACTTCTATGGAACTCATGTTTCTTTGATATGAAGTACAAGTCAAAGAACACACGTTATAAGAAATTTGCAATGACGAAATTTCTGGACTTTAAATTGGTGGACTCTAAGTTCACCATATAAAAGTCAAAGAGCTGTGATTGATGTTGCGTGAGATAATGACTGCATGATGTTAATTAATTTGACATACTACGTCTGTTTGTTTCATTGAAATTTTTCCACTAGCTTGGAAATATTTCAAGAATTATCTCTTACATAAGCGAAAGGCTGAAAGCCTTGCAGACTTGATTATCAGGCAGCGGATTGAATCTACAAACCGTAAAGCATATGGTGTTTACATATTTAAACACAAGTACAAAGAGAAACATAAGGTTTCTATGAAAGCCTCCACTAGCTTCATAAAGCATAATGCTTCAAAGAAGTTCAATGGAAAAAATGTCCCAACTGTGGCATTATGGATGGTCAAACGGCTTACGCATGTCATAGCAATGCTAATGAACACCGTACCACAATTGACCATGCAAAGACAATGGAAAAATTCCAGACCAATCTGACTAAAACAGACACATATATTGTAGTTTCAGAAGTCAACCAGGTTGGACATAATCGAATGGAATGGCGGCATTACGCTGCTACCACCATCAATATCTATTTTAATAGATATATACTTGCTAAGAAGCAAGAACATGCACTTGAAAAAATTCAAAGCATACAAGATGGAAATTCGAAACCAACTTGAAAAATCCATAAAAATGGATATATGTGATAAATGAGGCGAGTTTTGATGAACATTAAATGCATTCTTTACAGAAATGGCATTATTCATCAAAAAAAAACTGCTTCTTATTAACTTGAAACTATTAGAATTATGGAACAAAAATTCTGCACTCTTAAAGAGATGATGAATGCAAAGATCCATGATTTTGAGTTATCTCAAGAAATGTGGGGGAAAGCTTTGCTTACCACATAAAGTCATTGACAAAATGCCATATGAACTTTTGAAAAGGTAAAGTACATTCGTAAAAATACCTGAAAGTGTGGGGGTGCCTCCCAAAAGTCGCAGTGCTACCTCCTAAAAAGGTCGCATTCAGACCAAAAATGGCATATTGTATTTTTATTGGATATACACATAAAAAATTGTTTATCGGTTTCTGGTTTATAAATCAGACGTACCGGATATCCATGTAAATACAATCATAAAATCAAGAAATTCATCTTTCTTGGAACACATGTTTCTGTGTAAGGATTAACAAAAATCCAAAACAAACTCGTGAGAAAAAATACTTTATCACCTCTGTAATTGAGGCAAGTACTTTTAGCACATTGTAAGATGATGCAGAAGAATCTGTAGATTTTTTGGTAAAGATTTGTAATGGTCTTTCTCCGAGAGAATGCACCGTAAACTTTCACTAAAGCCATCCTTCGTGAAGGAACACATCATTAGTGAGATCGACTCCATTATGAAAAACCATATATGGGAGATAATCGATTTATCACAAGGGCATATAGTCCTAAGGTGTAAATGGTTTTTAGTCGAAAAACTATGTCTTAGTCGAAAATACACAAAGTCTATAGACTTGTGAAGTCTCTGTTTGGGCTTACAAAAGCTCTGAAACAGTAGCATGAAATATTTGACATTGTCAAATAGTTTTTCACATCAATAAATGTGATAAGTTTATATACATCAAAAGTACTCTTCACGGATACATTTTGCTAAGTTTGTATGTAAGTCACATTATTTGCAGACATAAAGATATAGTCGAACAAACTAATATTGTTCAAGATCTACTCAAGTATGCTCGGTGAACGTAGTCTATGTACTAAGTTTCTACACACGTAATCCAGGTTGTAAACACTGGAAAGTAATAACTAAAGTATTGAGCTACATGCAATATACTAAAAGTTATGAGTTGCATTCTGGTAAAGAACCAATAGTTTTGGAAAGATACAATTATGATAATTGGTTATCGGCTTCCTGAAACTAATAGTCCACAAGTGGATATGTCTTTACACATTGTGGTGCAACAACATCATAGAAATCTTCCAAATTAACTCTGTGGAACAGATTAATCATGGAACCTAAGTTCATAGCTTGAGATAAAGCTAAGGAAGCTTAGTAGTTTCAGAAGTTGGTAAAAGATATCATGATGAGGAAAAAACTAGTGTGAGCATTACCACTATAGCCCAACACTAAGTTTTATCTATAATGGGTAGTCATGTCTTTAAAAAAAAAAAGATGACGTCAAACCATTAGAAAATTGATCTCAAATGGAGTAATCTCAACAGATTATATCTCATTGGACAACCTAGGATCCATTTATTAAAGGTGTGTCACGAGATCAAATTGTAAAATCATCAAAAGGATTGGGTTTAAAGCCTATGACTTACGCGAATGTTTGATGGAAACCCTACCTACATGACTGGAGATCCCGGAAAATAGGTTCAAGGGGAAAACTAAGTCAAACTGATTCTGCTAAAAGCACTATGAGACTTCAGTCTCTACCCAGTTTCTAAGATGATATACAGTGCTTCCTGTATAAAAAGGATAAGCATTGCTTTTAATGATATTCACCATAGCTTTGATATGTTCATGGAGTATTACAGGATACTTCATAAAACAAAGACTATTGAACTATCACCTAGTGAGTGTGAAATGATGTCGTTTCTAGGAGAATGAATGAAAGGCTATATTCTCTAAATTCACTCATGATAACCAGACATGTTCAAGGCGACAATGAACACAATAGAGAACCTAGTTCTGTGAGAGAATGAAGCTGTGTTATAGTTGTTGTCTCGGTTTACATCAAAGCCCGGGTGGTTCAAGACATCATGTTCACCTCCTGGTCGAGTAAATCCAACAGATATTAACACTGACTGGTTCAAAGCTGAAAAAGCTACCAACTCATATACAGTGGATTTTTCGCTTGTACTCTCAAAAGTCCATTATTTCGAGTCTTGTCGCGTCTGTCAAGTCAATCGAGTCATGTGTTTAGAGTCATTTCTATTCATGTGGGGGATTGTTGGAACTCGTTTTTGACAAAATGATTTAAGATCATTTTCCGGTGTATTTTCCGGTGGAGACGTTCATCAGGATGACCGGATTTTAGGCACGATAGAATCGTCTCCGTAAACACTATAACGTAGTGTATTTACTTGTCAAAATCAAAATTGATTTGAATGAGAAATAAAGCTCCAAAGTGGATGACTTAGAAAGCTTGTAAAGCTTCAAAAACTTGGCTAAGTGTAAAAACTAGCAAATATCCCACATTGGAAATTTGGATTAAAAATCCTTAAATATATAAAGTGGAGACTCATAACAAGGTTCAAAATCTTCGATACACTTTGGTGTATTAGAGAAAGGAGATACTCGGGCCGAACTTCGGTTTTGGGCTTCGGGATTTGTCAAATGGGCCTACGGTTAAAAAAGATTTATTCTTTTGGCCTAGATTCCTTTTGAATTAAGTGTTGATCAATTGATATTAGTATTTAAGTGCAAATTCATTGTATTTGATTTTGTAATTTATAAAATACCAATTATGTTGAAATAGTTATGATGAGATTAAATTCTCAAATTCCCTTTATGACTCACACGTTGAGGTTGAGCTTGATAATCAAGCCATGACTTTTCTCATTTTTATATATGATCAAATGATCATTATAGGAAAAAAAAAGAGAATCAACAACATCAACAAAAATCCCACACATCAATTTTTCTCTTGATTTTTATTTCTTTGTGTCCGAGAGTACAACACAGAAATTGCGTTCGTTAGATTTTGTTCTTGAGTTGTGCAAAACAGAATCGATTGCAGTTGTATCCTGGGATTCGGAATGCCACACAACTGTCACACTACGGGGCATTTTCAGAATTAAGGATAAAGATAATATCTTGCCTCTGCAAATCCATCTTCTTCCTAATTCTTGTATCGATATTTTTATTGTATTATCGATTTATTTTATGCAATTCCTTTACAAATATCAGTTTGCCCATATTGTAGTATTTGAGTTCCTACAAATTACCTGTGAGTTTGTTATATCCATGGTACAAATCGTTTAGCCGACTTAGGCTATTAAATGAGGAAGGAACTTGACCGATGAAGCCATTATAGGAAAGAGCCGAGAGCTCTAATTTCTACAATTTATTACAATAAAAATATAACAATTTACTAAAAATAAGTAAAGATATTAAATTTATCTCTACTACTATAAAACAATTAACAGTATATAATGTTAGTTATTTGTTTTTATTTTCTACTCTATGATTTATCCACTCGTGAATTGCTTTGATATACGCTGGCCGGCTAACGCTAATTTTACTGGATAATAAATACATTGACTGATAACATTATACTTATCTCGGTAAGATTCGTCAACTCTATGATTTCATCATATCTTATATTTCTACAATTTATTACAATAAAAATATAGCAATTTACTAAAAATATTAAATTTACCTCAACTAATATAATTTTTTTTACAGTATTTAATGTTAGTTATTTGTTTTCATTTTTTACTCTATGATTTATTCATCCGTGAATTGTTACAATTTTTATAAAAAATCTATTTAATTCTCATACATATTTAACAGTTTTTGAACGAACTAAACATATATGTTGAATTAGTACGTTAACAAAAATATTTAGTGGCAAAAAAATATTTGGTGTTAATATAACCGGTGACGATGAGGTGCAGCGTTATCATTTGCAAAACATCGATAATTCTCTGTTGAAGGGTGCTCAACAAACCTTGCTTCTACAGTTAGATTTGGATGTCCAACCAATAAGTTATCGGGATAAGTCTTTTAATATAAGTTGGCCTGCTAACGTTAATGTTACTAGGTAATGTGAATTTTTATTGGTCAAATTGTTTAATTTTAATCTTTTTCTTTAACAAGTCTATAATACTACTACGTTATTTAATACCGAACGTAATTTAATTTATTGTAGTTCTTCCTCTAGACTTTTCCTTTTTTGTGAAGGGCACGTTTTGATTGGCTTTTTTCCTCGCCTTTTTTTCCTCACCATTGTCTCTGCATAGTCAACAACCAAACTAATCTAAATGAAACACAGACAAAAAGATACAAGCTTTGTAACAGATCTCAGACAAAAAATAGTTCTTGTTGATATCACATGATAAAGAAGAGAGCTTTTGTTGAAACTAGTTCTAAAAGAGCTATCTAAGAACAGTACGGACATAATAAGACAAGAAACAGAGTACGAGGAAGATCTTGGATTTTAGTCTGAGAATATATATAATGAAACAAGAGATTGATGACAAACCTTCTAGAGAAGTGGAAAGGAGAAAATCTGACTTACATAATTATTTTAGATTGAAGAAGGAACGCCGGAATGGGAAAGGATTGCAAACGAGGCTGGGAGGACATAAACTAGATTCTTCGAACCGAGAAACTGAGAATAAGTTTTTTAAAATATATATTTTAGTAAAGTATAATCTAAAAATCTGATTAAAAAATAATATTTATCTAAGATATTTTATTAAGCTTACAAAGAAAGCCTTTGACTTTCCTTCATTCATGGTTGACATTTGACAAACCCTTTTGGTGTTATTTTATTTTATTTTACTAAACTTTTTATTTAATGTAAGAAATAATCTAAAAAATATTTAACTAAGATGCTGATTTTCCTTTTTTTTTTGTCCCTGTTTCAGGAATACTCTGAATGGAAAATCTGATTTTGGTTGCCTAAGTTTGGATGGGGAAGGAAAGGCAGTTGGTCGTGCTTAGGGATAGATTTTTGGGGTGCGATGGTTTTTTGGGTGCTGCAGTACAAAATAGGTAGTCATGCATTTTTGCAAATGTATAACATTATATTTTGTAAGTACAATTTGCACTAGTAATGGTTAGAACTTAATGGTTATGGTTAGAATCCGTGACCAGGTAAAGAAACGAAAAAAATTGCTATATAAAAATTGCTACTAGCAACCATTAGTGAAAGAGAAAAACATGTTTTCTATTTTTCTTTTCTAAAACGACAAAAGACATGCTAATAAGTCAACTTCAGTAAACTATGCAATATAAAAGAAATAAATCAATTACAAACTTCCCCACACAGTTTCTATTGACCAGGAAGAACACAACAATTTCTATATACCAAAAAGTACATCATAAAATAAATAGAAGAAATTTGAAAAAATACCTTTTTATGTGTTTTAAATTTGAAAAATACACCTTTATTTTTAATTTTTGAAAACTACCCTTTTAGATTATTTAATTTACTTAAACAACCTCAATAAAACTAAATAATATTTAGTATATCTTATATATATATTTAAAAGATGATAATACTAAATATGAGTAGTCTCGATTTATCTTATAACAATAGATATTTATCCTAAATTTTTATGCTGCAAAATGTTTTGTATCTTTATTTAATTGAACAAAAAGAGTCTAAGATCAAACCAATTTTTTGGTTAAGGTCATGGAATTGCGCTCAGATTAAAAATTAAACGATTAATTTAAACCAATCAAATTGATAAAATTGATTGGTTTGGAAATAATGCATTAATTTAGGTTCATTGAACGTTCTTTTATCTTCACTCTAACAAAATCATGAATATTTTTCTCTTCTCTCTTAAATCGTCCATCAGTTTCGCCAATCCAATTTTTATTAGTATAACCAATATTATAATATTCCATGTATGTTTTTTAAACAAACATACATGGAATATTTCTTTTGCAAGTTCATCATCATTCAATACTGCAAATAAAAAATAAAAAATCAGTATATAACAATGGAAATTAAGTGATCAAACACAATATTATAATACAAAAAAATAAATTACCATTAGTGATAGAGTTGAGCTTGGGCCTCCAAATCTTCATTCCTCTCCCGCACATACAGCAGTCTGGGTTTGTTTGTCGATGGGAATGGATTAAACATTGGATGACAGTATGCATATTGCGGACTATGCAAGAAAAGCAAAAGTAAAACGGATATCAGAGGCAACTTTATAAGTTCATAATATAGAAATTGATGTCGGAGAATACATCGGAGGAGGCAGCCTCAGAGGAGGCAGGGGCAACCTCGGAGAAGACATCAGATCGAGGAGGCAGCCTCGGAGAAGACTGCTCGTACTCAGCCTCACTATGCGCACGACAACTTAATTATGGAAAACAAACATCAAATATGGACAAATGGAAGTCAAAATACGTTGTTAATGCTTTGCCATGCATATGTAAAGTGAAAATTTGTCTTTGTCTAGGCTAAACAGAAACTCTTGGTCCCCACCTTTTCTTTAGGAAGAATTTTTATTAGCAAATGTGTTTTAGGAAGAATTTTCATTACAGAATCTCATGGAACATCATATCTACTGTAATTTATATTTGTAGTCATCGTAATTATCATTACTGTCGTATCCAATGTAATGTCTATTCGTCATCGTCATATACATTTTTGTACATTTTTATGTATTGTGTTTGATGCTCCATAATTGTTAGATTCGCTCCGATTTGAAATAATTTACTCATTTCTTATATTTTTGCACTAAATATTATTTTGTTATTTTTTCCATTTTAATTTGTAGACTGATGTGGCAGATTTTGATTAGAAGACTTTAATCTTAGGTGAACACTCTTAGAAACCCTTTACAAGAATCAATTTTTTTTTTTATCGTCAAACGAAAGATCTCTGTTTTTCGATTATCAAATAGCGAAAAGTACTGTAACACCCGTTCCCGATCATTTTGATCCCTAGGTCTCGCGTCCTAACTTGATGAGCAAGCAACACACCTACACACTAAAAAGGGAAAAAGAGAGGGGTAAATAATAAATTATTCAGTGAGGAGATCATCTCTACCAACCGAAACATAAAACATATTTCTACTACTATAAAACAATCATCAATTCATATAAACCTAGACACTAGCAACCATATAACATGTTTTACTTACCAAGCTATAACATACATGTCATTCTTCTTGCTATTATGCAATACATACAAACATAGTTAGGTTCAACCATCCTCGTGATGACTTTAGAACCTCATGCCAGGAGACTGGCCCTCGTGGCTCAGACACTACCATACCAGGTTCGTCAGCCGTTTATGAGCTGCAACGAATCCGTCAATCCGCTGCAGACCAACATGTGGGAAGACCTCTCTTCCTCTTACCTCATACATAGCCATATCATAACATTTATATCATATCATAACATATCATATCATCACAACATCATCATGCATACCATCATATAACATATGTCTAACAATCAGATCTAAACCTATATGTCATGAATTATGTAATATAATAGAAGAAAATATGAATTATGTTTTCACATATCCCAAACCTCACCTTAGCCACAAAGCTTTCAGAGACTCTGAAACTGCAGTCTGGAACTGTCCTCGCTCGACTGGGTTTTCAATCTCCAACTCCAATTCTCCTTTGACACCATCTCATCATATGAGTCCATAAGGATCCTGCAAAGTTCCAGCTCATTCCGAGCTCATTTGCCAAACCGAACATTACAACTCAATAAACTTGTCGTCGAATCAACACTGCAAGAAAACATGGGATGAGTGACTCCCAAAAGGTCACAAAATGGTCGCAAAGTCGCAATTTGCGACTACTTAGAGACTAAAATAAGTAGTCGCAATTTTGGTCGCAAAATACAATAGTCGCAAAATAGTCACTTATTTCGGACTATTTTGTGACTACTAAACTTAGTCGTACATAAGCGACTACTTTGTGACAATATTTAGTAGTCGTATATTAAAGACTAAATTGTGACAACGCAAATTTAGTTACAAAACCGTCACGTATTAGCAACTTCTTTGCAACCATCTTAATTAATATATATATTTTTTTTCAAATTTAAAAAGCTGAAATTAAAATGAAAAACCGAATGTTGAAAAATATTAACGCAAAAGAAACATGAAATATAAGATCCATAACAAACAAATTACATGAGAAACAAGTGACGGAATCAAAGAAATCCAGGAACATGAACATAAAGACCAATGAGCAGAGTTGTTGTGAGTCCAGCAACAGCAGCAATGCTGATTAAGATTGAGACGAACTTCATCCCCTTTGATGAAAAGGCTTCAGCTAAAGGAGCATCTTGGCTGAGGAGACTAAAAGGGACAGCATCAACATCAAATCCAAGCCATTTGGCGCAAAAGGAGAACAATTCGCTACATCAATATCAAAAGCACCAACACAAATCACAATAAGAACGATAACGACCTAAAGAAGAATCAATCAATATTGTGAGCTAGGAGGAGGAGTTTCGGTCATGTAGAGAAGAATCAATCAATCAAGATGATAGAAGCTTACCTTGCTGGCAGTCATAACCATCGGCCATCTTTCACTAAGCAAAGGAAAATGAAACCGAAGTCAATTAGATAAGCTCAATAAAGTAAATCATATGTTCTGGGAACTAATTCATTTCTGTCAAACACCAACAAAGAGAAAAAACATGCCCACCACGAATCAGATCACAACATAGTTTTGGCTAACTCAATAAACGCTTTACATATTGATGATTAATCACATCAAGGCAAGGTGTTTAGTAAGATCAGATAAATTTACAAAAAAACTGGGTTTAAAACTTCATAGATCTCAAAGAGAAAACACTTGAAACTCGCTTATAAACGTCGTCCCGTAACAGATCGAATCGAACATACAAATGGAGCATGAAAGCTTCACTTCACTGAAAAAAAAAAAATTAACGGCGATAGAATCAAGCAGATCACAAACAAGTACTTCATAACACAGACAAATAATCCATAAAACTCCATAGATCGAACAGAGAAACCCTAAGAAATTGACGATTAATTCATATCGATACAACCAAGCAACCCCAAAACAAATATATGAACAAATTTTCTCACGAAACTCAACAGATCTGGGAAAATCGGCATAGAAATCAACCGAAGAAGAAGAAAAAGATGGAAAAGGAGAAGAAGGAGAAGGAGAAGGAGAAGAAGATAGAAGATAGAGAAGGAGAAGAAGGTAGAGAAGAAGAAGAAGAAGAAGATAGAGAAGAAGAAGATAGAGAAGGAGAAGACGATTCGAGAAGGAGAAGAAGATAGAGAAGGAGAGAAGAAGATTCGAGAAGCAGAGAAAACAAGAAGAATAGCGGCAGTAGCTATTGTTATGAAAGATTATATTTGGCAAAAACTAAGTAAGAGTCCCAAATTGGTCTCAAATTAATTTGGGAGGGATAAAACACCCGCCTAAAATTTCAGCAACAACTTCAAAAATTTTAGAAATGTTTTAGTAAAATTTTTTTTTTTTAACTTCAGAAAATAGTTCAAATTAAGTTAGTAGCAAAATAGTCGCAAATTTGGACGATAGTAGCAAAGTAGTCACAAATTAGTGACATTTTTGTAACAAAGATATACCCTAAAGCCTAACAGTTTAAAACCATAAAAATAGTCCACATGATTAACCAATCAGTCTTTTCCGATTTCATGAAGTATATGCAAAAATTAAACCCTAAACTAATACTAATTAACTAAATTTTGAAAAAAATTAAACTTAATCAAACTTTATCATAAAAAACATATGTAATATATGTTAAGATGTATGTAAGATGCAAAGATGTTTCATCAAATCTAAAGTTATAAGTTTTCAAGAAGTATATTATCAATTTAGTGTAACAGCTAGTTAAATCTATGTAGATACTTAAAACTACATATGTTCACAATTTTCTATTGTTGTTTTTTCAAAATCACACAGATGAGTTGGTAATATAAGCAAATCAGTCACACTTTCATAGCATCGTCACAAATTAGTCGCTTGTTAGTGGGTATTTAATTACGATTTTGTGACTCAGCTGGGACGATCATCACAAGTTGCTAAGTAGTCACAATTTTGTGACTACTTTTGCTACTGCATTTTCTGACTAATAAAATGGTCGCTAATTGGTCTCATTTTGCGACTACTTTGTGACGAAAACTACGTAGTCGAATATTAGTCTCACTTCAGTCGCAAATATACGACTATTACACGACGATATAATTTCATCATAAATTTGAGACTATAAAGCCTATAATTATGTGTTGGTCGCTTATTAGTCGCAAAATGGTCACAAAGTAGTCACAAAATTTTGTGTCTAAATAAAAGTCGCAAAAAGTAGTCACTCTTCTGCTGTTTTTTTGTAGTGCAATCTGCACTTAACATGCTTAGGAAGTCGTGAATAACAGACAAACGAACCGTTCAATTGTCGATCCAACCGTTGATTCTGGAGCTAGTACTGTCATGAAAACCTCTACGAAATTACAGCTCCATCGGACTTCACATGATCCTCCAAATGGTCCCTCAAAGCAGCTGCGATGAAAGTGTTTCTGAAACTGACACAATCGGATTCTGTTGATTCTTGCACAACAAGCAAAGCTCACCCTGGCCAAGGAATAATCGCGATGAGGATGATTAAAACACCGTTGGCTTCTGTAACATGTCCTCTGTGGGAAACAGCCATCCATATGGGCATCCCTGTTCTGATGTGACCGGAATCATCCTCCAAATACCCCAACTTGAAACTGTAAACAGGTCCAAAATACTTGGAAAAATTCTGGGTTCAGAAACAGTGTTTTTTAATCAAGTTCGAGATTGATTTTCAGACAGACCTTACCTCGGATTTCAGATCAGAAAACTGATCCAGAAACTAGAGACCGGGATCTATCTAACGAAACCTAGATTGCACCGTAGTTCCTTAAGATTGCACTGGAATTATCAGTCGAAAACCTCAAGTCAGAACTGATTTTTGCCGCCTCCTTCTTCCTCCTTTTTCTTGGCTCACTGCGTCACTACTGGCTACTTTTGCGGTGATTGTTGCTACACCAGGTGACCTTGATGGTACACCGGAGATTACCCTTCTTCCTCCACCGTGAGCCGCCGCCGCTTCCTTCGCCAGAGATCTCCTATCCACCGTTCGCTCCACGTCGCATCTCCTCACTGTTGCTCTTGGTGTCGCCATGATAGATCGGGTAAGGCCTCTCCTCCTCCGGTGATGACACAAACGGTTCCTCCAGCACCGTCACCACTGCCCCACTGTCAATCATAGCTCCATCATCGTCCGAGCTCATCCCCACCGTTGATGGCTCCGTGTACACTCATCTGTTCATCGGCATCACCTTCTTCATCTCTCCGTCCTCTGTTTTCTCTTAACAGATCAGCAACTCCCTTTCTCTGTCGTTGGTCACTTCTTCCTCTCCGTCACGATTTTCTCTTTCTCTCTTTTTTCTATTTTCTTGTCCACGCTTTCTTCTCTATTTCTTTCTTTGCTAAACGATTAGCCTTAGGGTGATTAGCTAGGGTTTTAGACTTAGATAAAAGAATTGGGCTTGGTGATTGGGCCTTATCCAATTAAACATTTTAGATGGGCTTTTCCTTTGGCCCATTTTACAATCTCGGTTCAATATAAATTCCCGAGCAAATTTTTTAAAATCTCTGAGACACGGTCGTGACAATTCTCCCCTATTAAATGGGATTCATCCTCGAGTCCAAGAGATGAGGTAACTCTGTTCTGGTCCTTAAAGAGCTCTGACTAGTTTGTCCTCGTTCGATATTTTGGTCCCATGTTTTCCCATCACGCTATCCAAAAAGTTCTCCCTACCTCCATATGTGGGCTTTCTGACCCCCTCACTTTAGGTTACACCGCACTACGAATAGTCCTACTTTGATGCATCCTTGCAAAACTTTATAACTTTAATCTGATCATCAACAAGTCCACACACATTCCTATTGAAGTGGAAATTGCTACAACCCATCACTCCATCTTGGTTGCGTCTTCATTTGCTTGTTTGTTGGAAATTTCGGAGACAATTTATTGAAGAATACATATCCGCATCCCGTTTCCATTTTGGGAGTTAGTCGAACTTAACCGTCCACTAGTACTCTAGTAAGGTTCCCGAGCTTTTAGACAAAATCTTTCCCTTCTTATATCGTCCCTGCCTAGGTTCCATTTCAAGGGAGATTTTAGTTAATACAGAACCATTGCAAGGGAGTTCGTTCCCTGCAAGGTTTAACACTCCTGATTAAGATCTGATACTTCGTAATTTGGGGCATCGTCTTTAATCCCTAAATACTTAGGCGTTCACTTACCTTTATTCACCTAACCAAAAATAGATCCATGACATTATGGTTAGCAGTAACAACGACTAACCAGCGGTCCTAGCAGTGAATACTTCTCAATTCTATTGGGAAATCCACCCTAATAATAGGCTGAGCAAGTAATCATGGCGTCCTTTACCATGTAAACTAACTAACTTGGAACGGTGACTCTTCCGAGCTTCCTCGAACACATACTTGTTACATCTTTCCGTTTCTCCGGACAGCCATTGCCCTCGAAAATAGACACACTTTAGTGTTAGGTAGACTTTGAGGCTTTACCCCATAATATTTGTACCAGTATTTAAGCCATGAGTCTTTTGGCTTTCACTACCCACACTTGGCTCTTACCGACATCCATGTTAGTTACACATCGTTCTGACTTTGACTACCCTCTTAATCGCATTACTTCTTAAACAAGGGATCTACCCCATAACGATTTCTTGCCTTAGACTTCACTTTACTTGACCAACACTTGCAACTTCCACACATAATCCCCTTTTCCTTTTTGTAAGACACCTCATTCTGCCTCAACTTCATCTCCACAAGACTACTGTGCTGCTTCACTTCTTGTAGCTCTACGAACATCTTCTAAGTCTTTAAGGACTCCACAATTATTGCTTCTGCGACTCCACTCTTCCTTATCTTTTTTGATGACTCGCCTTGGAAACCCAAACAATTGCCAATTCGAAACTCGTAAGCTAGGCGTGACTCCGAAATTGAACGAACTATTGGGCTACACTTTCCAACAGAACTACCTAAGGAAACTCCTTAGCCAAACAAACAAACAAGACTTCAATGCATTGAAACATTCAACCTAACTAGACTTTCAAACAGATCACACAATTCTAGCGCAAGACTCTAGCTACTCAAATGACCCTTTTTCCCAAAAATATTTTCTCAAACTCTTTGGAACGTTCCCGAAAATATTGTTTTAAAAATATTTTTCCTATCCTCCTAGGACCAGCCTTCTGGGTCAGAATCGGCTTGGCTAACCTAGGCTCTGATACCAAATTGTAACACCCGTTCCCGATCATTTTGAGCCCTAGGTCTCGCGCCCTAACTTGATGAGCAAGCAACACACCTGTACACACTAAGAAGGGAAAAAGAGAGGGGTGTGTAATGAATTACTCAGTGAGGAGATCATCTCTGTCCACCAAAACATAAAACATATTTATACTACTATAAAACAATCATCAATTCCTATAAACCTAGACACTAGCAACCATATAACATGTTTTACTTACCAAGCTATAACATACATGTCATTCTTCTTGCTATTATGCAATACATACAAACATCGTTAGGTTCAGCCATCCTCGTAATGACTTTAGAACCTAATGCCAGGAGGCTGGCCCTCGTGGCTCAAACACTCCCAAACCAGGCTCATCAGCTGTTTATGACCTGCAACGAATCCGTCAATCCACAGCAGACCAACCTGTGGGAAGACCTCTCTTCCTCTTACCTCGTACATAGCCATATCATAACATTTATATCATATCATAACATATCATATCAGCACAACATCATCATGCATACCATCATATAACATATGTCTAACAATCATATCTAAGCCTACATGTCATGAATTATGTAATATAATAGAAAAAAATATAAATTATGTTTCCACAAATCTCAAACCTTACCTTAGCCACAAAGCTTTCGGAGACTCTTAAACTGCAGTCTAGAACTGTCCTCGCTCGACTGAGTTTCCAATTTCCAACTTCAATTCTCCTTTGACACCATCTCATCATATGAGTCCATAAGGTGCGTGCAAAGTTCCAGCTTATTCCGATCTTGTTTGCCCAACCGAACATTACAACTCAATAAACTTGTCGTCGAATCAATTTGCACTTAACATGCTTGGAAAGTCGTGAATAACAGACAAACTAACCGTTCAATTGTCGATCCAACCATTGATTCTGGAGCGAGTACTGTCATGAACAACTCTACAAAATTACAGCTCGATCAGACTTCACATGATCCTCCAAATGGTCCCTCAAAGTAGCTGCAATGAAACTGTTTCTGAAACTCACAATCGGATTATGTTGATTGTTGCGCAACAAGCAAGGCTCACCCCGGCCAAGAAATAATCGCGATGAAGATAATTAAAACACTGTTGGCTTCTCTGACATATCCTCTGTCGGAAACAGCCATCCATATGGGCATCCCTGCTCTGATGTGACCGGAATCATCTTCCAAATACTTCAACTTGAAACTAAAAACAGGTCCAAAATACTTAGAAAATTTTGGGTTCAGAAAGAGTGCTTTTTGATCAACTTTACATTCTAAAGTGAGAATTGACTCACTTCTCGCGGATGAGTATTCAAACGCCACTTGAAGATCTTCCAACTAGAATGCCTAAATCTCTTTCTGAGCTTTATATCATTTCTCATAAATTAAATAAAATTATAAATACAAATGGTAATATATTTTGGTTTTGTTGTTTTCTCAAGTAATATTTTGGAAATATTTTCCCATTTCTAGGATGTTTTTACTTGGACCAAAAGAGGACACAAAATTTAACTGTGAAATTAATAAATTAATAAAGATTAATTTGCTTGATAACCAATTTCCAGCATATATTATGTGAGTTAACCATCAATCTTTATGCAAAGTCCAAAAAATCCTGCGCATCCACACTTTAAAATAGATGGAAGGAGTGACAATAAAATAAATGTTTTTTTTATTTTCTTTTAATATCTAATTTTTCATTCATTTTTGTTTGATCGAAAGATAATATGGCAATTAATACATATTATATATATAAATACTATAACCAAACACTTTTTTAGTTATATTCTTAATTATAACCTTTTCTAATTAATAATTGGAGGAGGAAATTCGAGAAAAAAAAAGTAAAAGAAAGAAATTGAACAGTAGAGTACATACTAGCGAAACTGATGTAAACTGACCGGAAGCTCCACTAGCTTCTTCGGGCAAACCAGGATCGATCTGAACTCCAGAATCGCGTACCCTCCTTGGAACGGAATTGTCGTCTTGACTTTGAAGATAAGCCAAATTGTTAATGGGTCGGATTGAAATACATCAAGAGAACTTTATGGGATGAAACTTCCCCGTCGGTTACTACGATGGAATCCACCGTCGACTCTCAATCATCCGAATCGGTAGATTAGGGCAACAAATCCTCCGTGCCGCCGATTTAAACCCGAATAAACCGGTCGCGATTAGTGATTCAGAGAGCGACGGTTCAGAGGAAACAATCGACCGTCGATAAAAGGAAGAGGAAGAAGATAACAGGTGTGGATGATAGAGTAACGTAACGCGTTAAAGATCAAAAACGATTGGAAGAATTCGAGAAGGTTCTCAAAGAGTTTCAACACACGGAACTTTGACTTTGACCTTTTGGTTGTATAATTATTTATTTTGTACAAGTAAATACTATTATTAATTTCTTCAATTCCGTTTACTTAAAATATACTCTCAGGATTCGAATGGTAACAAATTAAGCAGTGTGAATAAAAAAAATTTCCGAAGCAGTACGGTACAATTGCGGAAGATGCATGAGAAATGTATCTATGAAACAAGTGTGATATGTGTAAAAAAAGCGGGACGAAACAATGTTTGATTGGTCAAAAAAATAACATGAGGTACAAGCCAATTATGTGATTGGTAAAAAATAATAAAAGCGATTTAAAATATATGTTTTAGGTAATAGTTTTACTAAATAGAACTGAATAATTTTATTACTATTTGTATAAATTAAAATTGTTCATTCAACAACTAAGTAAAATTGTTAATATATATATATATCTTTTTACTATTATTTGAAAAATGCAATTAGTGAAAAAAATTAGTTGTTTAATTTTATTGGCTTTCCAAAAAAAAAACTATGACATGTTTTGGAAAAATGATGAATGTTTTTAAAAAAAAGATGACATGGCTTAAATCTCTAATCAATTTTTTAACACAAATTTTATCACAATTAAAATTATCATTATAAATTTTCGAAATTATAATTTATATTTTGAAAGTTTTTTTATAATTAACAATCATTCCAAAACATTTTTTTAATAAAAACTTATTCTGATTTTGTAAAACAATTTAACAACCATTTACATATATTAAATTTGGTACTTAACTTTCAATTATTGAAAATATTCGTTCATATATCAAATTAAATCATCTTTTATTTTAATTAAATATTTAATACTTCTTTCCATTGATAATTAATACCACGATTTGAGTAAAAACCATTTAGTTCAGAAATATTATTTCCTAATTACAAAATTATTTTAACTAAATATTTAATAATGTTGGAAAATATACTATGATCTTAATAAGTAAGAGGATTAAACAATTTAATACAAATTAAAAACATACAAAATTTTTTTACAAAATAATCTATAACTGATAAATTTTTATACTCAATACCTTACACGTATCTCCTACATATATATCCACCTAATTAAACCGAATAATATAGATATTTTTAAATATTTAAAATATTTTATTTTAGAAGAAATTAAAACATTATAAATACTTTAAATTTATCAATTAAACATTAAAAATATTTTAATTTAGAAAATAAAATTAGAATATTATAAATTTTTCGGGTTTGGGGGTTTTGCGGGTTAATCCCGGTGTTTTTAAAGTTGCTTCTGTCTTCTCGACTTCAAAAAAAAAATATAAAAAATAATCATAAAGTTATAGATAAGTGTTCAATATATTATATATAAATTTTATAGACTAAAATATATATATTCGATTAATTTTTATATTATTATAAATACTTTAAGTTTACCAAAAAATTTAAACATCAAAAATATTTTAATTTGGTAAAAAAATTTGAATATTATAACTTTTGAATTTTCACATTTTGCGGGTCCATCTGCATGCTCTAAACATCGTTTTGTCTTCTCTACTTCAAAAAAGTAAAAAAAGATATATCATAAATTAATACGATAACTGTTAAAATATATTATACATACAGATTATAAACTTAAATTAGGTTTTATATTTTTGATGTCACGAGATTATGTTTTTTAAACAAGAAGAGGGAAAAGAAGAATAATAAGAAAAACCGAAGAAGAAGAAGAGAAAATAAATCGAGAAGAAGAAAAAATTAGATAAGACAAAGAAGACAAAGATGATGAATAAGAAGAAGGAAAAGAAGAGATAGAAGAAGAAAAAATATAGCGACTTCGCCCGCAAGTAACAACCGTAAAAAAAAAAAAAATAAGAACAAATAAGAAACTAAAGGAGAGCACGAAGATGAGGAAAAGACCGAAGACAAAGACAAATAAAAACTAGAAGAAGAAAAAGAAAAGAAGAACTCATATAAGACAAAGACAATAAAGAAGAATAAGGAAAGAAATGCAATAAGAAGAAAATTATCAAAGAAGAAAAACCGAAAGAAGAATACAAAGATGATGAGGAAGAATAAGAAAAATAAGAGGAAGGATAAATATTGGAAGGAGAAGGAAGAGAAGATGAATACAAAACCAAAAGAAGAAGTCAAGAAGAACGAAAAAATCACAAAGAAAAAAATCTAGCGACTTTGACCACAAGTAATAATCTTAGAAAAAAATAAAAGAACAAGTAGAAGAAAAAGAAGGAAGAAAAACAAAGGAGAACAAAGAAGAAACCGAAGAGAAGTACGCATACGAAGAAGAAGACAAAGAAAAATCAGAAGAAGAAGACAAAGAAAAATCAGAAGAAGAAGAAGAAAATTAAGCCGGATAAGAAAAAGAAGAAGAAGATGATGAAAAGAAGAAGGAAAAAAAAAGAGGAAGAAGAAAAATGAGAAGAAGTCATAAAAGACAAAGAAGACAAAGTTGATGAAAAAGAAGAAGGAAAAGAAGAAAAAGAAGAAGAAAAAAACAAATAAAACTCGGAAGCAGAAGACAAAAAAATGAAATGAGAAGAAGAAGTCGGAGAAGATGAAGACAGTGAAGAAGAAAAAAAAGAGGAGGAAAAATAAAAATTGGAAGAAGAAGACGAAAAAGAACGAAGAAACTAAAAAGAAAAAAAATATAGCGATTTCGGCCGAAAGTAACTAACCTAGAAGAAACAAAAAAAATCAGAAGAAGAACGTAGAAGAAACATGAAGACGAGGAAGAGGGCAAAGAAACAAAGACAAAAAAGCATGAAGAAGTCGGATAATACAAAGAAAAAAAAATGATGAAGAATATGAAGGAAAGAAGAAGAAGAAGAAGAAACAAAGAAGAAAAAATGGAACAAAAATACGAAGAAAAACCGGTAGGAGATGACGATGAAGAAGAATTATGAAAAGAAAAGGAGTAAAAATTGAAAGAAGAAGGAAAATAACACTAAGACGAAGGAAGAAAAAGAAGAAGTCGGAGAAGAACAAAGAAACCGCAAATGAAAGAAATCTAGAATATTTGGCCGAAAGTAACAATCCTAGAAGAAACATAAGAATAAGTAGAAGAAAAAGAACAAAAAAGAACTCGAAAAAGAGCACGTATACGAGGAAGAAGACAAAAAAAAAACTGATAAGACAAAGAAGACGAAGCCGATGAAAAGAATAAAGAAAAAAAGGAAGAAGAAAAAACAAAGATCCAGATGAAGAAGAAGAAACAGAAACACAGATCAAGAAAAAAAACAAAATATGTACTTACTACAATTAACAGAATTTATATAAATGTCAAAAAAAATTAACGAAGTTTTCAAATTCTTCATGCTCGCCACATCTATTTTTTTCACTGATTACAAAATTTTACATATTGTTATCTATCGTTTGCGTTTTATTCCAACACAAATACAAAAGTTACCAAACGGAAAAATCTGTAATTTTCACTATACTTAAAATATTATATCTATGCATATTATTTTCTACATGCATATAAATTTAAAACTAACAATTATACATATTTAATTTTTATAAATGATAAATTGCATTATTAAATACTAAGAATAACCTATTTTAAAAAAAATTCATGTCCACACATGGTGCGGACCGACCACCTAGTATATATGTATATACATATATTATTTACAAAACAAATCTTTTGCTAGTAAAATAATTTGAATTTATAATATACAAGTAGTTTTTTTTATAAGTGATATAAAGTAGTAACAATAACATATAAATAAAATAGTAAAATCATTGCAAATTTAAAGTTGTTATTTTATATAATTAAAAAATGATATTTATTCAAAAACGGTTAAGACACATGATATTATGAAAACATATCTTATCGTTTGCTTTTAAGCTATTAAAATAATTTTTGTAAAGTAAACATATGTATTAAAGTAATAAAAAAATAGAAAATATTTATTTTAAAAGGATGATTGATACTTGGAGAAGAAAAAGAGAAAAAAGTAATTTTTTCTGTGGCGAGACTTGTTTTACCAAAATATTGTGATTAATTAAAATAACATATTTTTTAAGAATAGTTAGGATAACCTTTTTAAAATTTTATTGTTCAAATATGCTATCTTTGATTTATTTTTTCATCAACCCAAAATTATATTTTTTAACTAAAAAATATTTAAAAATTAAATTATTAACAGATTAATAATTAATTAATAATTATTAAAAAAAATTTCATCAACCCAAAATTATATTTTTAACTCAAAAAATATTTAAAATTTAAATTATTAACAGATTAATAATTAATCAATAATTATTAATGTGTTAATAATTTAATTTTTAAATATTCCTATTCATTTAAAAATATTTTATTTTCCTATAATACTCTTATTCATTTTCTTCTTCTTACTGTGTCGATTCCTCCTCTCTCATATTTCTCAGTAGCCCTGTCCATTTCGGGACAGATTTCCGTCCTGCCCCGTACCCGTCCCAAATTTTCCGTCCCATTCATGATTCCGTTTAAACAATTACCCATTTGGGATTTGATTATTTTATTCAAATGGGTACAGGAAAAGTAAGGGAAGAGAATGAATATGAGATAGGGTACCCGAATTACCTGTTTTTTCCTTAATTTTCCCTAAATTTCCCGATTTTCCCTAAATTTCCCGAATTTCCCTTAAATTTCTCTAAAATTTCCTAAATTTTTGAAAATTTCCAAAAATATCCCGAAATATATGTCCCAAAGTTTTACCCTTATCCAAATTATTGAAAGTTTGGGAAGTGAATTTAGTTACGGGAATTTTCCGAATCCGTCCCGTTACCCGAACTTTCCGTCCCATTTTTTATTGGGAATTACCCGTTCCCGTCCCTTTCCTGCGATTTCCCGTCCCGTTACCCGATATGAACAGGGTTATTTCTCCGACGCAGATCTGAATTCTGATGACTGGAAAAACCAAAAACATGAAACGGGTTAAATCCGACCCGTATCTATACTTCGTCGGAAAACCCATCTCCAAAGCTGAAGCTATGAGCAAATGGCTGAAAATCCTATTGGAATGATTGCTGGGTTCCAGTTAGAACTGCTGCCTGAATCAATAGATATTGTCTGTGCAGCACTGTCGCATTTTCACAGTACCTTACAGAGACTTGGATACAAATTAACTACAAAGTTCAACTTTGGTCTCCCTTATACAAAAATTTCCAATTGATCCCAAACCGTACTTCCAGACGAGGAAAATGGAGATGAAGGGGTCTGTCCCCAAGGAAGAGCTGTATTTTCTTTATTTGGCTTCTGATATGAGTTGCTCTGATACTTGGAATTGATATTTCATCTAGATCCAGGAATCTTTCCTGGTCACTAGTACCCTCAGAGGCAACAATCTCCTTGGGAATATCTTATTGAATAACCTTTGGGGCAATTTCGTTCCTCAAAGTGCTCATATCAAATGGTTCGTTTGAGCTTCTACAGGTGAAATAAATGATAAAATAGATTTAGATGTACTGTTCTCTCCGGTATTCCGATCAGCGGGAGATGGAGGCATTTGAAGCTTTGGGTGCTGAGACGCTTCAGAAAACGCAGAAACAGAACCAAAATTAACCGGAAAGGGAAAACGGAACCTTAGCAAACAATAGGAAATTGCTACCACAAGACAACACAAATCTATATACATAGGTGAAACACTAATCAAAATATCACCAAGTTTCAAGGAGATTTTAACGTTAAATAGAAACAAACAACATTAAAACCATATTTTAGCACATTATCATAGTTATATGTGCATAAGTTTATATAATTATTAATTTATGATATTATTGTGACTATATATTTATTATATGTTAACATATCCAGTCTTTTTCTTCTTCTTTCCTTTAATCCCCTATGGGGTAATAGATGTAGAAGTATCAGGAGATGAAGTAAAGCATTACTGGCTATAAGAGAAATTAGGCAGTGACTAATAATCCAGGACATGCACTTAATCCAAATTAAAAATATTTTTCTTTAGTATTAAAATATTTTTCTTAATGCTTGAACGTATCATTCCTTGTCCGAACGTAATGGAAAACAACAATGAATGTTGAAATTTTTTTTTAAGTAAACATCTCTCGGCATGCTCAGAGCACACACATATATCAATGTGAGAGAGAGACTGCAAAAGTCAACTTTTTACGTCGAGAGCGGTTCTAAAGACTATCTAAAAGACACAATGATTTTTAGAAACCCTTTTCAAAAAATTATAACCCAAATTAAACCTTTACATTAATCGATGACTCATTTTTTAAGATTTTTGATATGTGTCAAATTGTATTTATACCTAAACCTAGCCAACAATAAATTCTAGTTGTTGTACCATAGTATAGGATCGAACCAAGAGAACTTAGAACAACTACACTAGGAATCCAAGCAAAAGATTAAGCTAAGCGATTCAAATATTGTATTTTCGATTTTTAAAATCCTAATTACGAAATAAAACTAAGTGAAACGAGTAAATGATAAAGCAAACGAAAGATAAATAAGACTAAACAAGTAAACAAACACTAAACAAAATAAAAGTAAGAGAATTTAAGCATAAACAAAGTCTAAATGCAAAACTCAACTAAAAGTCAATAAAAATCAACCATAAAGTCAACGACTAAAGACTTGATCAAATATGGGAGAGCATGAGCTTTGGGAAAATCCATTGACTTGGGATGATCAATGACTAATTAATGATACTAGGACTAACATTCAAACTCAATTTCGTGACATGAATCACACACAATAGACTAATCTATTCCAATGACAATAATCCATTTACTAATCACTCAATTAAACTAATTTTCTAATTGCAATTAAATGATCAATAATCATTAAGCATAAGTCCATTAAGCCAACTAATCACCTTAAGCATCAATTTCCATTGGTTAAAAATGAAAAGCAAATTTAAAGTTCTCCTAGACATTTCATCAAACACCTTCCGGGTATAAAATGTCCATGATCTAGATTTTGATTAGCTAAGTAAAATCTAACATTAAACACACCTTACACCTTAGAAATCATAAGAATTTAACCCTACCTTTGAACATATGTTTCTTGAATTCATATCTCTCACCAACCAATCTAACAATGTTATCCACCTTCTCATCAACTTCGTCATCAGACCAGCTAAGATCCATCTCATCCACACAAGTTTCGCCATTGTCTGAGATAATACAGTTTACCACTGTAATAACCCTTATAAGGGATAAGGACGGTCTGGGTTGTCATAACCCGATCTGACATTCATAAATGTTAGATCGGGTTATTGATATAACCAATTTATAACATCTGGCGGTGTCCGGATGTGTATATTCTCCGATTTCGGTTGGATTGTCTTTTTCGTTTATTGGATTTCGTAGTTTTAGGGTTTTGTTTCTCCTTTTTCTATGGATATTTGTTAATTCCGATGACTCTTGGATCAGATCCGTTATCATCAGTCCATGATTCTCTTTACCTAATCGAGTAAATATTCATCTCCCAATGTTTGGGCTTATAGAAGATTAGATGAAGTATCTATGATGGGATCGAGCATCGTGATTTTGAGAATTGTCAGGAGGTCTGAACCAATCTCGGAGAGGCATGTTTGCCGACGGTTTGTTTCTTCTCTTTTGAGCTTCTCTGCAGTAATTCTGGTGACGATGGTTCTTCCGTCCAAGGTATTTCGGTGGCTGCTGAGGAATGGATCTTATCGGTACTAGGAGATTGGCCGAATTTGATGGAGATACTGAAAAATCGAAGCAGATTATCATTGGATTCAGTTTAGTTCGATGCTCACGGCGGCGGAGGATGGTCGGCGGCAGCTTCGTAACTCACATCTCTAGAGCTGGACACATGTTCTAGTTTAAGGCCTCGAGCGGACGCGTGTCAACATAAGTTCTTATCCTTATCTTTGTAATATTGGGCTGATAGTTGGGCTTATTGTAACAGTTTTAGAGATGAGCTATGATGTACATTGTACTTGCCCATGTGTTGGGCTTCATAATATAAAATCATGGTCGACAAAAAAAAAAAAAATTAAAGTAGAAATGGAGTTACATGACTTTATACATAAAATATGAGTCATTCTAGTAAGATTCATTTTCAATATGTTATTCTAGTAATAATTGATAAAATATGAGTTATTCTGAGTAAATTCTCTATTATTTTTGATAATATGTTTTTTTATTAGCGAAGTAATCCACTTTTTTAAGAAGCAAACTTAAATTTTGACTAAGTCATTAGTGTTAATTTTCTTGAGTTCAATTTTTTTTATTGTTTCGTTGGATATCTAATTTATTTTATTGCGATTCGATTTAATCATTCGTATTCAGTTCAAATTTCTTTTAGTTTATCGAGGAGCCTTACCATGATCATTGGAAAATTTCATGTTTTTCCTTAACTTGATGCTTGCCTACCAGTTGGGTGGTTAAGCTTGGTGAATGGTGATACCTCTATATCGTGAGTTAAATATCAAAATGTGGTGTTTTTGATTTGCCAACTCAAGTGGTTATAAGGTTTGCCTAATTGACACTAATTGATTTTGCAGGAGTTAGTTTATCGAGGATTAACCTTGCCATAATCATTCATATTTGTTTCCTAGTTTTTCTTTAACTCGATGTTCGCATATCAATTGGTTTGGTAAGCTTGATGAATGGTGCGAAAAAATGGGTTTATATAATAAGTTTTGTTTGTGATAGTCAAATATTTTTCCACATTGAAAGTGAAATCGATTTTTCATGGACGGCAAAAACACATCAAACTGGATTTTTATGTTTGTCCGTTAATTTGCACCTATTGAAGTTGGGCTGATTTATGGGCTAATTTATGTATTGGGCTAAGGCCCATTTTATTACTCGGAAGTTTTCCTAATCTCCTCTTTCCAGCCATACCGAATGAATTATCGATGCCTTTTCTTACTCTCTCTTTCCCCTAATTTTCCCAGGAAAATCCATTATGTAAAATTTCTTCCATTTTCTTGAGAAAATCGTATCTATTTGATCCAGATTCCGATTCCAGATCGTGTGAAAGGTTAGTTCCTTTGCTTATTGTTGATGTGGAAGCTTCGACATTCTGATTTTCATTTTGTTTGTTCTCCTTCTTTGGACGATGATCTTGTCCTCTTAAGATGAATCAACTGATCCCGATGAATCTGAATGTTACCCGTATTGAATTGAATTGGATTCTTCTCTAATTTTTCATTATATTAATTTTCATCGGAGAATTGTAAAATGGATCTCGTTCGCCATGAAATTACTGAGAAAAAAAACATTGTCAGATTTCGGTTTTAATGTGTAATTTTCCTTGTAATTAGCTTGTCTGATCATAAAATTCCAAGTTTTTCTGCTGATGAAAATGTATCATTGGGTTATGAAAATTATTTTAAGAAAGAGATTTTCTACTGAGAAAATCTTCTTACAAAATGTCAAAATCAATCAAGCTTTGTTCTGAAAATAGTTTGATGTTTCTGTCGTAATTTGATACACTAAACCAAATCGTGTAACTGTGTGCAGATGTTCTGTGAAGAAGTATTGAAGAATGTTTTTCCATTGCTTGAAGGCGAAGATCTTGCAGCTTGTATGGGTGTATGCAAACAATGGAGAGATATAGCAAGTGATGATTTTTATTGGAAATGTCAATGTGCAAAGAAATGGCCTTCGGTTTGCAAACGACACAAACCTCATACCGGAACATACTACAAGATGTTTCAAACGTTTAGTAAGCGGCGACTAAACCGTACGCTCCCTCCTCCAAGACTGTCGTTCGAAAACTTGGAATTCTTCATCGACATTTGGTCAGAAGATAAACCTGTATTCTCGGGATTAATACCCGGCGTTGCGCTGGGAAGCGGGATCAAAACCTTACCATCAGGAATCAGCAATGTTCTTAGAACTCACCTCGAAAGACCTGATTACAAGATGCTTGTTCCCGCTGAGCCTAGATTCACTATTCCGCTAAACCAGACGGTTAGTGTCTCTGTGCTTGTGGGGCGGAATGATTCCAATAAGGTTGCTCGGATAATCAACCGATCTGTCTTTGATTATATCGACCGTTCATCGTACCGAGCGCTTGCTTTTGAGTATCTCGACTTATCTCCTTACTACCCTTTTATCTCCGGTATCCGAGCATGGATCTCTTTGCTTTTCATGGACGTTGAGGATATAAACGATGGGCTACTCGATGTTTTCGGGATTCAATTGGATTTCTGTGATGTTGCTAACACTAAAGAAGAGGTTTTGTGGCTTCTAGATATGCTTGATTGGAAGTGAAAACAAGCTTAAGACACTCTAATCCCATTAAAGCTCTCTCTCAGGTTTGTAACTCTGTATACACAAACATCCTTTGGTCCAGTACTAATCTTTTTACAACTTATGATATTTTTGTTTAATACTAGTTTGATTTGTTGATTTTTTTCTCTAAATACACCGTTCTTATTATATTCGCCTGATACAAGGATTTCTATATCCTATATAGTTTCGTTCGATCATTTGTTTTGTTTAATTCGAAAATTTATGTTCTTTTTAAAATTTTGTAACGTTTGCAACCAAATACATGTGTTATAAATCTTGGTTAAGAAAACTCAAATCATTCTCCTAAAAGTTGGTCTTTCCATCAAAGTTCTGACCATAAGTCCAATTCGGTGGTGCCACATTCATGAAATCTTTAGTAATCTCATCGCTCGTCATAAACCTGAACGATAAGCCTTGTCCGAATAACACAACATCGGTGGCCCAATTTTGTCCCCAAATCTTCTTCATTGTTATCCACCCGGTCCTACTTCCTTTAATCTGCATGGCCTTAATATCTCCAGCTCTTCCTATATTGTATGGCAAAATCGTTAGGAGATTAGGGTTGTCCTCGATTTCAAACTTAACACCACCGGTTTTCGCACAAAGAACGCGTCTATACTTAACTGGGACAATCTCGGCTTTGTCCTTGGCAATCTTGAGGAACATTGGTAGGGAGAGTTCAAAGTGTTTTTGTGGTGGGTTGCACCAAATGTTGTTGGTTTTGGTGTAATCTGGTGGACAGTAATTTGTTGCTGTGATTTTGATGGATCCAGGCAAACACCATTGTGTATCATTCACGCACACGATCTCGTAACAGGCCCCGCACGTGTATCCATCGTTGAACAGCGCCGTGCTCAATGCCGCGGTCTCTAGCCCATAGCCTTGTTTGTTTGGATCATCATATCCACATGCTCCCTCTATTGAATATATAATGGAAACGTGATTTAAGTAATAATTATTAGAGATTATGGCTTTGATTTTTTGTTTGTGTTTGTTTTTGAATTTACATGTTGTTTATATTCCCAGTGAATTATATATTTATATATTTTAAACAAACAGTTTGGTCAATTGCAAATACAAACAAAAAACGCAAATGGAAGAAGATAGTGGATATATTTTTATTTTTTCTAATTTTGGGTGATCCGAGTCAACATCGATTTGAGGATCCAAGATTAGAAGTCGATTTAAGCAGTCCAACTAATCTCAGGGATAAACAACCCGTCAAGAAAGTATTGTCTACCGAAATCATAATTGAAAGACCCAAAATTCAATCTGCTTTCGTAATGATTAAATGAAGCGTCATCAGCCCCGACTAGCAGACCGTGCTATGATTTTGTGTAAAGTGACAATGAAAATTAGTATATTTGAACTTACGTTGAGTGGCTGCACCAGTGATGTCACCGTAAAATGTGGCTCGTGCGTCATACCAAGCAGAGGTGACGGTTCCAGTACTGGGTGGGTCGGCTTCATCACCGTGACTCATGGGCACGAACCATATCGCCACTACCATCATCAAAACTTTTGTATATATCATCTTTTCTAAGAGTTTCATGATTTTTTTAATCTTTTTAATAATTAATGGAAATGTGGGTATATATATAGGTAGAGAAATAGAACCGATATTATGGAAATATGTTTTAAAATCTGTTCAATGGTCATAGTAATTGCATTAAAGTTTTTGTAGTCAACCCTGCATAGTGATAACATGCATTGCCATATATGTATTTTGAATAAAATGCTACGATGTTGATAGCTTCTGAATTACATAGCTATGCACCGTATTAATTTTTTTTTTTTTTTAAGTTTCATGGTTGAATATTTATTAACGTAGTTTAATTCGGATTTTAGTTAAGGTCATTTGAGTGCCTCCTTGAACTTGTCTAGGATGATGCAAAACTCTCCTTGAATATGATTGGGTGAATATTGAGTTCACCCTGAACGCTCGATTGAGTTCACTTTAAACACCGCTAAAGCAGGATGTACTCAACGTGAGCGCGATACATAGACAAAATTATAACTCATCCGATTGCGACACATGTCATTGTTAAAGTAGACTGTGACACGTGTCAATATAAATAATATAAAAATGTAAAAAAAAATTTATACATTTTTTATTTCTTAGATCAAATTGTAGTGTAAGTAAAATAAAATAATAAGCCAAAAATAAATGACAATAAGACATATTATTAGACAATTAAAAGTAAATATTAAATCAAAAAGGGTAAAAAAAGAAAATATGACATATTATTTCCAATTTCTAAAATTATTAGTGTAATACATCAAATTGTAGTGTAAATAAAAGGAAATAATAAGCCAAAAAAAATAAAATAAGAAATATTATTAAATAATTAAAAGTAAATAGTAAATCAAAAAGTTTAAAAAAAGAAGAAGGAAACTATGACATATTATTTCCAATTTCTAAAAGTATTAGTGTAAAACATGAGAAACTTGTTATTCACGAGATTACGACATATGTAAATATTTTAATATAATTTTCCATATATTTTTGTTAATATATTTTTATTTCCTTACTAATTATGTTTTATTATTATTTTAAATATTTTTCTAATACTAATGATATATATAGACATATATTTGATAGAATGTATTATGCATATATTGTCTTGATATGAAACGTTTGACTCTTATAAAATGACATAGAGTGCATGGAGTAGAAATTTATGTTTAATATGATGGAAGAAGTACATGGGTTGTATTGCGAGATGAAGGGCGTGAAGTTGAAATCAATTTTTAAAAAGAGTTACTAATCAGAATCCAAAATAAGTGTGCGAGTAACCAATCATAATCTAAAATAAGTGTGCGAGTAACTAATCATAATCTAAATATTTACATCAATAGATTTAACATAAACTTTATTTTTATTATATCTAATCAATTACCGATAACGGGTATTTTACTTTGTTTCTTATCATATAGAAATAAATTATTATTATTATTAAAAACTCGCGTATCACGCGGATCCTAATCTAGTTTATTTATAATTGTTATAACTTTTGTACCCCCAATCATTTCTTAAATTTTATAATTCATATTTTGATTATGATTGTTATAGAGTTTGGTGATTTTAAAATTTGAGATATTTTAAAAAGTTTAAAAGTATTTAAAAAATATGATGGAAATCCATAATAGATTTGAAAATAATGTCTTATGAATAAAAATGTTAAAAATCATTATTCAAACACTATAATTTAATAGAAATATATAAAAAAATTTACCTAAAACCTGGCTTTATCATGATATCATCGGGCAGAGATTCATTTCAAACCAGTTCAGTGTACTCTAATCTTGATTTTCTTTTTTTGGCGGAACCAAAGACAGAAAGAACAATCTCGAGATCAGAGTGGGAATCAAGATTTGTTTCCAGGGATCATGTGGCTCATTTGAAAAGCGATAAATAAAAAAATTATCAAGGAGTAGAACCGTAGCCTACATATATAATTCATCATGCAAGGAGTCAGTTCTCGGTGTGGAGAAAGGCTCAAATAATTAACACAGATCATATAGAGATCCATGATGATATGAACCAATATCTACCGCTTATAATGTGTAGAGTAGTTGGGTCTTGGAAAAGTTCAGATATAACATCCAGATTGGATTGGATTTGCACATATGGAAATCATATATAACTCTTCGGTGCTCGAGGTATTAAACGAACTCTATTTCCCAAACATAGAGGAATCCAATGTCAAGCATTTGAGACAGACTATTCAGAACTGATTAGTATTATAAGAGCTCCGGAGAAATGGCCGTCTTTGCCAATATTCTAGACGAGTTTAAGGCGTTCTGTAACATATTTCATGACTTTTCCCTTACGTTGATTCACCGAACCCATAATTCGAAAGCATGTTTTTCGCATTAAATTATATGAATTTAGGTTTGTAAATATTTCTTTTTCAGATTGGGTGATCAGTCAAAAAGTTTGAGCCTTGTATTTAATATGTGGTTGATAAAAAAGGATTTTGAGTCATCCAATGCGTAATGTCCCATCAAATATGTGTAGAAACCGCAAAGTCTAATAAAAGGCAGAACTGATCATTGGAAGAAAAAAATACAGAACTAAAATCGTAAAATTCAACAAAACTAATATTGATACTTAATTGGGGAAATGATTTGCAAAGTCGAGACAAATCTTTTCTTTTTCAATTTTAAAATCACCATGCAAGTGCATTTGGTCAGAAGATAAATCGGTATCTCGGGATTGATAACCGATGTTGCACTTGAAAGCAGAATCACAACCATACCATCAAGAATCATCAATGTTTTTAAAACTCGCCTAGAAATTAAAGACCTGATTACAAGATGGTTGTTCCCGCGGAGCCTAGACTGTTAGCATGATTGGAAGTGAAAACAAGCTTAAGACTCTCTAATCCCATTAAATCTCTCTCTCTCAGGTTTGTAAGTCCACAAACATCCTTTGGTTCGGTACTAATCTTTTTACAACATATAGGTGTTATTTTTTTTGTCTAATACTAGTTTGATTTTTTGTTTTCTTTCTCTAAATACGCCGTCCTACTATTTTCATTTGGTACAAGGATTTCTAAATCTTATATAGTTTTTGTTTGATTTTTTTTCTGTTTAATTCGAAAATTTAGCTTCTAATTGGACACATAACCTAACCAAAAACCCAAATGCCATGTCAAAAGACTTATTTGGTTAAATCATAGTATGAAGTTGAAACCAAATGCATGAATTCAACATAAAGACTTAATAAATTTTTATTACTTTTTAATTATTGTTACTCTTGCACCCAATGCAAGAAATGTGTAACTCTTTTAGTTGCAACTCTTAGTTGAGAAAACTCAAATCATTTTCCTAAAAGTTAATCCTTCCATCAAAAGTCTGACCGAACCACCAATTCGATGGTGTCACATTCATGAAATATTTTACAATTCCATCGCTTGTCATAATCCTGAACGATAAACCTTGTCCGGTTAACACAACACCGGTAGTCCAATTTTGTCCCCAATTCTTCCTCATTGTTATCCACCCGGTCTTACTTCCTTTAACATGCATGGCCTTAATATCTCCGACTCCTCCTACGTTGTACGGCAAAATCATCAAAAAATTAGGGTTTCCTTTGATTTCAAACTTGACACCACCGGTTTTCGCACAACGAACACGTCTATACTTAACGGGGACAACCCCGGCTTTGTACTTGGCGATCTTGAGGAACATTGGTAGGGAGAGATCAAAATGTTTTTGTGGTGGGTTGCACCAAACGTCTTGGGTTTTGGTGTAATTTGGTGGACAGAAATTTGTAGCTGTGATTTTGATGTATCCGGGCAAACACCATTGTGGATCATGCGCGCACACGATCTGGTAACAGGCCCCGCATGTGTACCCGTTGTTGAACAGCGCTGTGCTCAATGCCGCGGTCGCTAGACCAAAACCTTGTTTGTTTAGATCACCATATCCACATGCTCCCTCTATTGAATTTATAATGAAAAAAGTGAGTAATAATGATTAGAGATTATGGCTTTGGCAGTTTGTAATATAGTCTTCTTCAGTTCCCAGTGAATTATATATATTTATGTATTTCAAAACAAACGCTTTGGTAAACGAAAGAAGAAACAACATTAACGTTTGCGTCAGATTTGGCTCTGAAGGTGTGCGAGCGATGCAAAAGCACATAAACACCATTGGCGTTTGCGTTATGGTTTCTAAAAGTATTTACGTAAAATAAAAGCTACAACATTTTTTATTTTCTAAAAAAATATAAATATGTAATTGAAATCGCTAATGCTGAAATTAGCATTCAAAACAATCGCAGCCTATAAAGTATTGAATAAAAATCATTTTTCTTGTGTAATGTGACAGTGAAATTTAGTATATTTGAACTTACGTTGAGTGGCTGCACCAGTGATGTCACCATAAAATGTGGCTCGTGCATCATACCAACCAGAGTTGTCGGATCCAGTACTGGGTGGGTCGGCTTCATCACCGTGACTCATGGGCACGAACCATATAGCCATTACCATCATCAAAACTTTTGTATATGTCATCTTTTCTAAGAATTTCATTATTATCTTTTTATATCTATTTAAACAATTTTTACTTAATTTTGATTTATGATTAATATTAATGGGAATGTGGGTATATATAGGTAGACGATAGAACTGATTATGATTATTATGGAAATATGTTTTAAAATCTGTTCAATGGTCATGGTCATTGTATTAAAGTTTTTGTAGTCAACCTGCATAATGATAACTGATAACATGCATTGCCATCTATGTATTTTGAATAAAATGGTACGATTTTGATAGCTTCTGAATTACATATGACTAAATGTTTATCCCGCAGATTTTTAAAGAATTAAATAAATTAAAAAATAATCATTTCATGCGTGAATATTGTTAACATAGTTCAAAACCAAATTTCGTTTAAGGTCATCGTCGAGCTCATCTCGGATGCGACAAATCTATCCCTTAATGCGGCAAATATATCCCTTAATGCGGTTGAGTTCACCCTGAATGCGCTGAACTTCATCTTAAGCACTGCTAAACTCATTTATTTTTAACTGTTATAACTTTTGTACCACGAGCATTTCTTAAATTTTATAAGAGGGTTATTCCTATTTTGATTAAAATAGAGTTTGTTGATTATTAAATTTAAGATATTTTAAAATGTTTAAAGTATTTAACACATATATGATGGAAATCCATGATACATTTGAAAGTAATGTTTTCTTTGGTGTCAACCTTGAAAGTAATGTCTTATGATGAAAATGTTAATAATCATTATTCAAACATTAAATTTAATAGAAATATAAAATTAATAATAACTAAACTTTTTGAATAATAAATTATTTTGTGTCATCCAATGCGTAATGTCCCATTGTCCCATCAAATTTTGCAGGAGCCAGATTCACAATGGTACGAAGGAAGCCAAACACCAAGGCAGATCAATTAGCAAAACGAGGTCTTCTAAACGTTTTGATTGTTATTAATTCAAGTTGGCAATCTCTGTATGTAAGTATGGATAATCATATATTTTGTGAAAGTTAACAAAGAGGACGCTAAAAAGAAAATAAAGATTTTGAGTGGAAATAAAAATATCATCAAACCAATGGTATAAGAATTCATAATAACAATAACATCTGTTTTTTCGACAACATGCATTATATGGTTTTAAATTCGAATGATAGATGGCACTAATACAAACCACTAGGCTACGTATTTATTGATCTACCAATTCTTTTTTAACTAGCTAACAAAACTCAAATATGTTATATTAAAGTTAATATTTCCATCAAAAGTCTGTCCACACATTCATAACATCCTTCGTAATTCCATCACTTGTAGTGATCCTAAACGATAAGCAGTCCCGTCAACACAACAGCGGTGGACCAACTTTGTCTCCAATTTTCTGCATCGATATCCACCCGGTCTTGGTTCCTCAATCTGTATGGCCTTAATATTTTCGGCTCCTCCTATATTGTATGGCAATACCGTTGAGCTATGTGGAGCCTAGTAGTTCTTTTTCATTCCTACATAAATGTATTAATGTTTTCATTAGGTTTTCTGTAGGTTTTTTTTTGTTTTTACAAGGATTCCTATTTCCTTTTTGCAATAAGACCTTTTCTCATAAATAGGGGTTGTAGTATCTTCCCTTATAGACATAAAGAGAGAGAAATAGAGCTATAAAGCTAGAGAGCGAGAGAGAGAGAAAAGTTGCAACTCGCGATTTTTTATCATAGTAAAATCCGCAACATAGGAATGTAGACATAGCTCTCATGTTAATGGTGAACTAGTATAAATCGTGTAAGACAAATCATTTACTTGACCATTAAGAAATGAGGGTTTCATTTGGTTTCAAATTTGACACCACCTTTTTTGGCACAAGGAACACGTCTGTATTGGGACAACCACGGCTTTGTACTTAGTGATCTTGAGGAACAATGGTAGAGGAACAATGATAGGGAGTGATAAAAGTGATTTGGTGGTGGATTGCTCGGTCCAATATTTTTGGATACTCCGCACGAAATTAAAAAATCGTGTTTTTTTCTTATGTTATTTTGTTAATGAAATTTTTTTCCCTACACAAATTAGCATTTAAACATGTGAGACCCTACGCGGTCGCTTCACTTACGTATGCTCTGGATCGGTCCTGGTTGCACCAAATGTCAGCATTGGTTTATACTATTATCATTGTTCTATTATAATCCATATTTAAACATGTGAATGTGTAAGTTGTAGACGATGAAAAAATCGAACATAGGAAAAAAATCGAAATGTCATGTAAGAAGACTCTAAACTGAAACCCTAGACTCATAAGGCTCTGGTTATATCTTAGTATGAAGTTAAAACCAATTGCATGAATTGAGTTATGTAACATAAACCAAATCTTTGGTTTTTTTTTGTTCTTAACTTATTGTATTTATCTTTAGAAAGAAACCCAACAAAAGATACAATCATCCCATCAAGAAAAAGTACAAATTTATTAAAGGGTAAAAACAACCCATATGAGATAACACATACGCTTTTATATAAAGAGCTACACAAATCCCAAACATCCGGATAACAAATATACGGTGTACTACCAAACCGAAAAAGCCCTACAAAGTTTCTCCCACGAGGAATAAAGCCACTTGGGAATACATTTATGGGAAACATATTCGATTGGAACTTTTTGTGAGAGCTGAATTTATATATATCCATTCAGATCACAGAAAATAATTTTCTTTTCTGGAGACAAAATTTTGAACTCCGTACGGAAAATAATGTAAAAATACTAAGTATAAAGAGAGCTGTTTTATTATGAGAATATTGTTGGCAATTACAGAATATCCTTTTCTTTCTATACATTTTCTCATTTATACACCTTGATTTACCTTAGATTTTACCGGTTTTACTGTTTTTAATAGGTTTTTAATAAAGAAACTATTTATGTTTGACATTTTATTGGTGTTTTTAGTGTTTTTGTAGATTTCAGAGTCTTTATAAAAAATTAGAGTAATTTAGACAAAAAGATGCAAAACAAGCAATTTGAAGAATGGACACCTTCTGAACGTCAAATGATTCGTATCAGATTGATACATTTCCACTGTTAGATCAAGCTCAAACTTTTCCATGAGATAGATGGAAGTGGTAGCTTCGATTTCTATATTAGATCGTGAAAATCCAACGGTCAGATCTCACGATATGCTCGATTTACTGAAGACTGGTCGATCTACGTTCGAGGTGAAGCAATCAGAGAAAGGCAACCTTGATCTACCGATCAACATCAGTGGATCGCACATTCTCTAATTTGGCTGGCCTCGATATTTAGAGGCAATCGATCGATCCCTGAGGGGGCAATCGATCGATTGTCCTTCCTGAAAAAGAGAAATTTCCGTTTTTGACGTTACCTCCAAAATCTCAAAGGAATGTATCCGAGATGCATCTCTCGCGCTGAATCAACAATTCGAAGTGCTTTTCTTGCGTATTCTTGATAAACCATCGTTTATATATAGATTTAGTAGGATATATTTGGGAAGTAAGATGCCCCTTTGACGTCTCTTCATCTGCAAAGAATTCTCGATGTGAAAACATAGAGACAAAGGGCTGATCTCTGAATAGGAAAAAGAATGGATCTGCGGGGTCCCAAATGAATTGGCTTATTCTAAAAAATCCTTGTTCTTTGGAAGACATATCTCGTCTCCCTATATAAACATTACATCAGCCATGAAAATATCAAGCTTTACACAAGTCATCAACAAACTCTCAACCATTTTTCACCAAAAGTTGTAGTTTTTTTTACTTGTTCGTCAAGTTTTGTTCAATAAGGGAGACGGATGTCACCTCTTTGTACCTCCATAGAGAAGATTTCTAAACCCTTTTTCTACTAATTTTATGATTATGAATTTATCTATTGCTTTTGCTTTGATATACTTTGTCATGAGTGAGTAGATCCATTGTTGGGAGTAAGGGTTATTTAAAAGGGTTTTCATGGTTTCATAGATAGGTTTCTAGGATTAGAGTGACGATTTTGATAAGTTAGAGAAGTTCTTCATCTAGATCTGTCCTTTAATGCATATTTATATTTTGATCACTTAGAACTAGATATTAGAACGATTTCTGCTTGCACACTACTTGAGTTATCATTTGGATCTGATGTTTGACCAGTCTAGTGCTTTAACCTGCGAGAGTTGAGTTACTGAGTTAGATGAACAATGAAATCTGAATATGAATGCTTGTTTAAATATGTTATTGACTACGAGAGTTGATTAATGGGATAATTAGACGTAGTTGATTATATGCCACAAGAGTGGGTTAATCGTAAATCCATGCTTTGAGTTTTAGAGCCAAAGAAAAAGGATGTCAATTGCCTCTAGGAATAGAATCTGAATAATTCGAACTATGAATCCCTGCAAAAATCCTGACTGTCCAGTGTTTTAGTTATTTTGTTTACAATCGATTTTATTTTCAAGTTTTTTAATCATTTGCATCAAAAAACCATCTGATTTTTACTTAGCTTTATTTTTATTTTCATAGTTAATTATTGTGCACTCATAGTCTATGTGGGATCGATTCATATAGTAATATTATTAATTTGATGTACACTTTCAGCTTACCATTGTTAGTCTTAAGATAAAACCTGACTCGCATCAAGTGGCGCATTTGCAAGGGACATTGCAGTGCCAATAGTTTTCTATTAAGAATTTAGTCTAAGCATTTCTTTTCTCTTTTATTTAATTCGATTTTTCTCTTTTCCTTTGTGTTTCAGGTGTATGAGCAAGATTCAAGGTTCTAAAAATTTGATCCTACTTGAGTTGGACATTGAAATACTTGCTAGGACAAACCGAAGGTTAGCCAGAAATAGGCGAATGTCCAATAACGATAACATTGCAGATTTGCAAGGCCGAGAGCCACTCTTAGATGCAAAAGGCAACCAAATCTTTTTTGTTGTACAAGCACCTGCTATCCGAAATGCACAAGATACGCATATGTGAAATTCCACCTGCACTTATGAACAACCAAAGGAGACAATTTCAGTTTCATTAAACCATTGCTGATTTTGATGCACCCGATCAATACTTTCATGATCGGGCAGCTATACATCCCCACCTTCCCCAAAGGAATGACTACGAGATCAAGCCTCAAATCATCACATTGGTCAAGCAAAATAAATTTCATGGGTTATCAACCTAACACCCTATGGACAACATCAAATTCTTTGAGGAAATATGCACCACAACAAGGCAAACTGGAGTCCCCTCAGATTACCTAAAGTGTAAGCTCTTTTCATTTTCTCTTTCTGACAAAGCTCATCGATGGCATAAGTCACTACCACCTGGTTCAATCACTACTTTGGGAAGGTTGTAAGTCCGCTCTTCTCAATCATTTTACACAAAATCTCGTTCTAACCTTTTGAGGAATAAGATACATGGATCTCAACAAGGACCTTTTGAGAGATTCTATGATGCTTGGGAATATTTTAAAGAGTATTTAAGAGATTGTCCTCATCATGGTTTTACACAAGCTAACCTTTTGAGTACATTTTACAGGGGAATCGACCAGAAGTATCAGCTTTCGCTCGATACAACTAGTAATGGGGATTTCACTACTAAAACAGTTGAAGAAGGTCAAGCTCTAATTGACAATCTTGATGCTATTAATAGTAACAACTCTACTGATTGTGACAGGACAACACGTGTCCAAGAAGGAGAGTCAAGGAAAATTGCTGAGCTAAAGATCATGATGAACCAACTCCACCTTCCCCAAAGGAATGACTACGAGATCAAGCCTCAAATCATCACATTGGTCAAGCAAAATAAATTTCATGGGTTATCAACCTAACACCCTATGGACAACATCAAATTCTTTGAGGAAATATGCACCACAACAAGGCAAACAGGAGTCCCCTCAGATTACCTAAAGTGTAATTTCTTTTCATTTTCTCTTTCTGACAAAGCTCATCGATGGCATAAGTCACTACCACCTGGTTCAATCACTACTTTGGGAAGGTCGTAAGTCCGCTCTTCTCAATCATTTTACACAAAATCTCGTTCTAACCTTTTGAGGAATAAGATACATGGATTTCAACAAGGACCTTTTGAGAGATTCTATGATGCTTGGGAATATTTTAAAGAGTATTTAAGAGATTGTCCTCATCATGGTTTTACACAAGCTAACCTTTTGAGTACATTTTACAGGAGAATCGACCAGAAGTATCAGCTTTCGCTCGATACAACTAGTAATGGGGATTTCACTACTAAAACAGTTGAAGAAGGTCAAGCTCTAATTGACAATCTTGATGCTATTAATAGTAACAACTCTACTGATTGTGACAGGCCAACACGTGTCCAAGAAGGAGAGTCAAGGAAAATTGCTGAGCTAAAGATCATGATGAACCAACTCCTGAAAAATCAGCAGCGTTCCATCAATTCCTTTAAAACTCTCACTGATATAGGGGCTGGAAATCAACAAGGCTTCATCAATGATGAGTCTAATAGTCAAGATGAAGAAGTCAATACATTTGATCTCAATGTTTCTTTCAAAATCAAAACTTCAATAATTTTAGAACAACTTTTACTTTTCTTACAAGAATCCGATTGTGAAAAATCTACAAGATCAATTCTACCCACCACAAGAAAACAACCATCAACAAGGAGGCTCTTATGGGTTTCAGACTGGTCTTAGTGGAAATAATTTCCAGCAACCATCTTTTGGGTGAGGTACTAACTTTGGCGGAAATAATTTCCAGCAAAACCGTCTTTTAACAATTTCCAGGCACCACCAAAAGCACCTGAAATTTCGGCCAGCCCCTCTCAAGATGGTAAGGTTGAAGCAATGCTGCATCAAATAATTGCAAATCAAAACCAATCTATAAATTATTTCAATGCTAGAGTTGATAGCATCGACACCAAATTAAATGGGAAATTTGAGGCATTATCTCTACATGTCAAGAAGATGGATGTCCAAGTTGCTCAATCTGCAGATGCTGTCAAACACAAAAATGGAGTTCTTACAGGAAAGGTGTAAGACAATCCAAAGGGCTACTGCAATGCCATCTCCAAATTTGCAAAAGAAGAAGCTTTCGTGCCTCACCAAAGCTTGATTCTTGATAATGAATCACTCTCATCAGATTCTGAAGGAGGCATTCAAATCAACAACTTGGGACTTGGAGAAAATAAGGCTAACAAGCTAAAACCTCCAATAAGGATGCTTCTCAAAGAAAGAGACTCATGACAATTCATATTTCCATGCAAAATGGCGGGCAACGATTTTCCAAACTCTCTTTGTAATTATGGTTCTACCATGAATGTTATATCTACAATAACTGTAGAGAATTTAGGACTACATAAGTTCATGACATCCAACACAACCCTAGTGTTTGGAGACTCCTCCACGAAATCTCCAAAGGGAGTGGTCCGAGACTTGCAACTCCGAAATGGAAAAAGAGTACTACCTACAGATTTTCACATCTTGGAAATGAATGAAGATAGGCATTTGATACTTGGAAGTGGCTTTTTAGACACTATGAAATTTTTTTTGAATGGTTTTCATACAAGAACAACTAGCATTGGGAAAAGATGGCTTTAGATCCTGGAGATAAGATGAACAAACCTAAAGTTGCTAAAGAAGAGGACAATGTGATCAAGGACATTGACAAAGTCATGAAGATAATGTTCTCTAATCTGAAAACGTGATACTTCCTGAGCTAAAAGGAGCGAGTGCGGAGTTTACAAAGAAGGTACTTCTTGAGACCAAAATTCTGAGGAACAAGGACATGAACAAGCTCACAATCAAGCATGAAACTCCTGATCCAGCAGAAAGCACCACTAAAAAGTCTAAGGAAACACCGATTTCCTTAGATGTTTCACCTCACATATCGATCGATCGCACTACTCCAAGAAGTCCAAAAATTGCAAAATAATATGCAATCGATCATGACCTCTCTAATCGATCGATTGCATATCCGCACAAATCCAGATGTTGTAGATCATCACTGATGGATCGATCAGGGGACCCCTGATCGATCGATCACCATACATGTAAAATTTTCGTCTTTTCCTACCCGAAAAAGTTTTGTTTCATCATTGAAACATAGTCTCCGACGATATTCAAGATATCATCTTCTATCCATTCTTTTCATTATTCTTCAATTTGATAATGACTTTCTCTCATATAATTAAACACCGGGACGGTGTGACTTAAGTTTGGGGAAAGGTTCCTCGTTATATAACGATTTTTCTTTCTTTTGGTTTGTTTTTGTCTTTTATCGAGTAATTATAAAAACAAATTTATGTAAAACTGTTTTCTTGAGTCAAAAATTTAGTTCAGAATTATGACATTTTCTAAAAACAAATGCTTTGATTTTGAGATCCAGTGACCATACCAAATGTGCAACAAAAAAATCAGATATATACCAAATTGAAATTAATATATACATATTGATATATGTTAGTTGCTTTGGATTTTTTATTTATACATTCTGTAGAATACATTTTTTGTTTCATGTGTTTTTTATAACACATTTAAAAAAAAAATCTTTTTACTTTTAGTAACTATTTCTTTTTCTAAGACTAATGTAGCAAACTATTCACATGTACGATGTAATATTTAAGGCAACGTATTGAGGCTTGACACATTTTGTTTGAGCCTTGAGTCAATTATTAAAACATTTTATTAGTAAACGTTTTTTGTTTCGTTTTCAGAAAATTATCAATAGAAACATTAAGCATTAGTAGATATTAAATATTATATAGAATAGAATATTAATATTATTTGAATATTAAATTTTAATTTGATATAAAACATTAAGCATTAGCAGATATTTCAGTTTTATATCAAATTAAAACACAAGATATAATTAAACAAAATGATATAAATATGAAAATAAATGATGAGTTTTATAGAATTTTTCTAACCCAACAAAATGATATCTAATGTAAACACATTACAAATTGGTCTAGTGCATTGCATTATGCGTAGCTAAACAATCTTATCACTTATCTAAACAATTGTGAAAGGTTATTGATCTTTATTTGTTTAGTTTGTTTAAAAAGATTTTACCATCCAAAAAGAAGTTTTCTCCAAGACCTAAGGGTCTTCCAATCATATGAAATAATTTCTTCACAATTTATTCCACAAACTCTCTTTACATTGGACTGGTGATACTTCTCTATTTTGGATTAGCTCTGTGATCGTCGGCTCCTCAAAATTAAGGTTTACCTACCATTTACCCATGCACACATTAGTTATGAACAAAACACATCAAATACGAAAATAGAAATCGACAAAATCACATTAATGACTTTTCTCAAAGAACACCAATTACATCTAGAGATAAACGAATAGGGAAAGGAGTGAAGCTTCATGAAATTCTCGTTGAGAGGGTCACACCACCACTAACGGGAGTCGGAGTTCTGAATCTTTATCAATTCCAGTTATCCGTACACATTTTCATAAAATAAATTTCGAACTTAACAATACAGGCTTGATGGTGCCAAAAAACCAATACATGCTTGATAAACGACAACTACCTTTCATTAATCTAAAATGAAAACATGCATGATGACAATCTGACGTACCTTGTATATCATCACCCTTACACATTTTCATGCAGCTTGTACTCAGTCTCCCTTTGAAGATGCTCAAATTCATTTAACCCGCAATCCTATGCTTAACTTCTTAAACAACACGGAGACAGAGACGTGATTATATCCAAAAAAAAAACACATAGACGTGAAAATCAGTGCCATTTGGAAGTGTAAATGTAAGTGGAAACCTGTAATCTCAATGAAGCTCTCTGTAATCCTACAAACACAAAGATCACACCTTCATAAATCATTTAAGTCAAAATTCAAAAAAAAAATGCCAAGTTTGTGTGATTTTTATTATCCAGTATAAGAAAGCATCCCTTCTTCATTATCTAAAACCAAACATCTCTGCATATGTGATTTATTCGCATTTGGTCTTCATGGAATTACCTCTTTGAGCAAAATTCATGTTGTGCTTTCATGCTAGCATAGAAAACATCAAAATGAAGCTTCGTTCCTGATATTACAATTCCACCTTAACTTCCATGAGTGATGTTGAGAGCCATTGATGATAATTTATTTGGTTTTTCTTTTCAATGCAACGAGATGATCACAATGGTTTTTCATCAGAGGCTTTACTTTATATGAGAGTTTGGGTTGCACCGTTACTTTCCCTAACATAAATTAGGGGTGGACATTTCGGTTTTCGGTTCGGTTTTTACGGTTTTACGGTTTATCGATTTTATAAAAACCCAAACCATATAAAAGCCATATGTATTTTGGTTCAGTATGTTTCGGTTTTCTTCGATTTACGGTTTATCAGTTATATAAAAATTGAAACTTTATAAAAACCTTATACAACTTGGTTTGGTTTGATTTGCTTTCGGTTTTATTTTGGTTTATTGCATGACTTCAAAAAACATTTTGCTACATAAATACATTATTTTATCCCAATAAAGAAACAGAAAACGTGTGAAGCAAAAGAAAAAAGATTTCGACAGTCTTGATATGACTGGTTTAGAAACTCACAAACGGTTTTGTTTTGTTTTGTTTTGGGAAGTGGAAAGTTTAGGGTTTTATTTATTCTATTGATTTTTTTTTTAGCTTTAATTTTTAAACTTTTGAGATAAACCCAAACTAAATAAAAAATAAAAAATATAGAATTATCTCAAATTTAATTTTAAAACCAAAAAAATTATTCGGTTTTATTGTTTTTAACCAAACCAAACCTAAACCAAATTAAAAAATAATAATCAAATGGGTTTCTAGGTTAAACCACAATCAAACAAAATCGCTTATTTCGGTTTGGTTCGATTCGGTTAAGGTTTTTTTGCCCACCCCTAACATAAATTGCTTTAATTGCAGATTTTTTTTTTCTCCAAAACAGAAATAAAAGACATACTGTTATTTTCATGCTTTCATGTTTTCTCTCATATAAAAATTGTAACATTAGAATTAATGGTCAAAATTAATTGTCAAATTAATAGGAGTAGACAAATGTTGAAATTGAGGGAGACATGTGGCAGTTTCTCTGAGCTTGACTTTGTGAAAACCCTTTTCTACTGCTTTTTATGATGATAAGTTTATCTATTGCTTTTGATTTTATTTACTTTGTCATGAGTGAATAGATCCATTGTTGGGACTAAGGGTTATTCAAACGGTTTTTCATGGTTTGAGTTTTAGAGCGAAAGAAAAACGATGTCAAATGCCTCTAGAATAGAACTTGAATAATTTGAACTATGAATCCCTGCGAAAACTCTAAATGCCCAACTTTTTAATTATCGTGTTTACAATCGATCTAGTTTTCCAGTTTTTTAATCATTTGCATCAAAAAACCAAATGTGATTTTAACTTAATTTTATTCTTATTTTCATAGTTAATTATTGTGCACTCATAGTTTATATGAGATCGGTTGCTAATGTACTTCAATCGATTTGTTGTGCACTTACAGTTTACCATTGTTAGTCTTAGGGTAAAATATGACTCGCATCATACCTCCCTTGTGTCCTTGCCAAATTGTCGGAATTTATTTCTTCCATAAATTTTTATTTTCCTAATGAATGTGCGGCCATTATGATTGCTCAATTTTCTGATTGTTATTCCGCTAAGTCAACATTATGATTTTTCAATGTGCGGCCATTATGATTGTTCAATTTTCCGACTGTTATCTCGAATTGTGACTTAGCCTCTCGACAACATTCCAATCCGAACTCTTTTTACTCTTTGCTGAAATCTTGATCTCGGGCTCAAATCCAGTGCCCACACTGTCGTTTCTTTTGAAATGAATTAGACCGGTAGACCTTACCAATCTGAAATGCGGATTAGGCTTAATGATTCCGAACTGCGAATCGGCCTCGAAAATATTTCGGATTGAAATCCAAGGCCAACATTTATGTTCTAGATCTATTATGTATAATAGTGGATCGCTTTTACGAAAGATACAATACTTTAAAGACCACATGATATTATTCTACCAGTGGAAGTTTCGCGCGTTGCGCGGATCCAAAATTAATATAACAAATGTGCAACAACAAAAAATCAGATATATATCAAATTGAAATTAATATATATATATATATATATATTTTTTTTTTTTTTGATATATGTTAGTTCCTTTGGATTTTTTATTTATACATTTTGTAGAATATATTTTTTGTTTCAGGTGTTTTTTATAACACATTTAAAAAAAAATTCTTTTACTTTTAGTAACTAATTTTTTTTCTAAGACTAATGTAGCAAACTATTCACATGTACGATTTAATATTTAAGACAACGTATTGAGGCTTGACACATTTTGTTTGAGCCTTGAGTCAATTATTAAAACATTTTGTTAGCAAACGTTTTTTTTGTTCGTTTTCAGAAAATTATCAATAGAAATATTAAGTATTGGTAGATATTAAATAATATATAGAATATAATATAAAATATTATTTGAATATTAATTTTTAATTTGATATAAAACATTAAGCATTAGTAGATATTTTAGTTTTATATCAAATTAAAACACAAGAAATAATTAAACAAAATGATATTAAATATGAAAATAAATGATGAGTTTTATAGAATTTTTCTAACTCAACAAAATGATATCTAATGCAAACACATTACAATTGGGTGGTATCAGATCAATGAAATTCTTAGCAATTCCATCACTCGTCATAATCCTAAAAGATAAATCTTGTCCGGTTAATACAACATTGTGGTCCAGTTCTGTCCCCAATTCTTCCTCATTGTTATCCATCTGGTTCTGCTTCCTTTAATCTGCATGGCCTTAATATCTCCGGCTCCTCCTACATTGTACGGCAATATCATTAAGAAATGAGGGTTTCCTTTGATTTCAAATTTGACACCACCGGTTTTCACACAACGAACATGTCTATACTTAACCAGGAATCTTGGCAATCTTGAGGAACATTGGTTGGGAAAGATCATAGTGTTTTTGTGGTGGATTGCACCAAATGTCTTTGGTTTTGGTGTAATTTGCTGGACAGAAATTGGTTGCTGTGATCTTGATGGATCCGGGCAAACACCATTGTGGAGCACGCACGCACCTGATCTCGTAACAAGCCCCGCACGTGTACCCGTGGTTGAAGAGTGCCGTGCTCAACGCCGCTGTGGCTAGACCAGAACCTTGTTTCCGTATCCGCAGGCTCCCTCTATTAAATATATAATGAACAAGTTGCTACGTTACAATTATAATTTTATGCATTTTAAACAACTTATTGGTCAATTGTAAATGCAAACGCAAACGGAAGAAGAAACTAAGTTGGTGTCTCCATTATAACAATTTTTTTTAATAAAAGAAAAAACGCGATAGTAAATGCAGAAGAAATTAGTGTTTAAACACAATCACAACCTATACAATATATTGAATAAATCACTTTTTCCGTGTAATGTGACAATGTGTGAAAAAATATCTTATAGGACCTTGTGTGATATATAAGAGTTACAGACCATGTTGAGATTTCAACACTATCAGTTTACACACACAGAAAGGTAGATGATAACCAGAAAAGTAAAAGACGGCGGAGAAAGGAAGAAGATAAAGACGGAAAAATATATTTCAATTGTATTTTCTTTCACACCTTTTACATGTCCTCTGATGGCACACTATATAGAGAATATTTCTATACTCAGATCTAGATCCTACCATAAGCATTCGACACCCGTCCTTGTACAACGCTCTTTTTGTGTGACCTGCAATTTGGGCGATCCTTCATTTTGTCATCTTTCATAACAACCTCTGTTTTCAAAAGATCCTTTTTGTTTCAGAGTAATACACGTGTGATCACGTGTTTACCTTTTTCCTTGAGATATTTATGATGGGCTTCGTTGCTTGTCGCTGGTCCAACACTTTCTCCTCTTTCTCATTCGAGCCTATCACAGCCCATCACATTAATGCTCTGTTTCACTTCTTCTTTAATTCTCTGCTTCTCCAGCTGTGATGACATGCTTTCAGACCAATCCAATAATTGCCAATTAGTTTCGAGTTAGAATCCATAAAATTTAACATAGTGAGAATTTCAAACTAGTATTTTTTTTAGTAAAATTGAATATGTAACAGATTGAACAATGCCACTAAAAGAATATATTATTTGAAAACTGATGTATTGCATTTTTAACGTATTCTAATCCAAGTTTTCAATGGTTTTCCGAGTCTTTTCTATGATTTTAGTGTCGTTTCAGAGTCAGAAAATGTTTGGATGGAATCTAAGACATAATGAGCAAAGAATGGAGCAAATGAGCAGAAAATGACTCAGATCGATCGATTTAAACATGGATCGATCGATCCAAATCTCAAGCCAAAGCTCCGTAACTTTTTGGATCGATCAAGGAAGAGTAGATCGATCGATCCAATATGCCGTAACTTTTTGGATCGACCAAATTTATCCCAGATCGATCGTGCCATCATCAGATCGATCGATCCAAACTCCTCCGACCAGAAAAAGGAAATTTCTAATTTTCTATTTTCACACGGTTTTGCCATATCCTTTCATCTAGAACGTTTTTAATATATATCTCTGAGTTTGAGCCATTGTTTAGGCTACACTGACATACGCTTTACATACTCTTTTACATCTATTCAGACTTTTTGGTTTTCTGCAATATGTAAGCTGTGGGAGACGAATCTCTGACTCTACATCGTTGAGAAGATTTCTGAACCCTTTTTGGATTTATTTTATTTGATTATGAGTTTCTCTTCATCTTCTTTTGCTTTAATTGCTTCCATGTACGAGTAGTTTCATAGTTATGTTTAGGGTGTTCAAATAAATTTATGAATCGTTGAATCAGACATAGATAGGGATTTATTATCTTGTCTCCACCTATCGTTGTTCTTACTGTTTAGATTAAATTGATCAATTAGTCTCTAATTTTAGGTTTAATCTATTCATCAAAAGTGTTATAGGTTGTTTGATAGAACATAGGTGAGCAAATTGTCCTTACCAACAAAAGCTGATGTTAAGACAATTTGTGAACATATCAAACCTGCTCGTTAATGCTTGTTTAGAATTCTAAGATCAAACGACAATTTAGATTCTTAGGTTGCTAGATAAAGTAATTGATGCGATGAAAGTGGATTGGTTAATACATTCATGTTTGAGTTTGAGACTGTGCTTTATTGTTCCCTGAATAATTGTCTGGTTCATGATCTCTGAATTCCTGTGAATTGCCCTAGACTTAACGCTTGTTTTTAATTGATTTTACATCGTTTTTACATTGCTATTTCGTTTCACTTTTCAACAAACAACCATATTGTCATCTTAGCTTAGTTTCATCCATTATAATTCGTAGCATTTCACTTGGTTCTCGTGGATTCGATCCCTAAATATTACTTCGTTTGCTATGAACTTGCAGTGGTATTTTAGGATTAAAACTCTGTGTATCAAAAACAAAACATCATTTCACTAATTGGATTCGAAAAATTATCAGTAATTAAACTTAGGGTGAGTGCCTCGACAATGGGTGTCACCGTAAAATGTGGTTCGTGCGTCATACCAAGCCTTGTCCAGTGCCTCGGTTCCAGGTGAGTCGGCTACATCAATATGAATCGTGGGTGCATCGGCTACATCAATATCAATCAAAATTCTGTCGGCTACATCAAATATCAATCGTGGGGAACAAAAAGTAATGCAAAGATATAATAACTTTTCAAATAGCATATATCAACATGGTAAAATTTTTATCTGCCCAACCTCGCCTTCTCACCCTCCAACCATGTCTTCTCGGCTTCCAAGCCCACTTTTTCCGCGTAAAGTTCATCACGCGCCTCCCAAGCCTTCCTGAGGAGTCCGTCCTTGATCTGATATTTGCGAGAGTACCAGCAACTCACTTGTGGCCTTCTCGTTCTCTTCAATGCCCCCTTAAGAGCCTCCTCGAATCCCTTGCGCCATGCGTTAAACTCTTTGAGCTTCACCTATTGAATTGTATACGTACGCAAGGACTCATTTGATTTGGCAAGTTTGCGCTCGAGATCTAATACTGGAAACATGAGCCCCATCAGCTCATATTTGAGCTCATCCGGATGCGGCAAATCTCATCATGGACGCCATTGAGTTCACCATGAAATCCACTAAACTCATTTATTTTTAGTTGTTATAACTTATAACTTTTGTACCTAATGCATTTGTTGATTTTAAAAGTAGAGAGATACTAAAAAGTCTAAAGTATTTAAAAAATATGATGAAAATCCATGATATTTTGATAGTTGTGTTTTATATGAATAAAAGTGTTAAGAATCATTATTCGAGTAACACTGGAATTTAGTGGTATTGGTAACCAAATTTTTTGAATAACATAGATTTTTTAGTTATCCAATACATAGTCATCAAAATTAATAGGAGTCAGATTCAGTGGTACGAGGGATATCAAACACAAAGGCATATCAATTAGCAAAACAATGTCTCAAAGCAGATCAATTAACAAAACAATGTCTCAGATCTTCTAAAACTTTTGAATGTTATTAATTCAAGTTTGCAATCTCTCACTACAAGAAAACAAGAAGAATTCTGACGAAAAAATTCCGCCGGAAATTTCCGACGAATTTTCGATGGAAGCGATCTATCAGATTATTCCGTCGGGAGCCGCTATATAGCCGTTTTATAATCGTTTGAAAATCCGTCGAAAATTTGGACATGAACATCTATAAATATAATAACCCCCTCATTCACAACAATGCTAATAAAACACATAGATATGTCTTTTTCTAATCAGTATGATTATTTTCAATTGTGGATGGAGAAACCGCATCAGGATCCAGTGACGTGCCTGCTTAGGGAGGAGTTCGCAGCAGAGCTTAGGTAATTTATGGGTATCGCGACACAACTATTCAGAACCGTGGAAACTAGTAATATGTATTGTTCATGCTGCAAATGTTTTAACCGCATATTAATTAGCGTAAAAGATGTATGGAATTACCTATATAATAGACGTTTTATGTCGGATTACAAAGTTTGGTATTCGCATGGGGAAAATGTCGTAATCACATATATATTTAATCTTTATTGTATGTATAAACATGTATTCCTTGGAAGTTAATAAAGAATGTGTTAAAATTAAAATAAGAGATTTTGAGTGGAATTAAAAAAATCATCCAAAAAATAATACAAAAGTTCATAAAGAATATAAAAACCTATCAACTGATAACAGTAAAATCGTTTTTTAATATAAATATTTACAAATCAATCTACCAATAACCCTTCCTTTTTAATTAGTTTCTAACAAAACTCAAATTATTTTTCTAAAAATTAATCTTTCCATCAAAAGTTTGTCCACAACTCCAACTCGGCGTTGTCACATTAATAAAATCCTTCGTAATCCCATCACTTGTTGTGATCCTAAATGATAAACATTGTCCGGTCAACACAACACCTGTGCTCCAATTTTGTCCCCAATTCTTCTGCACGATATCCATCCGGTCTTGGTTCCCTTAACCTGAATGGCTCTAATATCTCCGGCTCCTCCTACATTGTACGGCAAAACCATTAGGAAATGAGGGTTTCCTTTCGTTTCAAACTTGACACCACCGGATTTCACACAAGGAACACGTCTATATTGAACTGGGACAACCCCGGCTTTGTACTTGGCAATCTTGAGGAACATTGGTTGGGAGAGATCAAAATGTTTTTGTGGTCGGTTGCACCAAGTGTCAGTGGTTTTGGTGTAATGTGGTGGACAGAAATTTGTAGCTGTGATCTTGATGGATCCGGGCAAACACCATTGTGGACTATTCACGCACTTGATCTCGTAACAAGCCCCACATGTAGAACCGTTGTTGAACAGTGCCATGCTCAATGCCGCGGTCTCTAGACCATATCCTTGTTTGTTTGGATCACCATATCCACAAGCTCCCTCTAACAAATATAAAATGAAAATTGTATTATAGATTACGGCTTCGTTTTTTGTTTGCATGTGTTTACTTTTGCGTTTACAAATCATGATATGATGTTTTTTTTTTTCACTTATGTTTCAAACTTGTTTTTGCTAATCGTAAATGCATAAACGAAACTTAAAAGAAAAACATAAACTTAGACAAAATAGTTATAAACAAAAAACCAAAAAAAATTGTCTTGTTTTTATATAATGGCCAGATCCTGAGCCGAAACTCAGACTAATCCCTAAAATATATATAAAGTCGGGTATTCTTATCATTTTAGATATCTACTGTGCCCAAAAGAGAACCGCGATGATTTTTCATTCATGGTGGAATTGATCCCTTGTCTTGATTCATAGGGAGAGTCATTTATCCACTCTACCAAACCACTGACTACTTGCCTTTGGTTAAAAGTTTAATTTTTGATTTTGAAAAACACAGTATAACCAACCATGTTAGTCTAGTAGTTTAAGACTCCCTCCCCGATCTCTCCCTTTAGGTCGAGATCAAAGATTGAGTCTCATTCACAACGTCTAATGTTGGCTATTCTAAACGTTTTAAATTGCCGAAAATCCTAATTTTTACAGATCAAGATTACTCAATATTTATTAGTATGCAAACTTACGTTGAGTTTCATCACCATTGATGTCACCATAAAATGTTGCACGCGCATCGTGCCAATCAGTGTTGAATGCACCCGTCCTGTCGCCACCATTGGGTGGGTCGCTTCCATCACCGTTACTCGTGAGTGGGTCAGTTCCATCACCGTTACTCGTGGCTGGTCCGGTTAGATCACCGTAACTCGTCGATGGGTGGGCTTCATCACCAGTCAGGGGTGCCTCGTCTCCATGACCGTAACTCATGGACACGACCCATATCACCATTACCATCATTAAAACTTCAGCATAAATAATTTTTTCTAAGAGTTTCATGATTTTACCTTCTTTAATTATGTTTTTATTAATTCTTATTGATCATTAATATTGATGGGAATGTAGGTAAATATAGGTAGAGAAATTATGGGAATTTCGATGTTTTCGGGATTCAATTGGATTTCTGCGACATTGCTAACACTAAGAAATAGTTTTTTTTTTTTGTGGTTTCTAGACATGCTTTAATCCCATTAAAGGATTAAAGCTTTATGTCAGGTCTATAACTTTGTATGCACAACGTCATGGTCCAGTACTAAACTTTTTAGAGAAATTTTTTTTTTTTTTTTTGTTTGATTTTTTCTTTTCTCTATCTCTATATAAGGTATTTTGATTTATTTTTAGTTTGATCTATTTTTTCTAGTTTGATTTCAACCGCACATAGGAAAAATTGAATAATTTATGTGAACCAAACCAAAAACTAGTGCTTTGAAAGCCGGACCCGGCAGATCTGAATAGTCCAGTCCAATTATAGCATAAAAACCATGAGTATTTTATCCATTTATATCCGGAAAACCCGGAAAAAACCAATGACTCCGCAAAAATCCATGATCGGACCAGTTAGCGGGTCAAATTATAAATTATTTATTTTTGTTGGAAAGTTCGATTTAAAAAAAAAATCATTTTATTCATGTAACTCTTTCTTTTCTTCAATTTGATCATGTGGTTGATTTATTTCATTTTATTAATTTTGACATTCGAGTTTATCTTTAAATTATGGTCTCAAGTAAAACTAGTTTGATTTTTTAAAGTTGAAATATGATTAAAAATTGTTAGTGGAAAAAAATTCATAATCCGAATACAATTTATTTTATTTATTTCAATTCATAATGATTGAGAATGTTAGAATTTCAGTGTTATTATTTTTTTTAAGTATTTTAGATTTTTTTAAAACATTATGAATGTTGTAAACCATAAATTGTTTTTGAACTCACATGAATTATATATATATATATTTTTTTTAAATTAATAATTTATTGGTCGCTGTCGAACCGGATTAATCCAGTGATATGGTGATTCGGAAAAGTCAAATTGGATATTCCGATTCGGTTAACCAAAGTGTCATGTCAAAAAGACTCAAAGCTAAATAACGCCCGTATCACGCTTTAGAGTTAAGAGACATATTTTTATACCAACTCTATTGATACTTAGAAGAAAAACAAAACTCTATTGATACTTTGTATCAATAACCACTGTTATAATTTTGCGAATGCAAATATAAAATCCTCAACGTACATCGAGACATAGTTGGTATACGCCGATGTGCACGTCAACTTCGATTCACGAAAATAACTTAATTTTGTGTAACTTTCATCTTTGACTGCCATATACAGAGACCGTCGAAATTGATCATTAACAAAATAAATAGAATCATTGGGAACCAGATTGCAACTTTCTGATCAAAAAATCTGACAAAAACAAGCGAAATTCTCTAGCTATAGTTCACCCTCTTCTAATCAATCTCTCGAAGATTCATCGAGACTCTTCGCCTCTACTATATCTATTTAGACTAGTTTGGTAATTTAATCATGGGTTCATAATATATTTCATTTTGTGTGTTTCTACTAAAGATTAGCTATTGTAATATTTAGCAACTCTCGCTACTTTTAAATTAATGCATCATTTTAATCAAAAAAAAAACAAAAATTTTTATCTTTGAAAATATTTTTGAAATATACAAAACAATTATACATTTACGTCGCAATTTGGTGAAATTCCCATCTTAGTATGATACAATAGCAATGTACAATTACTAATGATGGTTTATTGGGTTAGAGAATTTAATTGATTAAGATAAAACCTAGTGTTAATCGATCACAAAGTTTAACATCTTTGTAAAAATATGATGTTATTCGTTTTTTATTGATCCGGTGAGCGTCGAATTAGGGAGACGAAGACTGATTATTTTACTATGTCCAGAACGACTTAACCTTCCAACTAATCCTAAATTGTTAGTGAAAAAAAAATTAATAATCCGAATACAATTTATTTTATTTCTTTCAATTCATAATAATTGAAAATTTGTTAGAATTTCCATGTTATTTTTTTTTTTAAAGTATCTTAGATTTTTGAAAAAATTTATGAATGTTGTAAGCCATAAACTGTTTTTGAAGTGACATGAATTATATTTGAATTTTTTTTAAAATCAATAATTTATTGGTCGTTGTCGAACCGGATTGATCCAGTGATATGGTGATTCAGAAGATTCAAATTGGGTCTTCCGATTCGGTTAACCAAAGTGTCATGTCAAAAAAACTCAAAGCTAAATAACGCACGTATCACACTTTAGAGTTAAGAGACATATATTTTTATACCAACTATATTGATACTTAGAAAAAACAAAAAACTCTATTGATACTTCGTATCAATAACTACTGTTATAATTTTGCGAACGCACATATAAAATCCTCAACGTACATCGAGACATAGTCGGTATACGATGATGTGCACGACGTCAACTTAGATTCACGAAAATAACTTAATTTTGTGTAACTTTCATCTTTGACTGCCATATGCACATACCGTCGAAACTGATCGTCAACAAAATAAATGGAATCATTGGAAACCAGATTGCAACTTTTTGATCAGAAAATCCGACAAAAACAAGCGAAATTCTCTACCTATAGTTCACCCTCTTCTGATCAATCTCTCGAAGATTCATCGAGACTCTTCGCCTCTCTCAACTCACTATAGACTCTTGTTCTCCTATTCTTCTATGGACTTATATCTATTTAGACTAGTTTGGTAATTTAATCATGGGTTCATAATATATTTTATTTTGTGTGTTTCTACTAAAGATTAGCTATTGTAATATTTAGCAACTCTCGCTACTTTTAAATTAATGCAAAATTTTAATCAAAAAAAAACTTTTATTTTTGAAAATATTTTTGAGATATACAAAACAGTTATACATTTACGTCGCAATTTGGTGAAATTTCCGTCTTAGTATGATACAATGGCAATGTACAATTACTAATGATGGTTTATTGGGTTAGAGAATTTAATTGATTAAGATAAAACCTAGTGTTAATCGATCACAAATTTTAACATCTTTGTAAAAATATGATGTTATTCGTTTTCTATTGACCCGGTGAGCATCGAATTAGGACGACGAAGACTGATTATTTTACTATGCCCAGAACGACTTAAACCTTCCAACTAATCTTAAAGGTGAGCCAACTCGACATAAAAACTTAGTCTACTAGTTTTCAATGGGACCCGACACCAGTCTAGAGGAACATGGTTCAACCTGTTTTGCATAGACCAAGCACGCACACTAGCCGTCATCGCAGATGAGTCTAGCCCATGTTTCCCTAACGTGCAAATAACTTTGTTGATCGTAGGATTTGAACTCGGGAGAGCGTTTCTAAACGTATTTTCAAGTCAAATACCACTAACCCATTTACATGCGGGAATTTTGTTTTATTATTTCTAAACAATAGTTAAAATTCTATTCTTAATCGATAAATAATTTTACAATACAAAGTTATAAATTTCATCAAGTCAACAAAAAACTTCAAAACCATTGAAATTAAAGATTTCATCCTAAAAATATATAAAATGGGTTAATTTGTATAATAACTAACTATAATGGGTCTGCCAATTAAGAATATAACCATATGGTTTTCATAATATAGCAAGTAATCTTTACAAACTTAGAAGACAAAAATACCCATCACCTAGCAAATGGGGAGGGAGAGAGAGAGATAGAGAGAGAGAGAGATGTACATCGCGTATCATGGGAGAAGAGAAGCATGACGTTGAGTCTTCTTCTCTTTCTTTTTTCTTTTTCCTATTTGAAGAAAGTAAATATATATTTTTTTAATTTTAAAATATTTTTGATTCAAGCAAATGATTATATTGGAAAAAACATCTATTTTTATATATATTATAGTTTTAATTTTTTTAAACGGACAAAAAAATTTCAAAAAAATGGATAAGTGGTTTTTAGTAAGAACATTCTATGATATATAGAATAGAAATATGGGAAAAAATGCAAAGAAAATCCCAAAGAATCTTTTTTCACGGAAACTGGTGATAATTAATAACTAACTTTTTAATTTAGTGCAAATTAACGCCCAAAGACAAACGCTGTTAAAGACTAACAGATGGCTAAACAATGTCATTTTTCTTGGCCAAAATGACGCCGTTTAACACTTTATCTTCCAGAATAATATCGAACCTGAAAAAACACGGGAGAAGACATAAGAGATTTTGGGGGGTTTTTTTGGATAGAACACTAAAACCCTTTTACAGTGCGATTTAGAAGAAGATATTATCTAGAAACTAACAATTGCAAGGCGAAATCTTCGTCTTCTGATGTGTTATTATGTAAGTTTCGATTTCATGTTTCAAATCTTAAAATCGCAATCTAAAATCGAGAATTTAGGTTTTTGTTCTTCAATTAATCAAGCAAAATTGCTATTTTAGGGAGTACGAATTAAGGATTCATGCTGGTGGATATTGGACTATGGATGGGCTGTATTTTGGTGGGGATACTCACGTTTTTAGAATAGACTCAGGTTGGATGATGAAGAAGAAGAGTCTTCTTGACATAGTTATCTCAGAAGGATATAGTAAAAATATGGATACATTTTCATATTTTCCATCTGGGATAGAAGGGATTGATAAGAAGGCGCTGGATAAGGATGAAGATTTTGAGGAATGTGACAACAATGGGTGTGGAAAGACAACAAGATACATCTATGCTGTGAGAAGTGATTATCCAAATCTTGAGGGGTTTAAGAGTATTGGTGATGTGCATGATGATGCTGATGATGAATCTGATAATGATGGTGACAGAGAGGGTAGTGACTCCGAGAAAGAAGTAGAATGAGTTAGATATTATGCAGATAATGATTAGTTAGTTGGACGACATAGTCCATTCCACATAGGACAAGTTTTCGAGAACAAAGAAAGCTTCAAGAGAGTTGTGGAGAAGTATGAAGTTGGAGGACAGTTGAACATTGGATTCAAGAGGTCCGAAAGAAAGAAAGTAATAGCTATTTGTGTTGAAGAAGACTGTAATTGGAGGATATATGCGTCTATAAACAGTGGCTCTAATGGAAAGTTTGTGGTTAGAACATATCATGACGAACATGGGTCTTGATGGAGTGGAAAAGTGAAGTTATATACTGCAAGAAAAATCGCTGCTGATTATGTTAATGAATTCAGGGTGTGCCCAATGACTGGTCGTGTGATTAAAGGGAGATTAGAATCAACCCGGATTAATTTTAGCAAGGACAAATGCCAAAGAGCACGTGAGATATGCATTCAAACACTTCAAGGTGAGTATGCTGAAATTTTTTCCAGAATGTTTGACTATGTTCTTGAGCTACGAGAGTCTAATCCATGGTCCACTTTTATACTTGGAACAAAGGCACAACTGTTTGAGAAGTTTTATGCTTGTTTCTATGGTCAGAAACATGGGTGGAAGAAAGCTTGTAGGCGCATCATTCATCTTGATGGAACTCATCTTAAAGGTCGTATTAAAGGACAACTATTAAGTGCAATTGGTCGAGACCCTAATGATGAGATGTATCCTATTGCTTGGGCAATCGTACCTGTGGAAAATAAACCAAACTGGGAATGGTTTCTTGAACTGCTGCGTGATGATTTGGAGTTTGGTAGTGGTAAAGGATTAACGTTGGTCTCAGATCAACAAAAAGGGTTGATAGGCGCCATTCAGTTGGTATGTCCAGAGGTTGAACACAGAATGTGCGCTTGGCACATTTTGGCCAATCTAAAGAAGAACCATGGTGACTCACCTCAACTTATAACTATATTCTGGAAACTTTCTCGTGCTTAAAACACACGAGAATTTGAGAGTGCACTAGAAGATATGAGGATGATAAGACCAGATGTTCATGAAGGTATCCAGAAGTATGCAAGGAATTGGTCTAGGTTAGTATTTAATTTTTTCTTAATGATTGGTTCTTAATGGTTCTTTTGCTAGTATTTAATATTTTCTTAATGATTAGTTCATAATATTTTAGTATTGCAGAGCATTTTTCAAGAAAATATAAAAGCAGATGTGGTGGAACATAGCATGTGTGAAAGTTTCAACAATGTGTTTGTGTTGAACGTTATAAGCATGTGTTTGTGTTGCTGGAGTTTATTCGCCTTTATGTCACGCGTAACTACGAGAAGAAGTTGGCTGAAATACAAAAGTACAAAGGGATTTTAACTCCTCGTGCTAAGGCTGAGCTTGATCTTCGAAAGCGCATCTCTTATGACTGTCAGATTTGTCCAGCGGGGAAAGGAGTGTATGAGGTAGACCATGGAAGAAAAAAATATCGAGTGAATGTCAGGGGTAGTCCTTCATGTGCTTGCAGGTTTGACACAATCTGTTACTTATTGGTGTCTTTTGTTTAATTATATGGTCTAATCATATTTATCTAATAGTTTGTTATATACTTTCCATTATAATGCAGGTAATATGAATTAAGTGGAATCCCATGTGCTCACATCATCAAAGCACTTTGGAAAGATAACAAAAGCAATAAACCAGAGTAACACGTTTCAGGTTGGTTTATGGCTTGCAGATGGGAGGAGTGCTATGAAGAGGGTTTGAAATCGATGAATGGGATAGATATGTGGCCAAAAACTAAAGATGTCAAGATATTGCCTCCAAAAGATAAAATTCCAAGAGGACAAGCAAGCAACAAACGCATACGCGCATCATGGGAAAAGAAGCCAAAACATAGTAAAAAACCAAAAATTCAAATGGTAAGAAAGCTCTTGGTCTCTGTGTGGTTATCAACAAGTTCTTATGGTATTTGTCTAATTTTTTTTTATGTTCTTACATGCAGCAACTGTGGTTTAACAGGACATAACAAACAAACTTGTAAGAATAAAAATGAGGTGACAGTTTCGTCATCAACTGCACCTAAATGAGGGAGAGGGAGACCTAGGAAGATTGTCCAAGGCGTAGAAGATCTGTCACAATCATCCCATCTAAGCCATGGCAGCTAGGATAGTGAATTGTAGGGTCATGAGAATTTCTTAGAAGGTTGCTTTTGTGAACATGTTGCTCTTTTGTAAAGCTAGATGTGCTTGATCTGTTTTTGGTATCTAGCTTTCGTTTTTTTTTGTACGGTTATATGTTCTAGAACTATAAAAAATTTCATGAACCCATGTGTCAAATAGCTTGGTTCAACTAGCTTATCATCCCAAATTTGGTTCACTTAAACATACATTATCCCAAATTTCATGACCATTCATAATCAAATACGTGCTCCTACATGAGTTTTTATGAACACCATACACTTCTTCCAACTTCTTTCTAATGGTAGTAGAGACAGAAACCTCTAACAATCGCAGAAAACAAAACAACTATCTTAATTGTTGCCTTGAGTGTTTTGACTTCACATTCCAGCTTTTTTGTCTTCTCCACAAACTTCTCTAGTTTGTCCAACAAACGCTTCTCACAATCAACTATTTTGCTAATTTCTTCTACGATTGTTTCTTGTTTTTCACTTAGAACATCAAACTCTTCCATCTTAGCTTCGTTAACCCATTTAAAAACGTGACTAAAGGATCCCTGATACAAAAAAAAGCAGGTACTTTATATTTTATGTTGCTTCTCTTTTACATACCAAATTTGTGATACAAACGCTTCTCACAATCAACTATTTTGCTAATGTCTTTTCTTTTACATACCAAATATCATATTTCCCATTTCTTACCTCATGAGCGACTCTGCAACGATAAAACTTACGATTGGATTTTGGGCGGAGGTTGAAACGCGAATTACAGTTCGCTCTCCACAGCTACATCTTCTTGGAATACCCCTTACATAGTCACCTCGAATTGAACCAGAAGATATGTTACTCATTCTCCTAAATCGCCAAATAACTTCAATTTTAGAGTTTTTTCTTCGTCTGCGAAAGTTCTTCGTGTCTCTTTAATTTTGATTATGGAAGATAAAGTGTTAAATGGCATCGTTTTGGTTCAAGAAAAACGACATCGTTTAGCCATCCGTTAGTCTTTAACAGCGTTTGTCTTTGAGGATTAATTTGCACTAAATTAAAAAGTTGGGTATTAATAATTATCACCACTTTTTTTTGTTGGATTTTTTCTGTGAAAAAATATTTCTTGGAGTTTTCTCTGTATTTTTCCCTAGAAATATGTGTCCGTTTTTAAAAATTCAAACAACAATATATGCGAAAATAGATTTTTTTAAATAGAATTATGAAATTAAATTAAATTATTCAAAAAGATCGTAGTTAAAAATAAATTTGGATCATAACCTTACTTAATTCATGGAAGGTATGGAAGAAAGAAGAAGAAGAAAAAGAAAGTAAGAGCAGAGGAGACCAGATTTTTCGGTAAAAGAACCAAAATTATATATATGATCCAAATTATCAAAAATATGGGATTTATATGTTCTATATAGACTACCGCAATTATTATTATTTTTTATTTACCATAATTCCTATATAGTAAAATATTAAATTTAAAACACTAAATCGTTAACCCAAAATATTAAATTATAATCTCAAAATAAGTTTTAACAGCTATAAATAAATCTTAAACTCAAAATGGTGTGTTTTCTTAATTTTGAAAGAATTAGTATATTATTATGTTCTACGTTATTCAGTCTGTTCTATATAGACTGCCGCAAATACTTTTTTTTATTCAATTTACCATAATCCTTACATAACTAAACTCTAAATCCAAAATATTAAATTTTAAACCTAAAAACCTATACTCTAACTCAAAAATAAGTTTTAAACCCTATAATAATCTCGAAACACTATAAATAATATAGAAAATACCATGGTTTGAATTTTAAAAAATGAACACAAAATTTCAAAAATTGGATAAGTTAATATAAACAAATATGTGCCATTCTATATAGAAAGATATAGAATAGAATGAGATGTTCTTACGTAGAACTTTTATCCATTTTTTAAAAAAATTTGTATCCGTTTAAAAAAATTCAAATCTAGTATATACGAAAAAATCTATATTTTTTCGAGTAAAATCGTGAGTTTTAATTATTTTTCTAAATAGATCGAAAACAAAAAAGACGAAAAGGGGAAATGAATTTAACAACAAAGAAAATAAAGAAAAAAAATAAGGGAGAAGAAAAAGAAGAACACGTGTGTGAATAGGGTCAAGTGTTCATCAACTGATCTTTTCTGTTTCGTGTATCAACAAATATTTTCATCTTTATTATAGAAAATATGCAGAATATCGTAGCCATCCCAAATAATTGTCATCTCACAAATTATTAATTTTTGTTTTTGGCTATTTTTACCAGTTTTCCTAAAAAAAATGTGAAAATGTGAAATTATCGTAGCCCATGTTTTTTGAGGTTTGGCTAGTGAGCTCGTCGTGCATGATGGAAGAAGATTTTAAAATGTGAAAACAACATGGGCTACTTTCACACAGGGGCATTTCCGTCATTTTAATGATATCTCTAACATATTATCCGTTTTACCCTTGCGTGTGATTGCATTCTTGCCCCACCGTAACCGAAAACATATGTTGGGTGTCAAAGGGCAAAATTGGAAATGCGTCTCCTATAAATTGCAGCCTCTCTTCTTCTTCTTCTTCCTCGTCGTTGAAACTCTCAAACAATTTCTTCACTGCTAATTTTCAGAGGTAATGCAGATCTCTCTCTCTCTCTCTCTCTCTCTACATTCTTTACGATTTTCGATTTGCATTTGTCGGGAAACTGTAGTTGAATCTTAGCTGATCTCGCTCTGAATCGATCGATCGATCGATATCACTTTGTCTTAGATCGGTCCTTTTTGTGTTTGTTATTCTATTGATGATCCTCGAATGTATAGATCCTTTGTTTATCGTGCACATTTAGCAATCATCCTTTGTTTTCTGTATACAGATTTTCGAAATCAAGCTTGATTGTGTTTGGATCTGCCTGGTTTTGGATTGTTATTTGGATTTCAGGTCGAATCGTGAATATTCGATATTAAGTGTTCGATATCGGTCTTAGTTATATGTATGTAGTCCAGATCTGAGTCCCTAATCTCGATCTCTGTTGCTATTTTTTCCTAATTTGTAAACAAATCTGACTTTAATTCCATTTTTGCAGAGAAAAAAGATGGTGAAGATCTGTTGTATTGGAGCTGGATATGTTGGTGGCCCAACAATGGCAGTGATTGCACTGAAATGTCCACACATTGAAGTAGCAGTTGTTGATATCTCTGTTCCTCGTATCAACGCATGGAACAGCGATCAGCTTCCAATTTACGAGCCAGGTCTCGACGATATCGTTAAGCAATGTCGAGGCAAAAACCTTTTCTTCAGTACTGATGTGGAGAAACATGTGAGAGAAGCTGATATTGTCTTTGTCTCTGTTAACACACCGACTAAAACCACTGGTCTTGGAGCTGGTAAAGCTGCAGATCTCACTTATTGGGAGAGTGCTGCTCGTATGATCGCTGATGTATCGGTTTCTGACAAGATTGTTGTTGAGAAATCCACTGTACCGGTGAAAACAGCTGAAGCAATCGAAAAGATTTTGATGCATAACAGTAAAGGAATCAAGTTTCAGATTCTTTCCAATCCCGAGTTTCTTGCAGAAGGAACTGCAATCACTGATCTTTTTAACCCTGACCGTGTATTGATCGGAGGTCGAGAAACACCAGAAGGGTTCAAAGCTGTTCAGACACTTAAGGAGGTTTATGCAAATTGGGTTCCTGAAAACCAAATCATCACAACAAATCTCTGGTCTGCCGAGCTTTCCAAGTTAGCTGCAAACGCGTTCTTGGCGCAGAGGATTTCATCAGTCAATGCGATGTCGGCTCTATGTGAATCCACCGGTGCTGATGTCACTCAAGTGTCTTACGCTGTTGGTACTGATTCCAGAATCGGTCCCAAGTTCTTGAACGCTAGTGTCGGATTCGGAGGTTCTTGTTTCCAAAAGGACATTCTGAATCTCGTCTACATCTGTCAATGCAACGGACTTCCAGAAGTTGCGGAATACTGGAAACAAGTGATCAAGATCAACGATTACCAAAAGAACCGATTTGTGAACAGAATCGTCTCCTCTATGTTCAACACTGTCTCCAACAAGAAGGTTGCAATCCTCGGATTCGCATTCAAGAAAGACACGGGCGACACACGGGAAACACCGGCCATTGATGTGTGCAAAGGTTTGTTAGGAGACAAAGCAAAGATTAGCATCTATGATCCTCAAGTCACAGAGGATCAGATTCAGAGAGACCTTTCGATGAAAAAGTTTGATTGGGACCATCCACTTCACTTGCAGCCAATGAGTCCAACCACAGTGAAACAAGTGAGTGTAACTTGGGACGCGTATGAAGCTACAAAAGACGCACACGCGGTTTGTGTTTTGACCGAATGGGATGAGTTTAAGTCGTTAGATTACCAGAAGATCTTTGACAATATGCAGAAACCGGCTTTTATCTTCGACGGAAGAAACATTATGAATGTTGACAAGTTAAGAGAGATTGGTTTCATCGTTTACTCCATTGGTAAGCCACTTGATGCATGGCTCAAGGACATGCCTGCTTTTGTCTAAATGAGAAGGTAAAAACCTGTTTCTTCCTTTTGATTGTGTGTTTTTTGCTTCGTTTTCTTATAATTTTAGTCTCAAGACTCTCCAATCCTTTGTGAAGTCTTGAAGAGTTTGTTTTTACCTTTTACTGTTTATTTTTATTTTTATGTAAGCTCTGTTATTTGTGTGTTTTCACATTTTGTCAAACAGACTTCTTGTATTTTCGATACGGTTGCATCCTTTTGGTTGTTTCCTTAGAAAAGCAATAAAGTTTAGCTTTTAATTCAAACCCAAATAAAAAATTAATTTGGTAAATGGCAAAATTTGGAAGACAAATTATGTAAATAACAATTAGTGGATGTCTAATTAGGTAAATAGCAATGAAGGCAAAGTATATTTTGATATTATGAGATGGGTAAATTTTTTCGGGTAGTTTTTTTTTTAATATTAACATCTTAAAGTTAATTTTTATTTAATAAATTAGACGCACATAGTTGAATTTTTTTGTATGCTCACATAAATTTAAATAACATGTTACGAGAAAAAAAAATTATTTGTTTCATAATAATTAAATAAATAGTAAAATCGTCCATAAAATCACAAATTAACTAACAAAATATTTTGTTTGACCTCATTGCTATTTTTTAAATTGTGAGTCCATTTTTATCACCGAGTCTAAATACTATAATTAAACTTATTTATCAAAGTCTAGAATTCAAATTTCAATTTCTGCAGAATGTAGATTACAATTTCTTGTAATTTGAGTAATAATTGGGTTTAGGCCACCTTTTTGACCGTTGTTGTTAAAAATCTTCATTGTCTAGGCAAATTTTAACCAGTTCGAATCGAAACAGTCATACAGAATGACGAGAAAAGATTGATTTGAGTTTTGACATGGAATCGATATGAATTACAAATAATCAAAATCAAAATCGTAAAGAGATGATTGATGTGTGTCAAATTGAATTTATACCTAGACTTAACCAACAACACACTCTAGTTGTTGTAGCATAGTATATGGTCAAACCAAGGGAATTTAGAACAACTACACTAGGAATCTAAGCAAAAGACTAAACTAAGCGATTCAAAGATTGTATTTTTGATGTTTAAAATCCTAATTATGAAACAATATTAAGTGAAACGAACAAATGATAATGAAAATGAAAGACAAACAAAGCCAAACAAGTAAGCAAGTACTAACAAGATCAAAACAAGAGGATTAAAACATAAACAAAGTCTAAATGCAAAAGTCAACAAAAGTCAACCATAAAGTCAATGACTAAAAAATTGATCAAATATGGGGAAGCATGGGCTTTGGACAAGTCAATTGACTCGAGATGTTTAATGACTAACCAATGATACTAGGACTAACAATCAAATTCAATTCCATGACATGAACCACACACAATAAACTAATTCACTTCCATGACAATAATCAATTTACTAATCACTCAATTAAGCTAATTTCTCAATCGCAATTAAATGATCAATAATCATTAAGCATAAGTTCATATAGCCAACTAATCACCTTAAGTATCAATTTCCATTGGTTAAGAATGAAAAGCAAATTTAAAGTTCTCCTGGACATTTCATCAAACACTTTCCGGGCATGAAATGTCCATGTTCTAGATTTTGATTGATCATGTCGAATCTAGCCTTAAGCACACCTTAAACCTTAGAAATCATAAGAATCTAACCCTAAGCATCACTAATAATCCATCAAACACCCCTAATGTACTAAGCCCCAAAACCCATAACATAACTACTCACTAATCATTATGCAAAACTCAAAGATAAGCATGATTATAGACATAATCATTATGCAAAACTCAAAGATAAGGATGATTATAGACATAAACATAAAAGAAATGATAAAAGATTAAGGGAAACTTCACTAAATGTAGAAAATGGAAAAGATCCAAGTACAAATCATCCAACATGTGTTTTGGGTCTTTAAGAGGAAAGGATAAAATCAAACTTAGGTTATTCTCTTGCTCAAAACATATTTATAGGTCTTAAAAAGGTTGCCGGGTCAACCCGGGGGAAACCGGGTCGGACCTTGGATCTTGAAGAAAATTTGGCCTATATCGAACCCCCTCCCCTTCGAAATGGGGTGGGGGGTCGATATATTGTCTGTTTTTTTCTTCTTTCTTCTTGATGGTTCATATTGAACCCCTCCCCTTCGAAATGGGGAGGTTCGATATATTGTCTATTTTTTTCTTCTTTCTTCTTGATGGTTCATATCGAACCCCTCCCCTTCGAAATGGGCGGGGGTTCGATATATTGTCTATTTTTTTCCTCTTTCTTCTTTTCTTAAGTTTATCTGTTGAACTTCAACTCTCTTTGTTCTTGTTTCATTATCCTTCTCTTTCTTGGCTCACACCATGTCATGAGATCACCATATTTATATAAATCATGCCTCAAGCTCCAAGATCTCGAAAGGCACCTAACACAAACAAAAACAAGGACCAAAGTGCACAAATACAAATCCTAACTCTAAAATGCATCTAATCACTAAAATGAAATGAAAATGATCAAAATGTGATGCAAATGTGATATCGCTCAAATTTAAATCCCTAGAGCTACTCTCTCAAATTAAGAGATCAATGCAGTACTTAGGGGTCGAATCCACAAGGACTCAAGAACCTCACGATAGACTTTTTCGTTTCGAATTCAGCTAAGCAAGTATGGAATAAATTAAATAACAATCCAAATAATAATTAAAACGGTTTGTTAATCAGATGGAGAAAGCGTCAGGTCCAGGGAATTTCTCAGGAAATCAAGTAATGAAAATCAATTGATTGGTTAAGATCGAATTACGAACAAGTTCCAGAACTCAAATCACTAATGTAAAATAAACCAACTTTCGTTGCGAGAATTAACTATGTTTAAAACTTAAGAAACCAAATTTCTTTGCGAATCCTAAATTCTAAACAAGCATTAAGCGCAGGTTCGATTTGTTCACAAATTATCTAATCCAAATTTCTTTGCAATTATCTAATTTTCTCACTCTAGGTTTTAATCAGATTATAAATCACACTGTCGTGCCAATTTAACAACCTAAGATCGAGATTCTAGGTGATCAATCTAGAACTAGCTTTAAGTGCAACCTAGGTGAAGAACTATTGAGTTTGAATCCTAACCAATGAATCAATATATCATTCCATAAAATCCCTAATGAGAATCCCTAAACCTAACAAGGGATCTACTGACACATATCAATTGAAATGAAAGAAATTAATAAGATAGATATCATATAAATCAGAAAAGAGAAATAGAAACAGGGGTTCGAAATCTTCTCTCAAAGTAATCCAAAGTATCAGATCAGCCCCCAGCTCTAAATCTCCAAGTTCTTCCTTAAGGCCAAAAGTAAAATCAATGAAAAGTGTCTCAAAGTAAATGTGCCTCTCCAAAACTCAAAAACCCTAAAATATATTCTAAAACACGAGCTGGGTCATTCTGTAAATACATGAAACTTCAGGGCAAAGTTGCAAATCTCCAAAAAGTTTTGGTTTCACGTGGAAGTATAAAAATCTGACTGTGTCGACCAACGCACATGTCTGTGTTGACCGATGCACATGGCTGTGTCGACCGACGCACATGGCTGTGTTGGTCGACACAGCTGAACTTGAAAAACACAAACTTCGACTTTTCAGCTACAATGCTCCATAATTTCTCAATAATGTCCAAATAATTCCAAATATGTGTAAACCTGTAGAAGACTCGAAAAAGAATCGAAAGACACATAAAAGACTCGATTATATACATATATCATGGCTTTAAAACCCATAAAAACCATATATATCAAAATGCTATGAAGTAATTGATTGGGGATGACAAAAACATGAGTCGAATGGTGTAAAAATACCAAATATCAACTCCCCCGGATTAGCTTTTTGCTTGTCCTCAAGCAAAAAAAACATAAGCAACAAGGAAGAGGTTTGAAAGGGAGAATTCAAAACCACACGGTTCTTTTCCAAAGGAATCAATGTCAATTCGAGATAATATAAATCAATGCTACTAATGAACTATATGCTCAATCAAGTTTCCCACACTTATCGGGACTCCAATCTTTTGCCTCTAGAATCAATGTTAAGTGATTAAAAATCTCATATCCACCAACTCCCTACATTCATTAAGTTCTTTCAAATGTGTATCCTCACATATGGGGATTTGACCTAGTCCAATTGGTTTGGTAAGAGAATAGGCTCAATGTGAAGTGAAATGAGGTTCAAAATATTTAGTGACTTCTCTCGAACATAAGACACAAGTCATTACAAAAAAGCAATGGAGAATGGAAACAATTTATGCATACAAGACGTTTTCTTCTATTTTTCTACCCAACCCATTTTCTTTGTAACTCACTCAACCTCACTAAAAACTTCACTTGATTCACTTAAGGTTACTCTTATTTTTCAACGCCAATTACTCCAACTTTTGTTTTCTTTTGGGATTGATCATAAGGAGCTCTTTTTACACTTAAACAACTACTATTGCTTTTATTTATTTTACTCCTCCTTTGATTCTTTTCCTTTTTTTTTTTGTTAGGAGTTTCTTACTTAGACATTTTCAAACTCAAGAGTAGTGTTCCCTTTTTATATTCACTCCCTAGGCAGCTTTCCTTTTTTCTTATTCTTAAACCACTTTGGTTTCGCTCTTTTTGTTCTTTTCCTCACTAACCATTTTGGTTCTTTTCCTCTCTTCTCTCTCTCTTCTCAACAAAGCTTACACCCTTATAAACCCAACGACCATTCTCAAAACCCTTGTAAGGTCCAATAAAACGTTAAGACTCTCTCAAACCCACCTAGACTAGCCAATGAGACTACTCCTAATGGAAGAAAAACCTTGTCGTTTCCATCTCAAGAGATTTTATGCATGAAGTGCAAAGAGAAAAGGTCTCACTCAACAAATTAATGATGGTTTCAAAGAAAGGCTTGAGGTTTTTAAGGTGTGGTACCATCCTCATTCAAAATATGTATTTGAATCGGGATTGATCATTCAAACCATTGGAGAGTGGTGAAAAGGGATAAAATGGTTTGAATGTGTATAAGTGAACAATGGTTAAGGTCTAAAACCTATAAGTGAGAGAATTAAATTCGATTAAAGTCAAATAAAATGGAGTTGGTTTCAATTCAATCAAGGAATCAACAAAACTTAGAGAATCCAGAGCGAATAGATCAAAGATATGGAGAAGCAAGCTTTTCACGGTCCATCAAGCAAAAAAAAAAGCATTATCAAGATATTTACAAGGAATGCTATGTACTAAAAACCTCTACAAGGTATTTCTATCATTGTTCTTCATGAAAATGCAACCTAGAATGGACATACAATGCAAATGAAAATACAACTAAATGAAAATAAATCTTTTTGGTTTTTTTTTTTCAAAATTTTCAAAATTTTCAAAATTTTCAAAATTTTCGGTGTTTTTTGTTTTTTGTTTTTGTTTTAGATGTATGCACAATGCAAAACTCAAGGAGAAGGAAGACAAAGCAACTAAAACAAAGATTAGCAACGAGTGTCCCTCCCCTGGACTTACTTCTCATCGTCTCGGTGAGAAAGTAAAAACCGAGAAAAGGACAAGGCACAAAAGAAGAAAGATATGTAAACAAATACGGTATATACAAGGGAAATATGTGGTAGTACCTTGGAGCTTAATAGTGTGGAGATGGTGGTGGAAAGGGGGCTTGGTTCCCTTTATTCATGCTTGTTTTTTTCACTACCTTGACAATGATAGGCTTGGGAGAGTTCCCAAGGGTGCGTTTAACGTCGCTAACTTGACGGTATCTCTACAACTCAAACACAATCAAAATTAGTCAAAAGTAAAAATAAATCAAAGTTATATACAAAGAATACCATGGGAATGCCTCCCAAGCGCGCTTATTTTACGTCTCTAGCTTGACGTTGATGGAGATTTAGGCACTTGGAGGATCCGAGAGAGGAACTACATTAGCTTCCTCAATCGGAACATCCATGAGATAGGTCTTGCAACGTTGTCCTTTCACGGTAAACTCTCCCCCAGAGTTGTTGAGCAACACGAGTGCACCATAAGGCCTAACCTCTTTGATTTGAAATGGACCCGACCATTTAGATTTGAGCTTGCCCGGGAACAACTTGAATCGCGAGTTAAAGAGCAACACTTGATCACCCGCTTTGAAATCTCTTTTTAAGATCTTCTTGTCGTGGAAGGTCTTAGTTTTCTCTTTGTAGATGCTAGAGCTCTCATAAGCGTCTTGGCGAATCTTTTCGAGCTCTTCCAATTGAATCAACCTTTTCATAGAAGCCGTCTTTAGATCAAAGTTTAAGAACTTGGTAGCCCACAATGCCTTGTACTCTAGTTCCACCAGGAGGTGGCAAGATTTGCCATAGAGAAGATTGAATGGCGTTGTCCCAATGAAATTTTTGTACGCGGTGCGATACGCCCATAAAGCGTCATCCAATTTGTTTGCCCAATCTTTCTTTGTATGACCAACCGTCCTTTTTAGGATTTCTGCTATTTGCCGGTTGGAGACTTCAACTTGCCCGGATGTTTTAGGATGGTATGGTGTTGCCACCTTATGTTTGACCTCGTAATTCTTGAAAAGGCTATCAAAAGCCTTGTTGATGAAGTGACTTCCTCCATCGCTAATCACAACTCTAGGAACTCTGAATCTTGGAAAGATTATGCTCTTGAACAATTTGATGACTACCTTGGCATCATTTTTCAGGCTAGCAATAGCCTCAACCCATTTGGAAACATAATCAACCGCCACCAATATGTATTTGTTCCCATATGAAGACGAAAATGGCCCCATGAAATCGATTCCCCATACATCAAAGATCTCAACTTCAAGAATTGGATTTAATGGCATCTCATTTCTTTTCCCAATGTTGCATTTCCTTTGGCAAGCATCACACTTTGCAATGAACTCATGAGAATCTTTGAACATCGTTGGCCACCAAAAACCCGCTTGAAGAATCTTAGAGACCGTCTTGAATGTGGCAAAATGCCCTCCATAATCAGAACCATGGCAATGAAACAATACACCGGGTATTTCCTCCTCTAGGATGCATCTTCTATAAAGTCTATCATTGCATTGCCTATAGATATAAGGCTCATCCCAAAAGAAATATTTGACATCCTTGTAGAACTTCTTCTTTTGGTAACCAAGAAGATTTGGTGGCTCCTTTCCACAAGCCAAGTAGTTCACCAAATCCGCATACCAAGGTTCCTTCACCTCTATAGCCTCAACCGCTAGAAGCTCACCAAGCATCAAATTTTCCTTTTAGAGAGCTCATATGACATTTACTTGTTCTTCGGGCAAGGAATCATCAATGGGTACTTCATCTTCAATTCACATCCTTGAGAGGTGATCCGCCACTCCATTCTCAATGCATTTCTTACCAATTATCTCCATGTCAAACTCTTGTAATAAGAGGATCCATCTAAAAAAAGACGTGGTTTGGCATCCTTCTTCGACATAAGATACCTCAAAGCCGCATGATCGGTATGCACTATGACTTTAGAGCCCACCAAGTAAGAGTGAAATTTCTTAAAGGCATTCACAATCGCTAGGAGCTCCTTCTCCGTTGTTGCATACTTCATTTGGGCGTCATCCAAAGTTCAACTAGCATAGTAGATCACGTGGAACTTTTTGTCTTTCTTTTGGCCCAAAACCGCTCCAACCGCGTAGTCACTAGCGTCACACATCATCTCAAATGGATAATCTCAATATGGTGGTTGAACAACGGGTGCACTAACCAAAGCCTCTTTCAACTTCAAGAAGATTTTATGATATTCTTGATCAAACACAAAGGCTACCTCTTTGCACAAAAGGCGTCAACGGTCCAGCAACCTTGGAGAAATCCTTGATGAACCCGACATGACCCAAGAAGCTTCTGATACCCTTTACCGATGTAGGTAGTTACAAATTTACCATCACTTCGATATTGGCTTTATCGACCTCAATGCCCTTCTTTGAAATTTTGTGCCCAAGCACAATACCATCTTGTACCATGAAATGGCACTTCTCCCAATTAAGAACAAGGTTGGTGTCTTCGCATCTTTGTAGAACCCTACACAAATTAAGAAGACAAATGGCAAATGAACCACTATACACGGAAAAGTCATCCATAAACACTTCCATTATATCCTCCGTGTAATCCGAGAAGATCGACATCATACATCTTTGAAAAGTCACGGGTGCATTACACAAGCCAACTGACATCCTTCGATATGCAAAGGTACCATATGGACAAGTGAAAGCCGTATTCTCTTGATCTTGAGGATGGATTGGTGTTTAAAAGAATCTTGAATAACCATCAAGGAAGCAATAGTAAGAATGAGTAGCCAATCTCTCAAGCATTTGATCAATAAAAGGCAATGAAAAATGATCTTTTCGAGTAGAAGCATTCAATTTTCGATAGTCAATGCACATTCTATGGCCGGTTGTTGTTCTAGTTGGAATCATTTCATTTTCTCATTCCTAACAACGGTTACTCCACCTTTCTTTGGAACTACATGAACCGGGGAAACCCATGGGCTATCCGAAATAACATAGATTATCCCCGCCTTAAGTAGTTTCACAATTTTTTTCTTGACCACTTCTTTCAAATTTGGGTTAAGCCTTCTTTGATGCTTGATGTGTTCATATTTTAGCACTCTTTAGCATGCATTTCTCTTAACGTTTACACTCATTTAAATCACTTAATGCATCTTTTCCTTTATTTTAGGTTCCATTTAGTTTAGGTTCAGTCTTAGAGTCGTAGGTCCATTATGTTGCATTTTCATTGCATTTTGAGTATATTTCAGGTACTGTGGAGGCCTAGGATCAAGGAGAATTAATTGGAGAAGGAAGGAGAACCAAGGGGAATGAAGAGGAGCCAAACACCAAATGATGTAGGCTGCATCGACCAGTCCTCTTCACCAGGTCGATGCAGTAGGTCGATGTGAGCAACACCAGGCAAAAAGAAGGACTGATGCACACTGCATCGACCTATCCGCTTCACCAGGTCGATGCAACAGGTCGATGCAGGCTGCATTTTCTGCAAAAATCTGGGTTTGACTCGGTACCTTCCCCTTTCAGTATATATATGTTTTAGCACATTAAAAACCCTAAGTTTTCTCCTCTCTAGAGTTGGGTTAGATCCAAACTCTTTTCTCGATGTTTTGGACATGATCTTCATCTCCTCATGCCACTTCAGAGAAGAATTCTTCAACTCTTTTATCCATTATCTTTTATTTATGCATTTGCATCATGTTTATGTATTTTTCTTTGTTCTTCATCATGTTTAGGAATTAGGCTTCTTGTGGATTATGAGTTAGGTTAGCTTATGGTTGATTGATGATTGATTAATGATGTCTAGTTTTAGAATCTTGTGATTTCCTATGTTTAGAGAGTACTCAAAGCTAGGATTGATTTTGCTGATTAAATCCTTGATCATAGAATTTTCATGCCCGAAAGATGTTTGTGAAAATATCTAGACCAACTCTAAACATGCTTTCCACATCTTAGCCAGTTAACACTTGATGATTAAGGTGGTTTGTTGACTTATTGGACATATGCATTAAAGATCATTAGTCATTTTAATTACAATTGAGAAATTAGCTTAATTAGATAATTAGTGAATGGATTAGTCTCATGAAAGTGAACTAGTCTACTTTATGGGATCCATGTCTTGGAATTGAACTTGATTTCTTGTCCTAACATCACTACTTACTTGTTAATCATCCTTAGTCAATTACCTGTGCTCATGATCCATATTTTCTCTTTGGTTGGACTATGAGTTATGCTTGATTATGATCCTTTGATGGTTAGATGATGATTAGATGATGATTATTAGGGTTGATTATTATTAGATCCTTCACTTAGGTCGAGATTAAAGCTAGTTTTAACTTGATCACTCAAAATCTAGACCTTTGGTCATTTTCACACCCGAAAGGTGTTTGTGAAAATGTTTGAACCAAACTTTTTGTGAGCTTTACATATCCTAGCCAATTAACCATTGATGTTTAGGGTATTTAGTGAACTAATTGGACTTGCTCATTAATGCTCATTTATTATTTAATTGCAAGTGCGAAAGTCTATGACAATTAGGTGATCAAATGAAGTGGTTAGTATCACGAAAGTGGATTAGTCATAGTATTGAGTTCCATGTTCTAGGATGGTGTTTCATCCAATCTTTTGCACCGTTGTTTGATTGTTAATCCATTCTCATGATAGTATTTCCCATGGTCCAATGCGTTTATCTTGTCTATATTATTTCATTTTACTTTCTTGCATTTCTTAGCATTTTAAACCGTTAAAAAACCCCAAAAATTTTGCTATAGCTTAGTTTGTTTCTCGCATCTCTAGTATTTGCAATCTTTAGTCTCTTGGGTTCGATCCTTAAGTACCACCTCGGTGCACCATGCACTTGTGATTTTGTTTGAGGCTTTACAAATTTTAAAGTTTCGATCGCCTATTGGATCTTTGGTCTCTAGCAAAGGTAAAATAGAGCGCATCAATGCTCAATTGATGATTTAGATTCATCTTCAAGGTAAATTCTATGCATGCATAAAGATGGAGAAATTCTCTTAATGTCATCCAATGAATTACCAATGGCTTTCCTATACTTTCTAAGTTCTTTCAAAAACATGGAAGTTTCTTAATCGGTTAATTGATCATTAATTATCACGGGATAAGTGGAATTGAGTCCAAGAAAGGCGTACCTTAGCCCAAGTGGTAGAGGTTTGAGTTCCAATTAAGGCACTTTGAGCTCACTCCACATGTCCTTATCGCTAGACTTACCATTGCTAGCGTCTTCTTCAATCTCCTTGCTCTCTTCATCATCAATTACAATAAGTAAGTGTTCCCTTCCAAAGGTTTGTGGTAGTCTAGAAGTCTTTCATACCCAATATCATCCTCATTGATGACTCCACACTCCTTACTATACATGGTAAGAGCCACTCCCAAAGGGTCTTCCATACTCAACTCTTTAAGGTATTCATCCACCATCTCATCCAAGGTCTCAATGTAGAAAGCCTTAACCTCAATGGTGGGTTTCTTTTCCATCTTTTCTATGTTGAATGTCAACATGAATTGTCCCAAATGGAGATCAATCAACCCCTTTCTTATATCAATGATTGCACCGGCGGTAGCTAAGAAAGGTCTTCATAGAATAATGGAATCGGTTGGTTCTTCATCCACATCAAGCACAACAAAGTCCATTGGGACAATGAAGTTTCCCACCTTTAGAGGCACATCCTCAATCACACCAATTGGAAAACGAAGAGACCTATCCGCTAGCACCAAAGTGATCCTTGTGTTCTTGTAGTTCGTGAATCCTAACCTCTTTGAAACCGTGAGAGGCATCAAGATTACACTTGCACCAAGATCCACCAAGCACCTAGTGAAAATTAATGGACCTAGAGAGCAAGGCAAAGTGAAACTCCCGGGGTCTTCAAGCTTTTTGCATGCATTTTCTTGGATGATAGCACCACACTCGTGATTTACCGCAACCATGACATGCTCAAGCATCTTTCTCTTAGCAACCGTATCCTTGAAGAGCTTAGCATAAACCGGACAATCTATCATCAAGTCCATGATAGGGATAGTTACCGTAACGTCCCATTAGCTCTTGAAACCTGTCAAGTTTCTTGTCAAAGATCTTCCTCTTGAATCTACCTGGAAATGGAAGTTTTGGTTCATAAGGTGGAGGGATAAATGGGGTCTTCTCTTTGACAGTCTCCTTAGACTTCCCTTGTGGCTCCTTCTCTTCATCAATGAGAATTGGTTCACTAGGAGTTACCTCTCTACATCTTCCTTCTTAATATCAACTTCCATCTCTTGGTTCTTCTCAAGCCCATCAACCTTTTTCTTCTTGGGAAAAGGTGCTCTTGTATCAAATTTCTTGCCACTCCTTAGCATTAGAGCTATACAAAACTCCTTTGGATTTGCTTCGGGCTTACCTGGTAGTGTTCCAACGGGTCTCTTTGAAGTTGAAGCAACTTGAGCTATTTGGTTATCCAAGGTTTTCATGTGAGTAGAGAGGTGCTCAAACTTCACATTTAGATCATTGTAAGAACCATCCACCTTGTTGTGGATCTCCGTTATTCTCTTGTTCAACTCAATAGCTACCTTCCCTTGTTCTTCTAAGAGTTGCTTAAGGAGAAGATTTGTCTCATCATACTTAGGTGGTGGTAAGAAGAGCTACCTTGTCCTTGGTAGTTTTGATTTCCTTGAGTTTGGATACCTTGTTCATTTGGAATGAAATGAGCTTTTGGTTGAAAGTTCCCTTGTTGTTGAAATTGGGGACTCACCACAAAACCTTATTGTTGGAAGTTTTGTTGTTGGATAAAGCCTTGTCTTTGAGGCTTTTGTTGAGGGTAGACTTGGTCTTGAGGGTTCTCAACGTTGGTGCTCCTATAGGAGAGATTGAGGTGATTCCTATAATTCGGGTTGAAGCATATTTGTTGGTTGTATCACTACAAGAATATAGGCGATTACCAATGGAAGGATACGTTGGTAATCCGTCGTAAAATGATCACTGCGACGAATTACCAACGAAATAAAATTCGTCGTAAACCGCTCGACGTAAATAATATACGACGTAAAATCGTCGTAACTTTTACGACGAAACAAAATTGTCAGTAATTCGTCGTCCAATATTCGTCGGTAAATCGACGGTATATTGGGACGATGTTGCGTCAAATTGCAACGAGAAGGAACGAAGTCGTAAAAACCGACGTGAATCGGCTGTGAATTTTTCGACGAAATTACGAAGAATTCGTCGCTAATTCGTCGTAACGTTGGGACGGATTAACATCGACTGTATTCATTGTCGTCGTTAATGCGTCGTAATATTGGAAAAGATTAGCATTGGATTTTTATTTTATTTTAAAATAAAAATTAAAAAAATATATTAAAATATTATAATTAAAATAAAAAACAATATTAAAATAAAATTTAAAATAAAATAAAATTCAAATTAAAATAAAAACATAAATGATAAATAAGTTAAAACTAAAAAACATACAAATAATCATCTAAACTAAATCATGATCCTCTAGGTTGATCATATCATCGACATTCGCGGCCTCAGCAGGAGTCTGCTCTGGAGCCCCCCGATGACTCGTCTCACCCGTCGGGGCTGGTGTCGCACGTTGCCTTTGTTGCAACGCCTCGGCCAAAACTGGATTGCTCGCAGCTAAGATCTCGAATAGGTGGTCGTACTCCTACATGTGCTGCCTGTTAGCGGCCTGTTGCTCTCGGAGTGTCGCAATCTCCTCATGCGCGACATTGAGTTGCGTACGCAACTCAGTCGGATCCTCGAAAGTGCGGCGCGGAGCAGACGAAGAAGCGGCTGAGACGTCTTGGATCGACCCAAGTCCTAAGATCCTTCCTTTCTTCTTCGGGGCAACCTGAAAAATGAAAACATGATAAAAAAATCGTATTATAATTAAGTTTATAAAAAAAAACTAGTATATATATATATATATATATATATGTTTATTGAAGTTAATTAGTTTACCTCTTCGAATATATGGTCGATCTCGGGTGTGGTGAGTCCCCCGGACTGGACCGAGCTACCACCCGGAGATTGCTGGAGCTGTGACTGACGCTCGGCAACTCTCGCCGTCGCGTCGTTGTAGATCGTCCATAAACGCTCCATTCTTTCTCTTGTGGGTCTCCCTGAAAACCTCAGTAAGAGGAGGGAGATCCCCGCCGTTCGCCTACAAATAAAAGGGAAACAAATTAAGTCATGTTATAATAGCGTAAAATAATGAAAAAATATATTATATAAGTAAGAAAAAGAATTATACCATCGCCAAGCGCTTCCCCGCAAAAGGCGTTTGTCCAGAAGTATGTGGCGTAGGCGGGAGTCCATCTGGGGCTACCGTGTTCCGAGATGCAGAACACTTCGCTAAAACTGTCTGCGAGTGCGGATCCTGCCAATAGCGCACAAGTCCGGCCCACACGGTTGGGCCCACGTAGATGGGACGTGCGTCGTCGCCTTTGTTCTTCCACGCCTTCTTCCAGTCTGCGACATTGTTGGCTAGTCGCTTGGTCGCCTTGGCCACGAACTCCTTTTTGACCCGCTCATGAATCGAAGGCGCCCAACGCCATTTTTGCTACAAAGAAAAATTTAGAAAATTAGTACATAATATATATTTAAAAAGACAAGATATCTGTATAAATAATAAGACTAAATAATTAAAATATTACCGCAAAACACTTAAACCATGTCGATTGGATATGAGCCGGAGTTTGGCTCCAATTGGCGTGGGGCTTAGAGAAATAGGCTTTAATCGTGTTTGAAATGCTACGTCCCACTTTGTTATCGATATTAAACCTAAAAAAATATAATAATCAAATTAACAATGTATAATAAACAAAATAATAATATAATATAAAATAAATTATTATTAATAAACGTACCAAAATGTCCCAGGAGGGCGAAGCGGATCTAAAACATCCAATCCGTCACGGCCAGGTTGCATTATGATTTCCTCGACCGTCATGTGCGAAAACGGGGGCGGCGGAACTATATACTCGTCCGGAGGAGGTGGCGGTGGTGGTGGAGGTGGCGGAGGTGGCGCCATTGGCGCTGATGTCTGCGTCTCTGTCGCAGTAGATGAGTGGACACGCCGAGAAGTTTCTGGCGTACTACCACTAGTGCCAGAACCTCCTCTACCTGTCTCATGCAGGAACTGAATGTAATGTGGCGGACGGGACCGGTTAGCCATCTGAAAAAATAGATAGCAAAACCAGCAAATTAATATCAATGTTATGAAACTAATCCTAAAATAATAAATATATTTTTAATTAAAATTTAATCGTAGCAATTTCGATCTAATAATTTTTCGAATCTAACAAATTTCCAATCTAATTCCAGATCTAATTCTAGATCTAATTTCCAATGTAATTCCAATCTAATTCCAAATCTAATTCTAAACATAAGGAATTTCTTATTTAATTCCGAACCTAAACTATATCTATATATCTATATATAATTAAATTTGTTTTAGAATTTACCTTATTTTAGAAAAAAATCGCGTAGAGAGAGAGGAGATTGCTAGAGAGAGAAAGTGCAGAAGACAAAAAATGAATCGAGGTGGTATATATAGAATTAGGTATCGTCGTTAATCCGTCCCTAAATAACGACGGATTTACGAGGCGACGTCGTAAATCCGTCGTAAATCAAAAATTACAATTTTTGTTTTCCCGCAGGCGGGAATTTTAGAATCTTTTGGTTTACGATGAATTTACGACGATTCCTCATTAATTCGTCGTAACACTTTTTAATATTTTAGTTTTCCCACACGCGCCAAAACCAAATTTTTTGAGTTAGCGATGGATGAACGACGGATTTGTCCAGTTCCTTGTTAATCCGTCGTTAGTTAACGACGAATTAACAACGAACTGGACAAATCCGTCGTTAATCCATCGGTACCTCAAAAGCTGTCTTATCAATAGCCGTATAGGGTATGTTTAGGGTATACCCAATTTTTTGACGTAGCGACGGATTAACGACGGATTTGTCCAGTTCGTTGTTAATCCGTCGTTAGTTAACGACGGATTAACAACGAACTGGACAAATCCGTCGTTAATCCGTCGCTAACTCTCTTATCAATAGCCGTTTAGGGTATGTTTAGGGTATACCAAATTGTTGGGTCCAAATTGCCGTTTAGGGTATGTATAGGGTATAAACATACTTTGCACTTACTTAGATTATAAAAGATTAAACTTCATTAATTTTCGAAATCATTCCACAAACCATAATTTATATATATACTTAAGAGAAAAAATAATTCATGAGAACACAATAAAATTTCAATTATCAGAGTCATTGTCAGATACATCAGTTGAGCCCTCATCGTTTGGGTCATCGTCACTTTTATCAAACTCATCAGAGACTTCCCCTGCCTCAGTGTCGTCAACGAGATTTTCAACCTGTCGGTTTTGCGGATCTACTAGGAGAATGTCGTCAGTTATCTGATTTGGTTGCGGCATATCATAACATGTATCTTGTTGAAGTGGGATTTCATCGACACCAATTATTTGACCTCGGGGAGCAACTTTTATAACCGCTAACCAAGAAATACCCATTTTACGTACTCGTGGATATGGGACGAAGCTAACTTGCTCTGCTTGTGAAGCTAGGATGAATGGCTCAAACTTGTTGTATCGTCTTGATTCGTTGACATCAACAATTCCGAATTTGTTTAACCTTACACCTCGACCAACGATAGGGTCGAACCATTCGCATTTAAATAGGACGCACTTCAAGTTAACCAATCCTGGGAATTCAACTTCAATTATTTCCTGCAATACTCCATAATAATCTGTTTCGCCCTTCACACAAACACCATAGTTTGCAGTCGCCCGCCGTTTACCGTACTCATACGTATGAAACGCATATCCTCGTGTGAAATACATTGGTGCCGTTGTTATTTTGGCGAGGGGTCCTTGAAGCAACTCATGAAACCATAATGGATAGGCCGTGTCGCCATATTCAACCTGCAAACAAATTAAATTAATGAAATAATATTACACTCTCCAGCCAATTGTACGTCATGATATATATGTGATGAATTTGAACATACCTGCATCTTCAAACAAGGGGAAAAGTGTTGGTCTTTACGAATGTTAATTTCGTCGATTGATATACCATCGATGGCTTCTTGCACCTGAGAAACAAATAAGCTGCAAAGAACGAAAAATTATATTTTTATGAAATATATACTAATTAATTAAACAAAGACTTATTTAATTAAAAGAAATGTAAAAATTGCACCTTGTGTAAAATCGTACTTACTTTTCGAAATGCTGCATTTCCTCACAATTCAAGAGGATATATGTGTGTGCGCTGTGGTAGTCTTTTTCATTTGACCACCAAACTTGTTTTAATTTGCCACTTAATCTCCCGATTGGTGAAACTATGTCTGGGACACCTTCTACTGCATATGTCCGGGCAACTCCACCATCATCATAGCGTCGCGGAGCCCGTTTTCGTGTGCGAACGCTTGGCGCAAAATAGTACAAAGTGAAATGAGAAGTTTCTTCGGTTAAACTGCCAGCAACAATTGAACCTTCAACTTTTGCAAGGTTTTTCGCCTTTCCTTTCAAATGTTTCATGAAGCGCTCGAATGGGTACATCCACCGGAACTGCACAGGCCCTCCTAGTGCCGCTTCATGAGGTAGATGAATAGGGAGATGTTCCATAACATTAAAAAATGATGGTGGAAATATTTTCTCCAAATTGCAAAGCAATATTGCAATGTTGGCATCTAATTGCTCGATTCCATCTTCTGTCAAAGTTCGCGTGCACAAATCTCGAAAGAATGATCCAATGCCTGAGAGCAAAATGTAATTTATCCAATGGACATATATAACATATAGTAAGTTATATGAATTAAAAAAGTGGCCAACCTGCAATTGCTTCATGGACATTTTGTGGTAGAAGTTCCGCAAATGCGAAAGGAAGTAAACGTTCCATAAACACATGACAATCGTGGCTTTTCATCCCTGCAAACTTTTTCCCCTGATCAACACATTTAGAAAAGTTCGAAACATATCCATCAGGAAATTTTACTTCCGATGCCATCCACTTAAACAATGTCGCCTTCGCATCCCCCTACAACCTGAAAATAGGAACCGGTGCTTTCCCATTGTGCGTAAGATGCAACTCACTCCTCGCACATATATCAGGTAAATCTAATCTTGACTTCACGTTGTCTTTAGTCCTCCCCTGCACATTCAGAATTGTATGCATGATGTTATCGAAGAAGTTTTTTTCGATGTGCATAACGTCGAGATTGTGGCGCAGTAGATGCTCCTTCCAATACGGAAGCTCCCAAAAAATGCTTCTCTTATGCCAATTGTGATCCTCACCATAACCATCCGGCATATTGGATGGAGTGTGCCAATTACCCCCACGCACAATTGTTTCTTGTGCTCCATAATGATCAATTTGTCCTTCAATCTCTTCCCCAGATTGAAACACAGGTGGGGGGACACGGACAACTTTGTTCTTCCTAAACAACCTCTTGTTACGCCGATAAGGATGGTTAATTGGGAGAAATCGGCGATGACAATCAAACCAGCTAGTTTTCCTTCCATGTTTCAATTGAAACGCATCTGTCCGATTAAGGCAATACAGACACGATAACCTACCATGCGTAGTCCATCCCGAAAGCATTCCATATGCAGGGAAGTCACTTATCGTCCACATAAGCACTACATGCATGTTGAAATTTTTCTTCTTCGAGCAATCATACGTTCGCACACCTGTATACCACAACTGCTTTAGCTCATGAATAAGAGGCTGTAGGAACACATCCAGGGACCGCTTTGGATGGTTAGGCCCAGGGACTAGAATACTCAAGAAAAGAAATTTTCGTTGCATGCACATATCTGGAGGAAGGTTATAAGGCGTAACTATAACTGGCCACAAAGAATATTGTCTACCTGACATACCAAATGGACTAAACCCATCTGTGCAAAGACCAAGATATACGTTGCGCCTCTCTTTTGCGAATTCTCCGTGTACAGTTTGAAAGTGTTTCCACGCCTTTGCATCTGATGGATGACTAACCTCGCCATCTGACTGTGAATGTTCAGCATGCCATCTCATCGATGAAGCTGTCCTTTCCGACTGATACATTCGCTTTAACCTATCAGTTATAGGGAGGTACCACATCCGTTTATACGGTACCTTACTCCTACCTTCCGGCTTATATCTCGGTTTTTGGAAAAATCGACATTCCTGCAGCTGATCATCATCTTTCCAAAATATCATACAGTTGTCAATGCATACATCTATTATCTCAGAAGGTAACCCCAGACTAAACACCAACTTTTGTATTTCGTAGTATGATTCAGCAGACAAATTATCCTCTGGCAAATACTCTTTCAATAAAACTGCCCATGCATCCATACAATTCTCAGGTAAATTATGATCGGTTTTAATGTTCATCATCCTAGCTGCAAGTGACAATTTTGAAAGACCTTCTCTACATCCATCGTAGATTGGCTGGTTTGCAGCGTCTAACATATCATAAAATCGCTTAGCGTCTAAGTTGGGTTCCTCAACAGTATTATCAGAATATGCAGCTGTTGTTCCATATTGAAATGCATCTGTAACCATGTCATGAATCCTATCATGATCTTGATCATCCTGATTATCATGATAGCCAAATTGATGCGGATGCTCATGCATATGATCAAGTTCAACATGATCTACAGCTTGATAATTACGATTGCTACTACTTGCATCATCATTCCAAGTACTATTACCCTCGCCATGTTGAAACCAAACATAATATCCAGGCCTAAACCCTCTATTTAGTAAATGTTTCCATACAATATCAGTATGAATACATTTCCTATTCATGCACTTCCGGCAAGGACAGAACATCTTACCGCTTTCCAAAGTTAGGGGTGTTTGACTCGTCTGGTACATGAATATTTCCACCCCGTCGCTGAACTCTTTCGTTACCATTCCATCAGAATCTTTGTGCATGTACATCCACTTTCGCAGTTCGTATATATCCGCTCCAGACATATTTTGCTTTGAAAAAGTGTTTTTTTTTAAAGAATGTTTTTTTTTTTACTTCCAACCCTCATTGAATTCGGTATATATAGGCAAAAAATGACCAACGAGTTACCAACGAATTTGGGACGCCCAATTTTGCGACGCTCTCACAATGATTTTACATCTAGTTTACGTCGATATAGTCTGTCGTAAAAAAACAGATACAGGAATGAAGAAAACGTGTTCACCAACCAAATTTTCGTCGTAACATTCGTCACAATTTAACAACGAAATATTTCAGTGCTATGTCGATGTTAATTAACAACGAAATAATGACGAATCGAATGGTCGTCGGTCATTCATCGTAAACTCGACGCTATTGTACAACGAATTAACGACGAATTTGTTCATTGTTAGTTAACGACGAAATTACGATGAATCATCAGTACGACGTTACATCGTCGTAAAGTCGTCGCTACTTAACTACGGATCAAATCCGATGTTAAAATCTGACGTTATACCTGCTGTTTCTTGTAGTGTATCCCCCTTGCATATAACTAACCTCTTCTTGCCCTTCTTGATAAACCTCTACGCATCCTTCTTGGTTCCCATCAAACTCTCCAACATAATTCATAGCTTTTTGTATGGATAAGATGAATTTTTCCAACTTCTCATGTAGTTCCTTGATTCTTGTATCCTCTCCCTTAGGCTGTCTCACGACCCTATCGTAGTCTCTTCCATAGAAATGGTCGCTTTGAGCGAGATTCTCCACTAGTTGCTCACCTTGCTCTATGATAAAGCTTGCAAAGTCTCCATTACTAGCGGTATTTAGGCCGATGTGATACTTTTCCTCAATACCAAAGTGAAATATCCCTAAAAGGGCTTCCATAGGGACCCCATGATGGGGGCAAGAACGCGTATATCCTTTCAACCTCTCCTATGCCTCATACAAAGTTTCATTCGGGCCTTGTTGAAAGCTTGTGATATCGTTTCTAATCTTCGCGGTCCTTTGATTGGAGAAGAACTTGGCCAAAAATCTCTTCTTACACTATTCTCATGTCGTGATGGAGGAGGTTACCACGCTCTTCTCTCATTGAGAACCCTTGTCCCCAAGAGAAAATGGGAAGAAAGTAAATTTGATGACATCTTTGTGAACTCCATTCATCTTGACCGTTGCACAAAGACGCTCAAAGTTATCCACATGCTCGATAGAGTGCTCCATGGACAAACCGAAGAAGCGATTATTTTGCACCATGTTGATCAAGCTCGACTTGATCTCCCAATTGTTGTTCCCACAAGGAGGAACTCTAATACCCGTCTTTGTGCCATTTGTGATAGGTTCATCAAAGTCGCATATCCTTCTTGCCTCACGAGGTTGATGAACGGGCCCTCTAGCTCCCGCATTTTCAAGGCCAACCCCATGTGCGTCACGTTCTTGATCATTTTGTTGAGGTTCCATATTCAACCTTCTCAAATGATCTTGTCATTCCTTTTCTCTTCTCGTCTCTCTTTCTAAATGCCTAATATCCAAAACAAGGGGTTGGAGGTTTGTTGGTCCTCTACTCCTCAAGTTTATGCACCTATAGAGTTTGAGAAAGACAACACAAACGAAAAAAGTTCGTATCAAAATAAAAATAAAGACTTAGTCTCAATCAAATTCTAAATCCTAATGGCTATTGCTAAATTCCCCGGCAACGACGCCAAATTTGATGTGTGTCAAATTGAATTTATACCTAGAATCAGCCAACAATACACTCTAGTTGTTGTAGCATAGTATAGGGTCGAACCAAGAGAACTTATAATAACTACACTAGGAATCCAAGCAAAAGACTAAGCCAAGCGATTCAAAGATTGTATTTTTGATGTTTAAAATCCTAATTACGAAATAAAATTAAGTGAAACAAGAAAATGATAATGCAAATGAAAGACAAACAAAGCCAAACAAGTAAGCAAGCACTAACAAGATCAAAACAAGAGGATCAAAGCATAAACAAAGTCTAAATACAAAAGTCAACTATAAAGTCAACGACTAAAAACTTGATCAAATATGGGGAAGTATGGGATTTGCGCAAAGCAATTGACTCGGGATGTTTAATGACTAACCAATGATGCTAGGACTAACAATCAAACTCAATTCCATGGCATGAATCACACACAATAGACTAATTCACTTCCATGATAATAATCCATTTTCTAATCACTTAGTTAAGCTAATTTCCCAATTACAATTAAATGATCAATAATCATTAAGCATAAGTTTATAGAGCCAACTAATCACCTTAATAATCAATTCTCATTGGTTAAGAATGAAAAGCAAATTTAAAGTTCTCCTAGATATTTCATCAAACACCTTCCGGGCATGAAATGTCCATGTTCTAGATTTTGATTGATCATGTCAAATCTAGACTTAAGCACACCTTAAACCTTAGAAATCATAAGAATCTAAACCTAAGAATCACTAATCATCCATCAAACATCCCTAATCTACTAAGCCCAAAAACCCATAAGATAACTACTCACTAATCATTATGCAAAACTCATAAGCATGATTATAGACATAAACATAAAAGAAATAATAAAAGATTAAAGAAAACTTCACTAAATGTAGAAAATGGCAAAGATCCAAGTACAAATCATCCAACATGTATTTTGGGTCTTTAAGAGGAAAGGATAAAATCAAACTTAGGTTATTCTCTTGCTAAAAACATATGTATAGGTCTAAAAAAGGTTTCCGGGTCAACCCGGGAGAAACCGGGTCGGACCTTGGATCTTGAAGAAAATGTGGTTCATATCGAACCCCTCTCCTTCGAAATGGGGGGTCGATATATTGTCTATTTTTTTCTTCTTTCTTCTTGATGGTTCATATCGAACCCCATCCCTTCAAAATGGTGGGTTCGATATATTGTCTGTTTTTTTCTTCTTTCTTCTTGATGGTTTATATCGAACCCCTCTCGTTCGAAATGGGGGGTTCGATATATTGTCAGTTTTTTTCCTCTTTCTTCTTTTCTTTATTTTATCTGTTGAACTTCAACTCTCTTTGTTCTTGTTTCATTCCCCTTCTCTTTCTTGGCTCACACTATGTCATGAGATCTCCATCTTGATATAAAATCATGCCTCAAGCTCCAAGATCTCCAAAGGCACCTAACACAAACAAAAACAAGGACCAAAGTGTACAAACACAAATTCTAACTCTTAAATGCATCTAATCACTAAAATGAAACAAAAATGGTCGAAATGTGATGCAAATGGTATGAGGTAATGGACAGGGGATGACAAAAACATGAGTCTAATGGTGTAAAAACACCAAATATCAATGATCTTGTCAGTCGTTTGTCGCTCGTCATAAACACTGCCAGAATTCTCATCGCTCGTCGTTGAGGAGCGACAAGAGTTTAACTATTTAGGGTTTTTTGTGTTTGTTGTGATGATCTCGTCATTGTCTTGGGAATTCCTTATTTATAGACTTCGTGAACCCTAATCCTTCTTGGATTGGGTCTCGTCTGTCGCTGGTCCATCCTAATTCTTTTAGGAGTAGGGTGTTATGTCGGTCTTTTGTCATATTTCCCTGAGAAATAATAATATGTTAGAAGTGGAAGTTGGGATCTTTGCTAAACCGTTGGTCATTACCAAACCGTTGATAAGAATCATCGGTCGCTGGTCAATCAATAATAGAAATTCTATCGCTGGTCAAGACTGTTCGTCGCTACTCACCTGACAGCAATGACGTGGTCAACGCCGTGAACTGCGACTTTGCGTTAGCTTCCAGAGACTGTTGGAAACTTCTAATCGCAAGGAAATAGCAACGACTGAGTGAGCAAGTTAAAAACCAATTTAACCTCCAATTTATGAATTAGATTTTGACAGTGACCGGCTGGTGAATTTATTTCATCCACCAACTTGCCCCTTACTCTCCAATTTCTAAATTAGAAGTTGGAGAGTATTTTATTTTATCGTCCGTTGGTCCTTGTCCTGTGACGTCTTTTTCTCGTAGTGACCTTGTTGATTTTGTGTTCAACGACGCTGTTGCAGCTACCATGTGGAAGGACAAGCGCATATTCTCTCTTTGTTGTGCTTGACGTAGGACCCATAAGTGCACAATGACGAACATTGATAGGAGGCTATCATTTTCTTGTTAACTTTAGAGGTGCAATGACAAACAATGTGATGTCCTTCCTCCTAGTTTTTTGCTTGGGCGATGTGGGGCCCATAAGTGGTGTGCAAGGACAAGCACATGTGACATGTCTCTTGTAGTGAACCAATGTGAGCTTCTTTCTGTCCCTTGTCACTCGTTGCCCCCTTTTTCTATTATTTATATTAATTGTCTTCGTGAGGTGCTTTCATCTAATGTGCAATGACACATCAACGAAGAGTTGATGCTCCTTTTCTCTTGTCCATGTGCATGTTACAAGGACAAACATTTTGGTTCCTCGTGTGGAAGGAGAGACATAATATGATGTTCTCTCTTTTGTCATTCTTTTTGTTTCTTTTATTTTTTCTCCTTTTGTTTGTTTGAAAAAAGCTTGAAGTTGCAACGACAAGCTGCTTACTTGTCATTCCTCCTTTGACAAGTTGTTTGCTTGTCCTTCCTCCCTTTTTTTTTGTTTCCGGTCCATGTGAGACCATGGCAAGACAGAACGGAAAGTTATATTGGAGAATGATATTGACCTTTTCAAAGGAGCACAAGGACAACCAGTGGGAGCTTTTCCCCTTTTTTATTTATTTATTAATTTTCTTTATAGGATACGTAGAAAGAAAGTGGCGAAGGTGGGGCGAGGAAGGATAGACAACAGTGAATTGACATCATCCTCTTATCGTTACCTTTACTTTCTCTATGCAGTTTCTCAATGTCACACGGTACCAAGACCATTCATAGGTGAGTTTGACGTAACTGCTTTGCAGGTTACATGTTGTCGTAAATTTTTAATGTGAGAGCGCTTTGCATTTGGTGCGTGACCGTTGCTTGTGCCTCCTTCTTAATATGTATTAACATCAGAGTATCATACATTTATTTATGGGATAATACACTGTGTTTAGAGTGTTCATTGACATTGCTTCCAAGATATTTCTTAGTAGTTATAACTATCACGTTATTTTTCTATTGAGGCAGTGCCTTTGGATAAGCAATGACGGCCGCCATAATCATATGTACCAACGACATTAACCGTGGTTACTGCTTGTCATGCTTTCAGGAGGCGTTGCCTTTTTTTTTTTTAATTTGGTTAGACCATGGTTGTCATGTGCAATGGCTTTGCCATTGTCTTGTTTATCATTGGTAGCTGTCGCTACTCTGTATTGGGAGGTTGTGCTCCTGACTATTTTCAGTCTGAATGTCATTTGTCAATGTTCACATTGAAGATTTTCCTCTTGCATATTTTTGCAGTGACAGTCGACGCGAGGTTTGAGAACCTCATCAAATTCATATGTTGAACAACTCATTCATTGAAACGTTCTTCCGTAGACGTGTGGTGAAACGGTACAATAAAAAAGTAGAAAAGCATTGACGACTCTTGGATCGTCGTAAAATTATAAAAACCAAAAAATCAAAGATTGAAAACTTAAACCAACCTAAAAGTAGTAGCTTTTTAGATGTAGAGCGTTCCACCTGTTAGGTTAGTTATTGCCTTACCATGCACGAATCAGATCGCGGGGAGTGACAGTGGCGGTAAGCCGGGTCTTCCTCCTACTTGATTTGTGTCCAGGCTCTGGAGAGCACGTCTTCCATAGTTATACATTGATACTTCGTTTGTTCTTTGTACATGTCACCATCTGGGAGTAGACCTCTCTTGAAAGCGGAGATGGCTGTTGATGTGACGCAACTTGGAATGGATATTTTTACCTTGTTGAAGCGTCCCACATAACTATGCAGTGATTCTCCTTTATTCTGCATCACCTCGTAGAGATCAGCATATGTTTTCTCCATGTTTCTGCTGCTTGCGATTGCTCGATAAAGTGGTCAGTCAGTGATGTAAAAGAGTTTATCGACGTATTTGAAAAGTTCGTAAACCACTGGCGGGCTGGTCCTGTGACATTTGAACCAAATCTCTTGCACATGCTAGCTTCCCTATACTCTCTTTTAATTGCGGCTGTGAACATCCGCTGCTTGTGTTGTGCTATGTGGTTGTCAAGATCTGTCGTCCCATCGTACATCTTCATCGAGGAGAACGTGAACTTCTTTGGCATCTCTACAAGTGCGATCTCGTCTGTGAACGGAGTGTCAGCATATCAGTTGGGAGCACTCTTAGTAATCGGGAGAGCTACTCCTGGAAGTCGCTAATCATTGCTTCCAGATATTTGAAAGCCAACACTTCTATGCATGGATCGTCTGTTGATTGGTTTGTCGCTGCTTCATTAGGACGAAGCAAAGATCGAGTGACGTTCGTCCTAGCTACACCCATGTTATGTGCACCAATTTCTTGCAGTAGCACCGTCCTAGTATCTGTAGTCAGTGGAGTTCTGTCAAGCGGCTGAATCATATTGATGCGTCTATGGAATCTATTTCGAGCGTCGACATTGGTGCCTCTGTCTTCGGCGATCAAAGAGGTGTTCTCAGCTCTCAAGAAAGCATTCTCTGCCTCGAGTAGTGCTAGTCGTTCTTCGTTCTGCTTCATCTGGGCGGTGAGTGCCACCAATTGAGCAGTGGAATCTTGAGGGTTGTCACCTCCTGTAGGAACCTCGTCGTTAACTCTATTCGTCATATCTCACGTATTTAAAACTCCCCCTCCTTCTAGCGTCAAACTGTTTGGGTAAATTTTAACCAGTTCGAATCGAAACAGTCATACGGAATGACGAGAAAAGATTGACTTTATTGATCAACGAGTTTTGACATGGAATCAATATTAATTACAAAGAATCAAAATCAATATCGCAAAGAGATGATCTTGTCAGTCGTTTGTCACTCGTCGTAAGCACTGCCAGAATTCTCGTCGCTCGTCGTTGAAGAGCGGCAAAAGTTTAGCTATTTAGGGTTTTGTGTTTGTTATGATGATCTTGTCTTTGTCTTGGGACTTCCTTATTTATAGACTTCGTGAACCCTAATCCTTATTGGATTGGGCCTCGTCTGTCGCTGGTCCATCCTAATTATTTTAGGAGTAGGACATTATGTCGGTCCTTCGTCATATTTCTCTTAGAAATAATAATATGTTAGAAGTGAAAGTCGGTTGCTTTGCTAAACCGTTGATAAGGGTCATCGGTCGCTGGTCAATCATAACAGAAATTATGTCGCTGGTCAAAGACTATTCGTCGCTGCTCACCTCTTACTATTCTTTGGACAGCAATGACGTGGTCAACACCGTGAACTGTGACTTTACGTTAGCTTCCAGAAACTATTGGAAGCTTCAAATAGCAAGAAAATAGCAACGACTGACTGAACAAGTCAAAAACCGGTTTAACCTCTAATTTATGAATTTGATTTTGACAGTTACTGACTGGTGAATTTATTTCACCCAACACCCACTAGTTTTGTTTGTTCTAACCAAGAAATTCTAAGTGTTGGTGTTTATTGTGTTACTTGTGGTAAATTCATAATTCTGAATAGGATAAGTGAGAGACCGCGAAAAATAATCTCAGTGAGTGTTAATGGCTGAAACGTGGGACAGAACATGCGAGTCCGTGCTGGTCGCAGAGTAGTTGCTTGCACGATATTATTGTAACTCATAATCTCATAATGAGATATATTTTCCTTTAATCTTAGGGAAGGTTACTTAAATAGCGAAAAAAAATTTGTATAACTAAAATAGTGTTATTTTTTTCTAATATTACTCAAAAAAAATTCTTAGCCCATAATAATTTTTTAGATTCTAACGAAAATTTTATCGCGAAATTGCATAATTTTTTTAGGGACAATTCCCAAAATGCCACTTTCGAATCTGACTTTTACAAGCGTGCCACTCTCAGCTGGCCATTTTCATATATGCCACTTTTTAATAACAAAAGTCAATATTGTCCCTAGAGAAAACAAACCCTGAATCGCCGTCTGATATTTCAATCTCTTCTCTCTTCTTTGAGACCCTTAATGCCGTTTCAAAGCGAATCAACTCGCTGTTTCCCTTGCTGTGTTTCTCTCCGCCATCGGATTAGCACTCAGCGAGATCTAGGTCTATATCTAAAGGTAAATTCACGATCTATGATTTCGTTGCAAATCTGATTTGGGTTACAGATATAGGGTTTTTGATTCGTTGTATTTTTTCTCCTTATGTATTTCAATGGAGAATCGCTAGGTTTTTGATTCGATTTGGGTTACAGATCTAGGATTTTTGATTCGATGTAGTAATAAATCTGTGTTGTATTTGGGGTTAAATTTCAATCGTCAATTTGGGGTTGATTTCAATCTGGGTTAATTTGTTGAATGTTCTTCTTCTTCGATTTTTTTTTTTTGAATTTTATCAAATGATGTTCTTATTTTTGATCTTTATTTTTGTCTTACAGTTTTGTAATTATAATTTTTTGTAAGTTTTAAAGCATAATTAAAATGTTTTATAACATAATTTTGATGTTAGGATCTCTGTTAGATAGATATCCTCTAAATCTGGGGATGATTGATCTCTGTAACTGCGTACAAAAGTGCTTTATCAGTTTTTTGTAATAGTTCTATAATTTTTTTGAACAGTTTTATAAGGTGAATTATATAACATGATCCTTATGTCTATGTCTTTCGAATCGATGGATTTACCTGAACAAATTAAGCTACCCCTCAGATGTACAAACCTGGTCTTGAACCAGACAGGAACGTGGCAGTACAACAACACTCAAACCTGTAATTGGTTGGCTTTGTTGAAAGCAAACTAGGAAAAGACTTGTTCAAAAGGATGAAGAAGATTGAACCAGTTTGAAAAGAAACGCTTTTTTTTTCAATCTGTTGGTATACTCTTATTGATTTTCTTTAAGCGGTTTGAAAAGATGAGTGTATGTGTGTGTAGTAGAATGATGTGCTATTTTTCTTGTGTGTAGTAGAACAACATATTCACAGGTAATATTGAAAATGGTCTACGAAATTCGTCCATATTATATCTACTTGACATGTCAATTTTATAAGGTGTTTTTTGCTAGAATTTTTTTTACAAGGTGTTTAAAATGTTCTATAAGCTAATTAATAAAAGTAACCTCATTGTTTTTAGTAAACACAAATATTTATAAGTTTCTATAAGTTTTATAAGGTACTTAAAAGGTTTTATAAACAGATTTATAAAAGAATATTTATAAGATTTTGTAAGTCTTATAAGGTGGTGTTTAAAAAGTTTTATAAGCTTATTTATAAAATTAACTTCATTGTTTCGTCAAACACAAGTATTTATAAACTTTTGTAATTTTTATAAGGTACTTAAAAGGTTTTATAAACAGATTTATAAAACAGTATTTATAAGATTTTGTAATTCTTATAAGGTATTTAAAAGGTTTTATAAACTTATTTATAAAATTAATTTCATTGTTTCGTCAAACACAAGTATTTATAAATTTTTGTAATTTTTATATGGTATTTAAAAGGTTTTATAAGGTACTGAAAATATTTTGTAAACATATTTATAAAATAATATTTATAAGATTTTGTAAGTCTTATAAGGTGTTTAAAAAGTTTTATAATCTTATTTATAAAATTAACTTCATTGTTTCGTCAAACACAAGTATTTATAAATTTTTGTAATTTTAATAAGGTATTTAAAAGGTTTTTAAGGTACTTAAACGATTTTATAAACTAGTAAACCAATTATATAGAGGGAAGAGACACTTAACAAATACAACAACTGAGAAACTGTTCCAACATTTTTTTAATCAGATTTCTTCAGACAACCATGAGATCACCATAGTTACGCATGAGGAAGATTCCTCCTGCAAACACTCCAAATTCCATAATTGGTACAGAAAAAATAAGTCCTGATTTAGCTTCTTGAAACATACAAATGAATCAAATTCTACGTTTAATTGAATAAATTCGGGAGAAAACCATAAAATCATATTCAATATTTGTGTAATATCCAGAAATTCAATAGAAGGTTAAGAGAAAGCTCTGTTACAGCATCGCAAAACATACAAATCTCCACTTTTCAAGCTGAATCAATCAGTTCCGAGACATTCATCGCGTACGTCGTCAACAACGAGATCTCAGAAGAGATCGCGACGGGAGATCGGAGACAGCAAAATTGGAGACGGCGAAATCGAAAATGGAAAGATATGAGACGGAGAGATCGGATTTGAGAGGAGATCTCGAGTTGATGGTGATTTGAGAAAGAGATCTCAAGATTTGAAAAAATCAATACAAAAAGTTAGGGTAAAATGAGTCAAAGGGTAATTTGAGAATATGAAAAATAGAAGTGGCACGCTTGTAAAGATTTTTAAACAGTGTCATTTTAAAAAAGTGGCATTTCTCAAAATTTTTCATTTTTTTATCCGCTTGAGATAAAAGTTCGTGTTATTTACGAAAATATTAAAGGTTATTTATGAATTTTGCCCTCGTAATTTCTGAAAATTCACAATAATAAATATGGCGTAGTAATGGTGGAAAAGTTTTGGGTTGATAGACTTATTTTAGGTGATATATTATTTGGAAAGTGGGAAAGTTTTGACGTAGACTTTTGTATGGTAGACATTTTAAATAGATTTTTGATAACGCAAAAGTTTTTTCGACTAACTTTTTTGTCCGGCAAAATTTGTTCGCAGACTTATTTTTCTTAATATATTTGATTTTGTTTTTTACTCAAATTTATGTTTTCTGGCAGAGTTAATAGTGTTTAGAGACAAACTTATGAAAAGTCATTGCTATATTAACACTTTAGCGATATTATACTTTTTTTGCATGCAAGTAAACTTAACATATTCTTTATCATACGATTCTTCTCTAATCTTTTAGAATCATGCTTAGTCTCAACATCCTTCTTCATAAATTTTGGTAGAGTCTGATTCTTTTGCAGCTGGTTGAAAAATAACTAAAGGTTTAAAATTTTCAGTTGTGCTAGAACCTTGTGTTTCCACGTGCTGAAATCTCCATTGCCATCAAACTACTCTATAGTCGGCCTCCGGCGGGGAGTCTCTTGTGCTGGAACCGCCAGTCATGTCGGACCCACCAGATCCGCCAAAGCATCCCTTACCCTTCACTTTCCCTTCCGCCTCCATTTCCCTCGGTTTTTCTTCCACTACGTCTTCAGTTACCACTTCAGATGCGGATCTGGAAGTTGCATATCCAATATCGCCAAGTCTAGATCCAGTGTTCCCGACCAAGGTTTCACTTTAGTTGGAAACGGTGGTACCCCTTGAGGCTTTGTGATTTCCTTTTGGGTAATCTCGACCTTAGTGTGCAGGACTTTCTTTGGCTTTGTGTCACTCTTCCTCATTTTTGGAGTGTTCTTCCTCCTTTAAAGAGATATCATTTTTCTTCTTCATGGAGAGATCGATACCATCAATTTCTTCCTTCATGAAGAGATTCTTTCCATCAAAATTCGTCTAAAAAAAGTGTTTAATTCTATCAAATTGCTCATGTTTAGAGATAAATGTATCTTTTCCTCGCTACCCGCTTATGGCTAGTGTTGTAAGAAGTGAGCAAGAAGGTCGTTTGCTTCAAAATTTCACAAGTAAAACCATCACCCAAAGAACTCGGGTGCATCCTTTTGTTATTTTCGCATCTAGAAGTTGAAGTTACGGCAATGCTCTCTGCATTAATTTAAACCCGATCCTTCAGGTGTAACAAGGTCGGTATCAAATTCGATTATTAAGAGCTCTTTCGAGCAATCAATTCAAGGATTTGAGTAAAGAAACTCCATGGATTTCTTCACAATTTCGAGCATGAATCATCTCTATTTAAATCTATCTTTTTTACCTTTGTATCGAAATCGATAATCATATTTTTATCGATCTGAAAAAGCGTCGCCTAGAAACTTCTCTGTTATATTCGTCTAAATCCCATTAGGCCTCCTCATGAATTTATTGTCCACAAAAAGGATTAATACTCAAGAACATACAAAATGTTTCTCCCTTTCAATAACTAGCCTTAGCCATAAGGGAATACTACAATCTAAAAATGCATAGTAAATAGACAGAAAATATACTATTCAAAAAATAATTATTTCCCATTTTAATTAAACAAAATAATGGTAGGAATGACACAATTTTCAAGGATCTCTAACGAGAATCACACGACATGTTGTAAGTGAATTTTTGGCCTAGGAGACCCACATCTTATGTCTCCAGATAGTGGAGATAGAAGATACATCACCGACGACTCGATCAATTACACAGTGCCAAGTGGATTAATCATGGAAGGTTTCAGATTCCACTTCCTACCTTCAACCAGATGACAAGACGATGTTAGCGGGGATTGTGTAAGACGGAGTCTTTCACCTCTTCATTAGAAATTGGAAGCACTATTATGAACTATGTCGAACATCTTTCTTATAGGGATAAACAACATGGAATTTGAGATAGATTGCCCTGAAATGATCAAAATGACATAAACTTATGAAAATTGGCTTGCCTTCTCCAACATTTTTGACGAGTTCTGTCAGTTCAAAGATAGATTCTTTTATTTTGATTCTTTATTCCTCGTCAATTGAATTTTTGGGCTGATTATTTAACCCGATCAGCCAGAACCAGATTTGTTATTTCTTTCTTTTGTAAACTATGCTTCTCTGGATTGAACAATCGATTAAAAATTTTATTTATTGAAAAATTTGGTTAACAAAAAACCAGGAAAAAAACAAAATATATACATAACACTCTGTAAAAAATATAAAAATTAACAAGATGAACATAAAAGAATTTAGTAGTAAAAAAATAAAATAATAATAGAAAATATTTTGTACTTATGCTTTGATTTTATTATATTATTGGTTTGTCATATGAACTACATGCTTCTTTGAATCTCTTCTTGATTCATCGTGAAGACCAAGTACCTCTGATTGTGTGAAACCCTTGCTCGTCTAGGGATCGAAATCTCTTATTTCATCGGTATTTTTTACTTCAAATCTTCTTCATGTCAGTTCCATTTGGTTCATTTTATAGAACTTCCTTCATCTTCGATTTGGATCTCTAATTTAAAACATTTTATATGATAAAATTTATCGGATATGTTTCGATTACATCAAATTTATGGAATAAAGGGATAAATTGTGACACTTAGCGCTCTCGGTGTGGAACATAAGAGACAATAAATCATGTCTTCTTTGAATGTCCTCCAGCATTAAAAACTTGTACTCTCTCCCACATACCCGCAACAATGGAAGTTTTCGATATCATAAGGTTTCTCAAATTTGGATTATCTTTTTTGGAGATTTCCAGAAACTAGTCGGCACAGACTGACAATTAAATTTCCGACAACCAATATGTGGTGTGCCCACAATTTTTTTGGCTTTCTACGGCTATCGCTGAGTCATTGATGGTTCGTTGAAAGAATCAAACATTTTTATTTTTCAAGATTGGGATGGTTATGTTTTTAAGATAATGTAGAAGGATCAAGTATGAAAGCTAGAAATTTACGCCGAAGCATCTCTCCTCTTCATTCAGAAGTGGATGTCTTTATATGGGTCATGCATTGTATGATCGCACAAAAAAAGATGACGTTAGTTTTCGCAACAGATTGGTCCGAATTGGTGAAGTTGATGTCTACACCAACGGAGTGACTGGTTTTTGCAATTTAACTCGGAAAAATTTGCTAGGAGTAAGGAGTCATTTTCTTTATTTTCCATATCGCATATTTCACTCTCTAGTAAAACAAATGTGGACAGGTTGACACGTAGTACTCGACAATATCCACATTATAGATCTATGTAAATTATGTACCACTAGTTTGGATTTCTGAACCGTTTGATTTTAGTAAGCTGTTGACAAACAAAAAAATCATATCTAAAAGAATCAAATTTCTGAGTCATTTTTGTTTTTGTCAACATGATCTATTAAACCATTTTCTCAATTTTTGCGAAGAGGTAGACTTAACTCCGATGGAAAATACCGCATATATAGACTTTTAACCACTTAATTCTATTTCTCGAATTTCCTGAGTAAATATGTGAAACTTTACAAATTTAGACAAAAAGTATCCGACAAAGTCATAGTTGTTTTAATTTTTAGGTTTTGTCTAATTTTGTTACGTATTAGTTGACCCAACATCTATTGTCAGATTGACTAATGGCGTTAGGAAAAATTCAAGTTTTCGCTAAATTTTGTATCTGTTCGTGTGTGAATTGGCCATATTGTTTAGGTATATGTATGAATCTGTATAACTCTATAATTCATGTAAATATCGTAACATAAGGCCAGTTCATATATATATATATTAGATCAGGTTTATAAATTAATATTTCATAACCCGTATTAAAAAAAAGTAAAAAAAAATCAGATCATCTGTTAAAATAAATAAAATAAAATTGAGAATACCGATGTAAAATCACCGATAAAAAAATATAAGAATTAATTAATTATTTTGATTCTCCTAAATTTATTCTATTATTTAGTTTCCAATTAAATTTGTAACGATCCAAAATTTACAATTAGAATTTGTTATTAAATTTTTTTTTTGGTTATAATATTATGTGAATTTTAATATATTTTGTATTTCTCTAATTCTATTTATTATTAAGGCTGGCCGATTTTTTTATTTTGATAACAATTGAGTAAATTATGTAGTTTTTTTTTCTTAAGTTATATTGTTATATTAGTTTTGACTTTTGATTAAAATATGAGCTACTTGACAAGTTTGACAATATTAGAACGTGGGTTATTATTAATGGTTTATTTCGAATTGGATTAGTAAGTTACTATATGGGCCTTGAATGATGGTCTAGGGTTATTGTTCTTTAGGTTTTATTATGTGGCTTAATAATATAAGAGGTATGAAGGTGGCTACAGATAGATATAGAGATAGGTGGAGGGTTCTGGGTAGGTTAGTAGTTGTAATCGGGTTAAATTCGGGTTTAATCAGGTTTAATCTCGGTTTATTTGATGTAAAAATGGTTAATAATGGATTGGTAAACAGTAAACTGAAATAACTCGGCTTCTGTGTGTAAATTGGATTCGAACAAAGTTAGATTCAAATGTAACATCTAGATGTAGAAACCAAAATTGGAAAAAACTTATGGATGTTATATCTAGATGATGCAATTGGATGCAACATCCGGATGCACAAATGAACATGATCTTAAAGAGAGACTACTTGAATTATAATCCGTTACGTCTATTTGATATAATTTCATCAATGGACTAAACCAATAAGAAATTTAAATTCCAAAGGAATATAAAAGAGATAAAAGAGTATTCTATAAGGGAATGGATGAAGACACCTGTGATTTAAGGAATGAACTAAATCTTGATCGTTCCAGAATCTTCAGAATGCATAAACTCCAAGGGATTATTCTACAAGTGTTGATTCATTTTCAAAGAGGATTAAGATAAAGATGAGACATTCTCTATATAAAGGGAAGATAGAAACAAAGGAAAAAATCCTATAGAATATATTTTCTTTGCTCCTTAAGCGCACCAATGAGACCACACGCACCACTGCTTAAACATGTCAATAATACTATGGTCATTGTCTAAACACACCGATGATACCATCGCTGCTGCTAGAAAGTATCGACGAGGTCATAGCCGCTGGTAAATGTATTGGTTGAAATCTACAACAACCCTAGAAGAGGCAGACACTACAAATAGATCGTCGATCCAACAAAATTAGATTCAAATGTAATATCTAGATGTAAAAACCAAAATTTGAAACAACTTATGGATGTTATATCTGGATGATGCAATTGGATGCAACATCCGGATGCACAAATGAACATTGTCTTAAAGAGAGACTACTTGAATTATAATCCGTTACGTCTATTTGATATAATTTCATCAATAGACTAAACCAATAAGAAATTTAAATTCCAAAGGAATATAAAAGAGATAAAAGAGTATTCCATAAAAGGACGGATGAAGACACCCATGATTTAAGGAACGAACTAAATATTGATCGTTCCAGAATCTTCAGAATGCATAAACTCCAAGGGATTCTACAAGTGTTAATTCATTTTTCAAAGAGGATTAAGATAAATATGAGACATTCTCTATATAAAGGGAAGATATAAACAAAAGAAAAAATCCTAGAGAATATATTTTCGTTGCTCCATAAGCGCACCAACGAGACCACACGCACCACTGCTTAATCATGTCAATGATACTATGGCCGTTGTCTAAACACACCGATGATACTATCGCCGCTGCTAAAAAGTATCGACGAGGTCATAGCCGCTGGTAAATGTATTGGTTGAAATCTACAACAACCCTAGAAGAGGCAGACGCTACATTAACCCTCAAGAGGTTGAAGTCTAGAACAACCTTAGAAGGGACCAAACCCACATTGATCCTAGAAGGGATGAAACCTACAACGACAACGGCATTAGAAGGGACGAAACCTACAACAACTCTAGAAGGGGCGGAAGCTACATTAACCCTGAAGAGGCTGAAATCTAGAACAACCATAGAAGGGATGAAACTCACACCAACCCTAGAAGGGATGAAACCTACAACGACCTTAGAAGGAACGAAACCTACATTAACCTTAAAGAGGCTGAAATCTACAACGATCTTAGAAGGACGGAATCTACAAGAATCATAGAAAAACCTAGTAGAGTCCCTGGAACCAACAACGATTTGTTTCTTTGTTTTTCTGTGATTTACGAATTCTGAATATCTTGATCTCTCTCTAATCCAACAGTATGCAATTAATAAAATAAGATATCTGATTTCGTGCTTTCCATAATTCTTTGAACGAACCGGTTAATTTTTTTCCAAACAGTTTGGCATTAGAAGGAGGGGCAGAAGTACGAACTACGTGAGATGGTGGAGCATGAAGGAGAAACAAACGTGACATGCACTATCCTCTGTATCGATGCTCAGTTGGATGCCTTAACCTCCAAGCTTGATGAAGACACTCATAAACTTGAATAGATAGAAGATGAAAACATAACTCTAATGGAAAAAAACGCTTCCATGGTGTCGATCAGAAGGGCCACGACCGACACTGGTCATAGGTTTCAAGCACAAGTCAACCTTATGCAAGCTTTAGATTTGAGTCTGATGGAAGCAACAATGGTGGAGAGAAAAACGAATTCCCTTCTAGAGGTAATGTCCTTCTTAATCCCACTACTCAACTAAAAGCAGTCACCACTATGAAAAATTAGAATGAAGAAAGGCTAGCACCACTTGAAATGGCGAATGCTTCTCTAAAGGCGGAAAACTCAATCTTAACCATTTTGGGAGAAAGTGCACCGACGGTGATACTTGATATCGAACTCATGTTGCTACAAAGCAACCGGCGGAAAGAACCATGATGGGAAGGTCATATGCTCGGTGATTCAACATGATGCAAACATACAAGAGGTGGATGTAATCACAGCTCATGTGAATTTTTTTTAATTCCATCAGCAGAACCTACAGAGACTTCCCATAATAGCTAATGAAACAACAAAAGATGTTTCTGAAGAAGAAAAAACTTTAAAGAACAAAAGCCACAAGGGGTCCTTGGAAATTGTCACTTACATTAACGAGAAACGACTTGGATAGCAAAAAGACAGCCTTGTATCACGATAACAAGATAAGTTCTTCGTTGATTACTCATTAAAATTTAAGTATTATGGCTGCTCTAAAATCTAGAATGTGTTACGTGCTCAAATAGGTAAAACTAGGAATGTATGTTATTCATATTGTTAAAAGGTTAAGTGCTCAACCACAATGGCTTATAATACTACCAAGGTTAAGCACCAACAATTTGCATATGTACTTTGGTATTGATAGTTATTAAATGTTAAGTGCCTAGAGGCAACATTCTATGAAAATTACCAGAGGTTATGCACCTTAAATGACTAAGAATGGCAACTATGTCCCTCATGTTATACTAAGGAAAACATTGGTTTAGGCTGTTAAAGGTAAAATGAGAAAAATCCCCAAGAATCAAAGCATTGACTACGGTTAAAAGAAGTGGCTTTGGTCCCACATAAAGAAATACATTTGCAATTTATATTAAAAAAGTGACCAGATGCAATATATAGAAGCGACGACATACTTTGGTCATCTCTAAAGGAGATGTCACAAATTTTTGGTCACTTTCCATGAGGAAGACACCACGTTTTGGTTATCTCCCAAGGGGATGGTATAATTTTGTGGTCACTCCTATGAAGTAGACGCCATATCTTAATTACCTCCGAAGAAGATGGTATAAATTTTTGGTCAATCCCAAGAAAGAGACACCATATTTTAAATATCTCCTAAGAGGAAGGTACAAATTTTTGGTTACCCCCAAGTAAAAGCCATATCTTAGTTACCTCCAAAGAAAAAGGTACAATTTTTTTGTCACTCACAAGAAGGAGATCTTTTAATTAACGATACTAAAAAAATCAAAAATAAGTTTCACAGTGTCGTTTTGATATTTTCAAACTGTTATTAGTTTATTAGCACTCTTTTTATGCTTCATCCACTGTTATTGTTTATAGATTTTTAACATTTTTAATGAAATCTAATTTTATTAGTTTATGAATTCTAATGTTCTTAATAAAATCCGTTGTTGGTTTGATGATTTTTAAATTACATTCAAAATTCATATATTCAAAAGTTTGATTTTTATTGATTGTGTAATTATATAAAAATCTTGTTCTATTGATATATGGATTTTAACAATTTTATTCATAAACACAACATTTCAAATACTATGGATATCCATTAAATTTTTAAAGTTGTTATGACATAATTTTTTGATGGGGTTTTTAATACACAAAATCTCCGCAAATTTAATAAAGAAGAAATAGTCCAAAATGGTACCTTTTCTGACTTTAATGTCAAACGGGGTACACTCGTAGGGAAAATTGTAGAACTAGTACGCTTTTTTGGAAATACCAGCGCTACCCCTTAAAACCAGCAGAGTTAACGCGGACCGGTGGCACACTGTCTGCATGTTGACATTGGCAACGCAAGTAAATGTAGACTACGCAGAGTACAAGTAGAGAGATAAAAGAGTATCCGCAGTCTCTGCTTTTACTCGCAGAAGAAAAACAAAGCGTTCTCAGTCTCTGCCGTTGGAAGCAGAGTATACGCAAACACTGTTTATATTCTACTTGTATTATGCAAAAATTTGGTATACACTGCTGTGCTTTTTTACAGTTAGGATTTCGCAGACCAAACCACCTAACGGTAGACCAAAGCCAGACTGGTATCAGACTTTAGGATAATTCATTACAAAAAGAGCAGAACATTGACTCCTTCCAATTAGCTTTGCACTTATGTTTCTTCATAATAAAACATAAACTCCCGACAAAAAAAAACAAACAAACATAAACTCATAAACAGTTTTATTAGAAGTGATCAGAGTTGTAATCTTGAAGGGGTGGAAGAAACAACACAAAGGTGTCTCGTCCTCATCCATGAAGCGCTATGCGAGCGTGTTGTTAGGGAAACGGGCCGAAAGTGAGTGAGTATTGGTTAGGCCCAACCATGAAGTAGACATATCCATGTCCATTCGCTTCATCCTCAATGAACTTAAAAATATTTCCACAATATATATTCGGGCCTCAAATCAGTTGTTTCAGGCCCATGAAGCCCAGAAAGCTTGGAAAACACAACATTGACTCTTCTTCTACTTCCCCTCGGCAACCCTAGAGCAGAGGAGCGTATCTTCAATTTTGTCGATCTCTTTCTTCATTTTCTTCATTTTATTCATTTCTCCGATCTCTTCATTTTTCCGATATTTCTCCTTCGAATATATCATGTATATGAATGATTACGAGGTGGATTTTCCTGCCATTATTTTTTCCAAAGGAAACGAGCAAGATCCAAATACCAGAATAAACTACAGTTCGAAGTTCAATCATCTTTCACTGGTGGAAAGTGTAGTGGGTGAGGAAGTGTGGGATTATGTCCGCAAGTCACAGCTAGGAGTTATTTGTAAGTTTAAGAAGTTGGGTTTCGGATGGAGTGCGAAATTAGTGCATCACCATCTTATTTGCAAACAATGGAGTGTGAAAGCCCATTTGAGTTGTGGTTTTTGATCGCGGGGCAGCCAGCACGGTTCTCGCTCTTCAAGTTTGAAGAGATCACAAGTCTTAACTGTAATGAAATTACGCAGTTGGATGGGTTGGTATCTTCTGAAGCTAATCACCAAACCTGGAATCGCTTTCGGGGTCTTCTCAAAATACGCTGTCCTAGCCCTTGTATTGAGGACATAGTGAAATTGTGTATGAAGCATGGTGGAGATATAAGCAAATCTTAGTCCAGGGAAGATAAAATTAGGCTTAGTTACCTAGCTATTCTGTCTAACGGTCTGTTGGGTGTTGATCGGCGTACAGAAATTCCCCTTAACATAGCTAGGTTGGTGATAGATTTGGCAACTTTCGAAGGGTATCCCTGGGGGAGGGTTGCTTACAAAGATCTTGTTGAGCAGGTTAAGTTAGTAACTAAAGAGAAGATATGGCAAGACTATTATGTTTTGAAGGGGTTCGTGCAAGTTATACAGGTCTGGGCGTATGCTTATGTGTCCAAAGTGGGAGAAAATTTGGGAACACCTATAGCTTTTGAAGGTACACATCTGCTAAGATACAAGGGAAAAGTTGGCAGACCCGATATGGAGAAGATCTTCTCGAGTGAAGAGGTATGTATATCTTTGGCATAGTTTATAAAAATGTAGAGTTTTGGCAGAGTAAGCCATAGTGGCAGCGTCTGCAAAAAGACTCTGCCACAAGTTTACATATTCCCATCAGTAGACTTCTGGCAGAGTTACGCTGACTTCTGGCTGACATTTATGTAACCATATGTTGTTTTGTAGGTGATTGTAACTACTATGTGTGAGAGATCCCGGGTAGAAATCTATCCACGTTGGAAAGGTAACGACGTAATAGATGTCAAGCTTGATAATCTCATCAAATACATTCTCTCTGGCCAGCCGTTGTCGGACATCAAATGGAGGGTCTCAAAAGCGCCGCCAGTCCCAGAAAACCGCACTGGAAAAAAAAGGAAAGTAGATAATGAAGGAAAGAGAGGAAAAGAGAAAAAGAGGAAGGGAATTGAAGAGCGAGATGGGGAAAAGAGAAAGAGGAAGCGGAAGAAGAAACCGAAGTTCTCTGTAGCTAAAATCCCATCTACTGGTTCAACAGATTTCGTCGACATCATTGAATTTGTCCTGGATAAACAGCAGATCAAGTTTGACGCAGTTGTCTGTAGCTAAAATCCCATCTACTGGTTCAACACATTTCGTCGACATCATTGAATTTGTCCTGGATAAACAGCAGACCAAGTTTGACGCAGTTGTAGCTAGAATTGAAAACGCCAGACTTGAGCAGCAACGAGTAAATTTGGAACAGCAACGAACCAGCATGGAACAGCATACTGTTTTGGGTGAAACCTTAAACAAGTTGGCACAGGTCGTTGAAAAGCTGATGGAGAGGATGACTTGTTTCGAGCAAGATACTCGCTTCTCTAACAACAAACTAAAACCTGACAATCGCATGGTATGTCTAACTCAGCAATTGTTGAAATAAAAGCACTGGCATGATATGGGATATCATGCTCTATCAGATGTGGTAAAACAGTAGAGGGGCAAGGCATACTCTGCTTGCCTAGGTTGTATCATTCATTTATGTGAGACATGTAATTGTTACGGCAGACTAATAATGGCATTCAATTCTATTCATCATTGGCATCCCTTAATATCCTAAACGGCAGAGTATGCCCTTAAGGTGTAAGAGGTTGAAGCTGAGTTCATGTAACAGTCATTACTTTGAAATTTTGCAGAATGACGAAGAAGAGACGACGTTGGATAACAAAGGAGATGGCAAAGACAACGAAGGAGAAGGAATCAAGGTTGTTGCCTCTGGCTCCTTTTCAAATGAGAAAGTAAGAGATGGCAAAGAAAAAGTAACTGATAATGGTATCGAGGCAGAGTATGGCAAACAAGAACAAGTAGGAGATGATACAAAAATAGATTGTAGTGAAAAGGCAGATGGCATCGAGACAAAGGATCCCAAACAAGAACATCTTCAAGATATGTTCCATGGGGGAAAAATATACAAATGTGAAAAGGCAGAGGATGCCAAAGAAGAACATCTTCAAGATGATGGTAGAGTTGGAGATGTTGAAAAAATTGATGGGAGTGAAAAGGCAGGGGATGCCAAAGAAGATCATCTTCCAGATGATGGTAGAGTTGGAGATGTTGAAAAAAGTGATGGGAGTGAAAAGGCAGGGGATACCAAAGAAGAACATCTTCAAGATGATGGTAGAGTTCGAGATGTTGAAAAAAGTGATGGGAGTGAAAAGGCAGAGGATGCCAAAGAAGAACATCTTCAAGATGATGGTAGAGTTGGAGATGTTGAAAAAAGTGATGGGAGTGAAAAGGCAGAGGATGCCAAAGAAGAACATCTTCAAGATGATGGTAGAGTTGGAGATGTTGAAAAAAGTAATGGGAGTGAAAAGGCAGAGGATGCCAAAGAAGAACATCTTCAAGATGATGGTAGAGTTGGAGATGTTGAAAAAATTGATGGGAGTGAAAAGGCAGAAGATGCCAAAGAAGAAAAAGGAGATAATGATCCCAAAGCATGCCTTCAGGCAGAGGATGCCACTCCCGCATATGAAAGCAATGTCTGCATTAAGGATGCCGCTGCAACAGATGAAACTAATGTATGCATTAAGGATCCCATTACGGCATTGATAACCAACGTCTGCATGGAGACAGTTGCTTCGACTGCTGAAGATGGTAAAGGCTCAGTGATTGACACTGAAATCATTGAAGAAAGAGGAAGAGGAAGAGGAAGAGGAAGAGGAAGAGGAAGAGGGAGAGGAAAAGGAAACTCCCAGCCAGTTAATATCATTGAACCATCAGTGGATTCAGTCCACCCAACTACATCTCAAATCGAAATATACGAAAGCTCCAGAAATTTTCGCCAGACCAATAAGCTAACAACAAGGAGGAGTGAAAGGTTAACCAAATCGACTGCGCTTCCTGTTTTACCTAGCAACAACGCAAAACCAGTGGCCCAGAAATCTGCTTACGAAATTGTATTTGGAGATGTTGACAAAACACTGGTGGACAAGATGAACGTATTCAGAGCCGATGAGTAAGTACACACAGCATATAAGATCATCTATTTTATCTTGCAGTCTAACTTGAATGTTGATTTTCTTCAACAGAACAAATATTTATCCATTTGGAGGGAAAACAACGGCCCGTGAATTCTTCAACTTACTTTTGAAGCCTAGGGAATGGTTACACGATATGGTAAGTACATTCTTTCTCGTCAACAGTGGATCTGGCAAAAGTGTTTATTTTATGTTTAACTGGCAGACCGTTGTTGTTGTGTGTCTAGTAGACTCTGCTTTGGTGCCTAACATTTTTCCTTCTTTTATTATCAGCACCTTGACGCAGCACTGAACTTGTATAGACTAAGGCTAAAGAGAAATCCTAGTTCTTTCAAGAGTCCGCGGATTGCTATATTGGATGCAGCATTTCAAATGCTTTGGAAGAATCGGTACAAGGACTGGCGTAAGCTTGAAAGATGACCTGGTGGTACTTACGAGAATGTACACGGTATCCTTCCAGCTTATGCCGCAACAAATTTGGCCTGGGGCAAAGACGTTGATACGTTATACTTCATTCTACACGTGAGCTCGAATCATTGGGTTGGGACGGTCATATCATTGGTTGACCGGGTTGTCTACATATATGATTCCTTAAATACTCCAGAATCAGATATTGTGGCAGCGGCGAGGGCTTTTGCTGAAATGGTCTTGCCGCAATTCATATGTTCTTTCCTCAAGACTACGATCAAGCAGCTTTTACAATCACAATTGTAAAAGACGTTCCCAAAATGCGTCCACAAGTAGGTGATTGTGGAGTATACGCACTCAAATACATTGAGTGTCACATGTTAGGATTGCCGCTATCAGCAAGAGAACTGTGTAATGCCAAAATGATGACCTGGAGGACGAAGCTCGCTGCGGAGGTGTTGGATGAGACATCTTCGTATACCGATCAATGCATGTGTGATGAGTCAATTATTGCAAGTATCTACGATCCCTACGACGTTCAAATTTAATTGCATGGTTAGTAAATATATGTATATAGTAAATAGGGAGATTTGTTCTAGTAAATATTACATTAACCAAACTCTGCGGCGTACAAGCAGAATTTAAGTTTTTCCTTCCTTAATAGAAGAGAACTTATTCTGCTTATTCTTCGTTTACACGCATCATCATAAACTACGCCGATAGATTGTAAACCGAGAATACGCAGCACCTGCTCATACTCTGCATCTGCTTTGCTTACACTCAGCATAAACATGGGCAGAATAAGTTCTCTTCTACTAAGGATGAAAAACATAAACTCTGCGGCGTACTCTGCGGCCTACAAGCAGAATTTAAGTTTTTCCTTCCTTAGTAGAAGAGAACTTATTCTGCTTATTCTTCGTTTACACGCATCATCATAAACTACGCTGATAGATTGTAAACCGAGAATACGCAGCACCTGCTCATACTCTGCATCTGCTTTGCTTACACTCAGCATAAACATGGGCAGAATAACTTCTCTTCTACTAAGGATGAAAAACATAAACTCTGCGGCGTACTCTGCGGCCTACAAGCAGAATTTAAGTTTTTCCTTCCTTAGTAGAAGAAAACTTATTCTGCTTATTCTTCGTTTACACGCATCATCATAAACTACGCTGATAGATTGTAAACCGAGAATACGCAGCACCTGCTCATACTCTGCATCTGCTTTGCTTACACTCAGCATAAACATGGGTAGAATAAGTTCTCTTCTACTAAGGATGAAAAACATAAACTCTGCGGCGTACTCTGCGGCCTACAAGCAGAATTTAAGTTTTTCCTTCCTTAGTAGAAGAGAACTTATTCTGCTTATTCTTCGTTTACACGCATCATCATAAACTATGCTGCTAGATTGTAAACCGAGAATACGCAGCACCTGCTCATACTCTGCATCTGCTTTGCTTACACTCAGCATAAACATGGGCATAATAAGTTCTCTTCTACTAAGGATGAAAAACATAAACTCTGCGGCGTACAAGCATAATTTATGTTTTTCTTTCCTTAGTAGAAGAGAACTTATTCTGCCCATATTTGTGCTGAGTGTAAGCAAAGCAGATGCAGAGTTTCATTGAAGTTGGAATATCTAGCGTCATCACTCTTGTAATTAATTTTAAGTGGATTTTGTCAACCACTCTTGTATTTATGAAGTGGGTCCACTCTTATATTTCGTAACTCGGTCCACTCTTGTATTTATGACGTGGGTTATCTTCAACACTTCTTCTTTATTTGCAGAGCACATATAGCCGACTTTTAATGGAGCCATCTGTAGCCTCTGTCTTCAATCCGATGAACGATAATGAATCTTCCGCAAGTTCAACAACTGTATTTGAACGATCCGGATTGAAGATTCCTTCAGTTTTACTAATGAACCATAACCCGAGATGTTTTCAGCAATCCACGGAGTTCATAACTAAGGTAAATGTGTTGCATGTTTTTCAAGAGTTTTCCATTACTGTTCCTTATGTATCTATAATTTATTTTATGCAGCTTAACGAGAAGTACTGGCGAGCAATCAAGACTCACGAGAAAATCTTGAAGAAACAGGCTAAACTTCACAAGAAACAGAAGAAAATCGAGAAGATTATAAAACGGCTCGAGGCCCATCCTTCAGAATGGAAACAACTTGGATTTTACAAAATATCCCCTATCCCGGAAATTATCCACCAGGTATTTCACAATGATCAAGACGAATAAGAACATGTACCAGTTTTTGCTCGAATTTTTTTGTAATAAATTAGAAAAGGAATATGAAGAATCATCCCATTTTCCAGCAGAGAAGTTGATGTATATTATAAATGCAGAGTTGATGTCAAAAAAAAAAAAATTATAAATGCAGAGAAGAAGAAGTAGTAAACGCTGAATCTGCAGAAATATACATGGTACGTATATAAACATAAGTTCAAAATCTGCATAAAATATGCTCCAAACCTAGGTCCTCTGCTTCGCATACTTATTCGGTACTCTGCTTCTATATTTGAGTCTATTTGTACTCTGCACCCAAATCTGGCCGTAGTTTGCATCCAAAACGAGATGTAGGTTACTCTGCACCAACCGTAGTTTGCATCCAAAAGGAGATGTAGTTTGAAAGTTTTGAATACACACAGAAACACAAGTCGAAGAAAAGAGTACAAACAACAAATCCAAGAAAAGATAAACAACATCAAATAAACTAAATGTTGTTGAAATTTTAAGAAATGTAAAATAATTAGGATAAAAAGAGTTCTACATAACTTTAGTCCTCCATAAACGAAAGATCAAGTTTTAACCAATCAATACGAGGAACTGTAATTCCTCTCAGCTCCTCCTCAGCAATCATTTCTTTCTCTGCTAACTGCTGCCGTCTAGCATCCATGACCACTTGTTCTTCATGCATCATCTTCTCCAACATAGAGCGTTTACCGGCTATTCTTTCCAACTTGAGTTTGACGCGGTGAGCTTCGTCCTTCGCTCTCATTTGAGATCGCACCAGCAGAAGAATTGCCCTCAGGCGATCCTTTCCTTCCTTTTCCGCCTCCATAACTGCATCATTCCGCTTCTCTTCTGCTTCCAACTCCAGGTCTGACATTGGTGCTTTTCTTTTCTTCGAATGATCTGCGGCCATGATGTCTTGAATATGTGCCTGTAAAAGAGTAAAATGCAGAGAATGTGTTGAGGGTTCTTCTTTCTTTTATAGACGAGAGGGATAAAGCAAAACCACGTACGTCAGTTTTTTTCGCTTAGCTGTCATTTCAATGGTCCACCTTCCCATCTTTTCAGCGGTCCATCTTCCCATCATTTAACCCGTTATTTCGTAGAGTATATGCAGAGAAGGTGCCTAAGCAGAGTACTATTAAATTTATTGCAGAATATAAACAGAGTAGTCGCAATCACTGCCATTCCTTACTTAACGTGTTCTATCATGTATGATCGACACGTGGCGTATGTCGTATTGTAGTAGAACAATTAATAATGTACCTTGTTTCTCGTGTTCAATAATGCGATGATCGACACGTGGCCCTTGGAACGGAGCAGCATCATCTCAGAGGCGTCCAGTAATAGCTGCAGAGAATGACTAATTAGGGCTTCCATACCAATACGGTTTCCCTTCAACGAGTATAAAAGATCTCTTCTTTATTTGGGTGTAAAAACTAAGATAATTTATCCTTTCCTCCATCAGTCTCAAACAAACAAAACAAAGATAATCCAAAAACTACAAAACGCAAGCGTATCTTTTATTCTTATTTTCTACCCATCAGTCTCACCAATCTTCTTTGAATCCGATGTCTGCCTTTTCCTCATCTTCTTCTTCCTCTGGCGGGAACGAACCCAACAGTGTGATTCCTGCTCTGCCAAGGAATTCGGATTGGTTCAAATATCCAGAGGTACAAGATGTGCCCGGGATTCCTCCGGTAGGCTATATCACCGTCTATTGGTCTTCCTTTCGGGCAGGTTTCCGCCATCGCCTGTCTTTTTTGATGATGGAGTTTTGTAAAGAACTTCAGATTGCACCCAGCCTGTTTAATGCCCGCTCATGGGGGTTGATAAACGCCCTCCAAATACTGTCGGAATGATCTGGAATCACTGTTTCCAGTGCTATGATTTTTGGGGCTTTTGAGGTTAGGAGTATAGACCCCTGGTCTAATAGATATGAACTTGTTCTTCCTGACGGTTGCAGATCTCCAGTTGAACTTCCCCTCCAAATTGAGGGTGGTGATGATGACAAGATTCACTACTTCTTTGTTCGTCATTCCGGTCCTGACGGACTTCCCCGCTTGTGGTCTGATTCAGGTAATTTCCATCTTACAAAAAATTCATTAGACTCTGGCGAATTGATCAAGCTAACTCTTTTAACATGCGTTTTCTCTCTGTTGCGCTTCATCAGTTCTAACAAAGCAGAACCGTCACACATATCCCGATTTTCCTAATGACCTTTTTTTGATTCCACTCCCTTACCGGCGCCCTGAGTTTCTTCTCTCCGACACCGCAGTTGACGGAAGTTCTCTTCGGGCGGATATCGACGAAGTAGAGGTCCGTCCAGGTAGCCTGGATCGCCTTAGGCTTACTTGGCAAAACGTGTATCCGTCTCGCATCACTAATGTTCATTGTCCTCATTGCGAGGAGTTGGAGTTGGAGGGAGAAGCCCTACGTGCTAAAATATGTGGTTTGGAGACTCGGCTTCGGAATGTGGAGAGGGCTGTGGATTCGGTTAGGGTTGTGGCAACAACTTTGACCCAGCAGTCAAGTTCTTGGATCGTATAAGTCGCGAGTTTGGATCGGCCGACGTTGGCTGCGATGTTCCTGGGAGTTCTAGAGGGATGAAGCGCGACCGTTCCCCGGACACTTCGTAGAATATCACCTGTTTTTTTATCTATTTAGTTTTGTAATTGTCACATTTATCTATTTAGTTTTGCTAATTATCTTCCGTTGGTTTGCTATTGATCTGCCGTTGGTTTGCTATTGATCTGCCATTGGTTTGCGACTAAATAATGATGATGTGGCGAGATATGCCAAATGGATAGAAATATTATTAACACTACACCTATACATTGTCCTTTGATTCTTCTGTTATATAACAAATGCATGCTTTTTTATCGTTTATTTTCGGCAGTACCATTAGGATGAGTTCTATATATGGGTATCAGCCCGTATTTGCCACGAGATTGATAATGTTTAAAAATTCAAAGATATTTGAATTTTCAATTTTTCCCCTAAACCGTAGAATTCAAATAGACTTTTCCCAGCCTCTTCTATAAAATGCTAAGTAAAAGCAAACTCACCACATAAATCTGCAGTTTATGCAGCATATTTTTACTGCAAGTTAAATCAAATATAACATCTACTGCAACTCAACTTTGATACTAGATGCTACCATTCGGACCCATCAGCTGATAGAGCGTCCAGCAAAATGGGCCCGAGAAAGGAGTACGCAGATTAAAAATAGATGTCTGCGATTATCGACAAGTCCTAGTATGGCCGTATATGAGTGCATGATGTGATGTGAGTTGATATTGCTTTGACTCTTAACATTTTTAATGGAACCGTGAAAAGTAAGTTTCATTTTTACTATATATTCACAATCATAAATGTTTTTGAGACAATAAAAATACTATTGGTTTTTGGGAAGTTTAATATAAGGTTAGGATAAATGCATAGACAAAGCAGTACTATGCGTAGAGAATTAGCAGCGTCTGTTCGTACTCTGCAGTAGGGAAGTTTGAAATATTTTCCTATAACTTATCTAAAATATTATTTCGAAATAACGGAATTATACGTTATTTTTTGTTTTACCAATTAAATGCAGAGTAAGTAAATGCATGATACTGGGCATTCTAACAAACGGTTGTTAATGTTATGGTACATTCAGCTATGATCTGCGTAAAATGTGCCGTAATCTGTTTTACACCATATTTGCATAACATTTGCAGTGAACATAAAAGAATACGCAGAATAAAAATAGAGGTCTATTCTTCTTCTTCTGTCGTAGGCAGAGTAAGAGCAAAGTAAATACTAACATTATTTAATAAGCAGATTATAAATAGAGAAAGAGCAGAGAAAGCGCAGTATATTAGTTTGAAATATTATACTATAACTTTTCGAAATATCTCCAATGACCAATTCAATAAGTTTATTGAGTTGCGTATAAAAAGTTATTTTTAAAAGTAGTACTACGTCGAATCAAAAGTTATTGTCGTATCAATTAAAGAAGTCCGCTCTTCCTCTGCTAGAGTGTCCATCAATATGGGCCTCATAATAAAGAATCGTAGAAACTAGCAAATAAGTCCCCTTTTACCAATTAAATGCAGAGTAAGTTAATGCATGACACTGCGCATTCTAACAATTACGGCAATGCCTTGTTTCTCGTATTGCATCATGCGATTATCGACACGTGGCGCTTCGCAAACCAAACTTGTGATGTGATATTGCTTTGACTCTTTAACATTTTTTGGAACCGTAAAAAGTCAGTTTTGATTATTTACCGTTCTTCAATCCAATCGTTTCTTCAAAACTTCTCAGGCTCCAACACTTTTCTCCAAACATTTCAGGCTCAAAACTTTTCTTCCAAACTTTTCTCTAAAACTTTCAGTCTAAAAAAATGGCTCATTTAGATATGGTTCTAGACTTGTCACTCATGAAGAATGGTGGAAGAATCTTGGTTCAAGTCGTAAGAGAATTTGGAGAGCACAATGCACGCTTTCAACCTGAAAGACACTTGCTTCTCGCTGATTATCACGCCGTAAGAAATGCATGCTTTGATGTCCTTATGTGGTCTCTTAGGAATAAATGATTTTGTTTAATTTTTAGAGGAATAGATACAATCTTTGGTTTTATGGTTTAGGGTGTTCGGATCTCTGTAACCATTCGAAATCATCTGTTGTCAAAGTTTGAAGACGTGGCTGAAGGGGAATGGTATTTGATTAGGGATTTTGAAGTGACGACGAGGCCGGGTCAGTGGAAACTAACACACCATGAGTTCCATATCTTCTTCCATGAAGAATCGATCATTAAAAAGGTAGCACGAATCTGTGGTAATCATATGGTGTCGTTATCTCCATTTCGCAGAGTTCTAAACGGCTCATTGCATAAGAAGATTAGTGTTGGTAAGTATTGATGGAATATTAGTTGTTTGATTTTCCATTTCACGTCAGATTTCTTAATCTATATTCATGTTGCTATATAACACAGTTGATTTGCTTGGTGCTATTGTGAAAGTCAAGAAATTAGAAATTTATCAAGGCTTCACAGATGACGTTTACGTTGTCCCTGGTCACAAAGTTCTACACTTCACATTGAGGAATTTCAGGTAAGTTAATTATGTTTATAGTTTAGGATGTCTTTTGAGAACGAAGTACTATAAATTCGTCTTTGTAAGCTGCAGCGGCGAAAATATCAACTGTATTGCGAAGGGAACATTTGCTGATGAATTTGAGTACTTCTGGCGACTTCAGCCAATTGGGAAGGTCATATTCTGCGTGCTACGAAATTGGAATATGGACTATTTTGGAGGTAGTGTTACTACTTCATTCAACCATAGAGACCTTTGCCATTGCAGGTGAGATACGTGTCTCGGCTCTCTACCCATTCTCTGAACTCCTCATAAATCCAGCAATTTCTGCCATTGAAGAAGCAATCCAGCAACTAAGGGTTGTTAAGACCGGTGGTTTCTCAATGGTTGAAGATGCATACATTGATGACCCTATTCGTCGTACCAATACCACCTAGAATAAACCTCGTCAACTGTGTTGTTTAATGTTATTGCACTCGATCTTTTGAGACTCGGAGTAACACTTTTGTATGTCTCGTTATAATAGCTCAGTAATTTATGTATACTTTTATTTTGTTTTGTTAGACCTTTGTGGATGAAAACAAGTTGAGAAGATGCAGAGTACAAGCAGATACTGCGCCTTCGCTCAAAATAACCAATAACCGAAGTGATCCGCGAGTTCAAAATGAAACACTTATAGCAAACCAGTCTTCAGAAGATAATAAAGCAAACATAGAAAAGACACTAAAGAACACACAGATGCAGCCTAAATACAGAGTCCGCCCATCATCTGCTTTCAGATGCAGAGTACAAGCAGATACTGCGCCTTCGCTCAAAATAACCAATAACCGAATTGATCCGCGAGTTCAAAATGAAACACTTATAGCAAACCAGTCTTCAGAAGATAATAAAGCAAACATAGAAAAGACACTAAAGAACACACAGATGCAGCCTAAATGCAGAGTCCGCCCATCATCTGCTTTCAGATGCAGAGTACAAGCAGATACTGCGCATTCGCTCAAAATAACCAATAACCAAATTGATCCGCGAGTTCAAAATGAAACACTTATAGCAAACCAGTCTTCAGAAGATAATAAAGCAAACATAGAAAAGACACTAAAGAAGACACATATGCAGCTTAAATGCAGAGTCCGCCCATCATCTGCTTTCAGATGCAGAGTACAAGCAGATACTGCGCCTTCGCTCAAAATAACCAATAACCGAATTGATCCGCGAGTTCAAAATGAAACACTTATAGCAAACAAGTCTTCAGAAGGTAATAAAGCAAACATAGAAAAGACACTAAAGAACACACAGATGCAGCCTAAATGCAGAGTCCGCCCATCATCTGCTTTCAGATGCAGAGTACAAGCAGATACTGTGCCTTCGCTCAAAATAACCAATAACCGAATTGATCCGCGAGTTCAAAATGAAACACTTATAGCAAACCAGTCTTCAGAAGATACTAAAGGAAACATATAAAATATACTAAAGAACACACAGGCGAGACAGCTCCTTTCTTTGCCTCCACCACCTCACTCTGATCCCATGGCATACTTCTCCGTCCAGCTTCGCGCAGTTGACTCGAACCTGGATTTGTCAGTCTTGTAAATATGGGCTACCTCCAGCAGAAAAGGATCATCTAGGATTGGGTCAGTCATCAGCGCGCAAATTGACATCAAAACCTAATTCCATAACAAAAATCCATCCCATTAACACACATATTTGGCTGAAGTATTTTTTTTCGACAAAACTTTGTTAAATCTGAAAAAATTCCAAACCTGGGACATGGTTAAAGCAGGAGACCATTTTTCCCTCAAGATATCATAGTCAATCGCTCCTTTTGCGTTGATGTTTGGGTGGTAAATCTTTGTTTTGAAAGCCACCTGCATGCAAAGACAAAGAGAATATCAATTAAAAGCAAGATGAAAAGCAAGATGATCAAGAGTGAAGTTTCATCCTGCAACAAATAACAATTAACTGAAAAAGCAAAAAGCAAACCATTGGCGCATTTATCGGATAATCCGGAGGAAAATGGATGGTAAGCAAGAAAATCCCTCCGGCATAGGGACTGTCGAAGAGTCCATTGATAGCTGCTTCCCATTCGTAAATACAATCACCAACGGGACCTAAAACATATAAGACTCAACTCAGACATTTAATCTAAATAATACTACATCCGTAAGTTCCTATTATCATCCGTAAATAATACTACCTCTAACTGCATAAAAGACTTGGGAGTTCTAGATTTTATACCTGCCCTGATGAACTGTGTAGGAACATCCTTCTGGATCCGATTAAGTTCCATTTTAATTCGCCTTACACTATAACCCATGGTCACAAACTTGGTAAGAGAGACGAAGATGATGAATGTTGCGTCTTTGGTAAACAAATATATGCAGAGACAAACAGACACGACTTTCTCCTATATGAACACGAAGCATTACTCTAGGGTTTTTGCAGACTAGGGAATGTGTTTTCAACTACTGCAATAAACACATGTTCATTGATGTATACTTTTTAAATGAGTTGTCATTCATCTCCTCATGTGTAAAAAAATGACTTGTCCTTTATTCTTATGGGTGTTTGCGCCATTTATTACGCGGCAAACTTACGCGCTTTCTCTGCCATTTCTTATTAAATTGAGTTGTCTTTTCCAAGGCAGAGTATCTTATGTTATGATAGTTGACCGGTTGCACAGTAATCATCCCTGTAAATTGAGTTTTATTTTCCAAGACAATTTAAAGGAAGATCGACCCCTTTCATTTCTTTTCTTATCTATAAAAATAGTAGATTATTTACGAACAGAGTGCCTGTTAATTATTTTCAAAATCCAAATACCGCATCACATCGTAGGTTAACATGCACATACCAGAGCTCCCTTCGGACATTATCTCTATCATTGCACGAAAACTTGGCCGCCTCACCTTGTGGAGAGTCGGACACATCCTCCGAATAGGGCGGAACGATAGAGATGTAGTGTACAGTGAGGAAGTCCTCAAGGAACTTAATATCCACGATCTATGTGAAGACACAGATAAAATTCTCCTAGACGGGGCGAATCGCAGCTTTTTTGTAAGATGCTTAAACACCGGAAACCCAACTGCTATTTATTATGAGGCTGCAAGACTCGTGACCGCAGAACAAGAATTCAGCGTGGCCATGGAGCTTTTTGAACGGCTTGTCCCTTTCAGTGGTAACACAACTTATCTCTGTGGAATGCTGTGTGTATGTGCTGGACGTACGAAAAAGGCTGCACAACTTCTCAAATTATGTGTCGACGTACACGCTGAAGGTGATTTTGATAAACTCACCAGGCTTGGGGAGAAGGTTCTGGATGCGGTTGTAGCTTTCTATCCACCCATGAACCATTCTTTTGCATCAACGTGGCAATACCCTGACTGTCTAGATTTGCCTTTTCCAAATTGTGCCACTGAGCACGAATATCAAACTGAATGCGAAAACTGCTACCTGTATTGGTTCGCAAGACAGCTTTGCCGCATTATATAGGAGATTTGAACTATTTCTTCTAATTTTATTTGTTTCTGTATTTATAAATCCTTGAAAAGTTATGATTCCGTAATTCAAGATGTGGATTTTAATTGAATAACATGTTTTACCCTCGGATTTGTTGAGCATATATATTTTTTGAATGAAACTAAAAGTAAAATCTATAGTAGAGCACAAGAAGATTAATAGCAGATTACTGGATGATTCATGCATATATCAGACGCAGACTTCGCGATACTTGATGCAGATGCAGACTCTACGATAACAGATGCAGACTCTGCGATACCAGATGCACACTCTGCGATACCGACTATTTTATGATACCCACATCAAACTAAAAGACTAACATAAAATGACGGAGCACCATAAATAAGGACAAATAAATAAAGTTATAAACCAAGATTTGTTTCCTTGTTTAAATAAACTTGAAGCCAGAGTGAAGCCAGAGTAAAGCCAGAGTCAAGCCAGAGTCAAGCCAGAGTCAAGAAACGACTCTTTTTCATCTGTGGGGGTGGAGTACTCTGTGAAAGTTTAGCTTTCTTATTTGGTGTTTGAGTAGTCGGAGAATTACGAGATCGTTTCCTTCTCACCTTTGGGGATGGAGTAGTGGGTGAAATATTATCGCTGAATGGAGTACTCTGCTTCGTTTTCTTCGTAACGGATGGAGTCCTCTGCTTCGTTTGATTCATTGTGGATTGAGTCCTCTGCTTTGTTTTTTGCTTTGTGGATGAAGTACTCTGCGAAGGTTCTGTTTTTTTCTTTTTCCATTGATTACGCTTGAACCGCTTAGCCTTTTCAATAGCAAAAAGGTATCTCTTTGCCTGCGGTCTACCGGAAGGTACTCTTATGACTGGTGGCAGACATTGTTCACTAATTACGTGTGGTGGTAGAATCAAATCTTCGTCTACAGGTTTTATAGGTTCTGAGTACGTTGAATACAGGTAGCCCTTTGTGAAATGATCATCCACTAGGGTAGCTTCATCAGTTTTCCGACTTAATGCTGCTTTAATCGCGTGCTCGCATGGAATCTTCTCGACATCATATTGTTTACAAGTACAAAGTCTCTGCAATCATAAATTTCATAAATTTTAAAAAGGAATCGAACTCAGAGCAGATAAACAAGGCAAACGTTTCCTGAGACTGGCAGACTTGCTCAGGATACGTTTCCTGAAACTGGCAGTGATAAATAGCAAAAAAAAACTTACATACCTTCTGTAGATCAACCACACAATCATAATCTCCACCTGTAACATGGCTACAATTTGAATCAGTAGGATGAACATTTAAAATTTCCAAACTACCGTGTCTTTCATGCAGTAACTTTTCAACGTTTGGGGGGAAATTTGTTTTTAATGAGGCAGCTTTGTCTCGCCTTTCCACAAACCATCTTGACAACAACTTTCTAATAGCCTCCACGAAATGTTTAACAGAAAATGATCTGTCTTCCTTAAGCGCGACATTAATGGATTCTGCAATGTTGCTCGTCATTATACCAAATCTATCTCCTGGAAAATGTGCACCAGCCCATAATCAAAATTCCGTCTCTTCCAAGTAAACTGCTAATTCACTATTCTGACGACGAATCACACCAAATAATTTTTCAAAATCTACCAGTCGATATGCATATGCAGCACGACACACCAAACTGAGCATTGCGTTCTTTTTGAACTTTAAGATGAGGTTATTTTTGAGGTGATAGTAACATACTCCCCTATCAGCTGCGGGGAAAACCTTCTCAATGGCCTTTGCGATTGATGGATGACGGTCAGAAATAATGGCCAAATTTTTATCATCAAGTATCACACCACGAAAATGTGTAAAAAACCATTCCCATGAAGCATCATTCTCTGAGTCTATAATCCCAAAAGCTATAGGAAATATACTCGAATCTGCATCTTGACCTGCAGCTACCAGCATAACACCTCTGTACTTTCCAGTTAGATGTGCTCCATCTACCACAACAACCCTCCTCAAGAACTCAAATCCTTTGATGGAAGCACCAAAAGCAATGAACAAATACTTAAACCTTTGTTGAGCATCACGTTCAAGCTTTGTAATCGTACCTGGATTGGCCTGCTCTATTTTGTATAGATAGGAAGATAAGTCCTGGTAACCCTCTCAAAAGTGCCTCTGACCAGCTCTCGTGCATATGCCAACGCTTTATGCGCCTTCGTATAGTCTATGTCAAGACAATGTAGTGACTTAATACAGTTCATTACATGCTTAGGCGTGATTCCTTTAAGATAATTACCACCACTAAACCTATCAACATACATCTTTCCAATAAATTTTGCATTAGCCTGTCGTTGACGAGAATACCTATAGACAGCAGAGCATGTATGAGCTTCTTTATATATCCGAACAAGAAATTCTGGAGATTCAGATGAAACTGACAGAGTCGACGCACGAATCCTCCAAGAACAATTAGGAACAAAAATTTTCGAGATAAATAGTTTCTTCCTCGACGTGGCGATTTTGAAATCAAACTTCTCGATGACTGCAATCTTGCGTAATTGCATAATTAATGTTTCCTTGTCATCAAATATTTCGCCAACCTTAATGGATCCAGATTTCTTCATTGGTAATGGCTTCGTAGGTGTCTCATCGAATATATCGCAGAATAAAGGCGGCATCTGCTGTTTCTTCGCATACTGTCGGCAGTCTCTGCTGTTGTTCGGTGGTGGCATCATATGCTCGTCTTTAACATTACCAACATCATCAAAATCCACACCACCATCCTCTTTGAAATCACAAGCTTCATCTTTACCCGCAGCTTCTGCTTTAATTCCATCGTTTCTTTTCCATGACACGCAAAGCCGGATAACCTCTTTTTCCGCCATTGTGATCAAGTTTGCAAGTTGCCTATCGTTATTCAAGAAGATAGGAGGTGTGTCGCTAGGCTTTTTCTCCATGATATGTGTAGGCAACTGATAAGAAATCTCGACTGCATTCATCTGCGTTTCCAAGTTGTAATCTTCACAAACAATGCGAAAAAATTCCTCATACTTGATTTGGTCTTCAACCGCAAACAACTTGCTTCCTTTGCTTGAATCAACATCGAAATCCCAACCCATTTTTACCTTCCATTGTCCAAAAACAGTCAACAAATGCAACATTATCTGCAAAAAAGAGAATGTTCAAAAGATCTGCAACACACTATTATCTGCAAAAAAGAGAATGTTCAAAAGATCTGCAACACACTATCTTAGAAGATTTTTCGCAGAGCTCTACACTTTGGCAGGGTCTTTTAGAAATAGCTCTGCCAAAGACGTACTAGAGCTCTAGACGCAGTTTAAAAGATGGTGGTTTAGATAACTAGTGTAATGTTTTGAAGTGTTATCCTGTGTTCGTTCTTCCCGAAAATATGCTCGCCTTCAACCCCTAGAATATCTTTAACCAGCAGATATTGTTAGATGTAAATGAAGATCGTCTTTCCGAAGAATATACGTACTTTCGTTCAAAATCGAAGTCTGTAAACAATCTTATACTCGGATTTCGCTTCCGTCTCTTTGAAAATATGAAATCTCCCTTTAAGGGTGAAATCGAAATAGTAGATCTAGGTTAAAGGTGGAGAAGTTGAAAAGGTTTATAGCAAACTCAAAAAAAGTAAGAAGTAATGGCATTCTTGTTATTATTGTGAAAAGAGAGGAGTACTTCAAAATCCGACCGTTTATACAATTTAGTTACGTTGCAAATGTCAAGCCATGCCCTGCGAATAGTATGCTACAGTCTGTCGAGCAATATCTGCCTTATGTCTACAAAAAAGCACACACAACATCTGCTTTAAGTCTACAAAAAAAGCACACACAATATCTGCCTTAAGGCTACCACAACTGACACACTATATCTGCCTTAAGGCTACACAGTTAGCAGAGGTTAAGAAGAGTCTGTCCAGCCTTAGCCTTAAGGCTACACAGTCGACACACTATATCTGCCTTAAGACTACAGAATTAGCAGAGTTTAAGCAGCGTCTGTCCAGCTTTAGTCTTAAGGCTACACAATTCACACACTATATCTGCCTTAAGGCTACATAATTAGCAGAGTTTGTCCAGCCTTAGCCTTAAGGCTACACAATTCACGCAGACTCTGCCAAGCGTAAGGGTATTTTAGACATTTTCAAAAAAGTGTACTAGTTCTACAATTTTCCCTACGAAGGTACCCCGCTTGACATTAAAGTTAGAAAACGCACCATATCAGCAACTGTCCCTTTAATAAATTTCTCATTCTCTAAAGTCATTCTTGAGTATTGTCCAAACAGTAGTGCACTAATGCTTCAGGCTCGTAAGAATCTTCAAGCATCAGAAGTATTTTGGTTGAAACTGGTTAGATAATATAAAAAAATATTTAAAAAATAAAAGAAAGAAAAACACCGAAAAGCTGTTAGGTTAAAGATTCCGAACCAAATCGAAGCTCAAAACTGAAAAGTTAGGTTATGTCAGTTTAATTTCATTCGGTTTGGACCGAATGTCCAGGCCTAGCATGAACTAAATCAACATAACCAGCCGGTCAAACAAACGATCACAAATAATCCTATGGGTGAGCTAGTCCAACTGAAAAAACCAACCCACCATGTCCAATTGGACTAAAGCCTAGCCCCGACTTATCCACACACATCGAAATTGTTTTAAGTGCAAGTCAAACTCAGGAAGAGCGAGTTTACATCATTCTCCAAGATAACTACTACCCGGACCACATATGTGGGCTCTTCTTCTAGCTTCGAAGCTTTTAATCCAATGGATATTCTCATTCTCTAAAGATTTTCTTGACTGTTGTCCTCACATTAATGCTTGAGATGAAAATAGACTCATAAGAACTTTTATTCCTCTCTCTCTCTCTCTATATAGAGAATCTTCCAGCGTGAGAGATTCTTGATGTCGGTGGTTTGTACTTACAGAAACACACCTAACAATTCCACGCACAGAATGAATGAATGTATCAATCATAAATGACATTCCATTTTCATGGCCGAAATCAATGTTTCTCACTTTCTCAAAGTTGTCTTTTTTTCCTACTAATTATTCTTCTCTCCCCCTTTATAGAAAAGTTGAGTATTTCTTTATTATCTTGTCCAAAAATTTATGATCCGTAAGAATCTCGTAATTGGGATTGCAATTTCAAGTAAAAAAAATAGTGAAAATTGTTTTTTTTTTAGGCTCCATTTATTCCTAAGTGCGGTCACATTTAATTCCTAAAACCCGAAAATATCTATCCTTTTTGGTCTCTCCACTATCCTTAGGATTTCCACTTATAGTTTAAGATTAGCCTAGCTTAGAGACCATCATACCTTACTTTTGGTTTTGGCTAAGCTCATTGTTGACATAGACCGAGCTCTATTGTCAGATATATCTTCTTTGTGGAATCGACTCCTAAGTACTACATTAGCATAACCGTGCATTTGTGGTTAATTAGAGTTTTATAAATTTAAATCTTAGGAAACATGATTAGGGCTTCTCTGGTTAAGAAGTGAAATCCGGAGTCATCAAAATTGTTATGTAATGAGGACATCGAACCATAACCACGCCAAGACATGGAAATCCGAGTCCCATTAATACCATATGGGCCTATGACTCGTGAACGAACTAGAAAACTCCATCACAAGTTTAATTAGTACGTGGGAAGAGTGATAACAAAACCTGATCAAGCCAAAGATACTTCAGTGCACAAGCAATCTGATGGCAAACACACTAAGCACGAAGGGGAGACGACTGTCCTTAGTGGCCATTTCATGGAAGAAGGGGAGACAACTGTCCATAGTGGTCATTTCATGAAAGAAGGGGAGACGAGTGTTCTTTCCATGGTCAAGAGACAACATCCTTAGATAATGCTAAATCACTTGGAGACAACACTTGGAAGATTCAAATCTTTACAAATCAAGTCTAAGTGAATCTGAACCTGATTTCAGCCCTTGTTGAATCACAAAGCCCATGCCCATATTTTCCTTATCTGCACACTTGAAAATCAGTCCCAAAGAATCTATTTGGACCAAAGGACTCAAGATTTTGTTCCAAAAAAAAAACTTGAAGAAAGAACCAGAAACTTTCTTTTTTTAGCCTATGTGCAATTAGTTCATTGTTCCTTCGATTAATTCTGATCTATTTCTTTTATTTTTTTCATTATTAGAACCGTTTGGACAGAGATTTTAAGTCTCAAATCTCTTTTATTTTTGTGATTCACATTTTTACCTAATAAAAGTATTATTCAACAGTCGCTTCCTCTTCTTCTTTTTTCTTTGTTGAGACCAGTACCTCCATAGCTAGAGATTTCGTGATTTATCAGAAGACTTTTAAATCTTGTGTGATTAACCTCAATCCACTATGTTTTTCTCTGTTCAATCACCTACAGATTCAACAGGCTGAGCATCTTGCTTCTTGTCTCCAACCTCCTTGGATCATGATATAAGCAAAGACACCAAACTTGTATCATTTTTGGTATCAGAGCTACTTTCCTGCACCAGGTTGTTTTGCTTTGATTATGCTTCGTAAACGAAAACCAAATAAATATTATCTGTCTCTTTCTATTAATTTCAGTTCTGTAATTTGCTTCTTATGAAACAACTAAAATCCATAAAAAACGAATTTCATTAGTTGTTATCTTTGTTCTTCCGGCTAGAATAAAAAATCATAAAAAATGAAATTTGTATCAGCTTTGCATCTTTTCCATTTTTGTGAAAAGGAAATATATTGTTAAGATTCGAAGTTGTTGAAGAAGGATTAGTCTTGTCCAGAAAAATTTCCTTTTGAACAAATTGGCAAATTGCCTTTTTCTTTCTGTTTTGTTGAGAACTTGCTCATATGTTGATTTATGTGCTTTGTATCAAAGGGAAATCCACACCAAGCAACTGATATCATGGCTGACCAAGAAGTTGTAGCAGCAAACCCCAACGCAGCCATCTTGGAGATGCTAACTACTTTGCAAACTCTAGTTTAGAGCCTTTAGAGAAAGGTTGGACCGAGTAGAACATCCACCAAGGGTGCACGCTGTGAAAAACATCAGGTTACCTGGAGGAGCACCACCATCACCAAGGGTGCAAGAACAGAGAGAACTTGACGAAGATGATGAAAGACTACCACCACCAGACCCACCAGAAAGAGCACAAAGGAAAAGAGCTCCACCGAGAGGGTTTGTGGAGGATGATTTTGAAGAACCACCACCACCACTAGCTAGGCAAACCAACCACGACATGAAGGTGATGGCTCCTAACTTGCAGGGAAGGTGGATCTAGAAGCGTATCTTGATTGGGAAAGAAGAATGGACCATATCTTTGTGTACTCACTACAAGAAAACAGCTAATGAGTGACTATTTTTTGACTCTTTTTCTGGTCGCTAATTGTTGTGACGAATTAGTGACTATTTTGGGCCTATTAAACGACTACCGTTGAAACAGACGCAGAATAGTCGCAAATTAACGACGAAAACATATAGTCATTTAACAGTCGTAAATTAGCGACTAGTAAGACTATTATTCGACTGTGCAATAGTAGTAGTCGCAAAAGAGTCACAAAGTGCGACGAAAAAGCGACTCTTGTTTTAGTCATAAATATAGTCGCTAATTAGTCCCAAATTTGCGACATATTTGCAACTATTTTAATAGTGCCAGTTTGGTAACAAAGTAGTCAGTAAAAATTGGTGGAAACGTGAAAAAAAGTTGGTGAAAACGTGGTAAATAACGAAGTTAGGTACGTACCAAACTTTTGTGACTCCTCATGTAGTCCCAAAGTAGTCGTATAATAGTGGTAAAAGAATCACAAATTTGTGACTCTTCTGTCGGAGTCGCAAATCAGTGACAAACATTTTGCCTATAAAAAGAACCAACGATCACCCCATATTTCATCATTCATCATTCATCAAATCACAGAAAAACATAGAGAGATAAAGAAAAAAAAACGAGTTATATTACGAAAAAACATAGAGAGAGAAAAAAATATGTGGAATTCTTTCCGAGAGTGGATGTACAATAGAATCGATCCACGCACAAATAATCTTTCCAAAGAATTTTTGGACGGGGTCGAGCAGTTCATGAATTTTGCAAGTATGCAGCCAATAGCTCTAAGCAGTGGAGGTAAGTTTTACTGTCCGTTTGATAAATGTCAAAATTCTACTTTAAGGCTAGCAAGAACAGTTTCGAAGCATTTGCATAGTAGATGATTTATGCCAGGATATTATGTATTGTCTGAACATGGTGAAGATTATGATGTTGTTGGGGCAGGAACTAGTAGTCATTATCAAAATGCAGATTTTACTAGTGGTAACCAACCAATAGATTATGATGGGGGAATGTTTATGCCGGGATGGTTCATGATGCATTTCATGGTTCTACGCCATTTAATGAATATCATGAACATGAACAAAGTGGAAATGATCATGTTTATGAAGAACCGACCCATGAGGCGGAACAGTTCTACGACATGTTAGATGCTGCAAATACTCCACTTTATGATGGTTGTTATGATGGCCATTCGAAGTTATCATTAGCTTCTCGGTTCATGAACATTAAGACATACCATAATTTGTCTGAAACCTGCATGGATTCATGGTCTGAATTGTTTACAGAGTATTTACCAGAGCCTAATCAGGCAACTGGTTTATACTACGAGACAAAAACATTGATGTGAAAGCTAGGATTGCCGTACCATATGTTTGATGTATGTGTAGATAATTGTATGCTCTTCTGAAAAGAAGATGAGAAGTTGGAGCATTGTAGGTTTTGTGGAAAACCAAGATAAAAGGCTAGTGAGGGACGAACAAAAATACCATTCAGTCGTATGTGGTATTTACCTATCACTGACAGATTGAAGATGATGTACCAATCTGAGAAGACTGCATCATCGATGAGATGGCATGCTGAGCATGAGTCAGAAGACGGAGTAATGTGTCATCCATCTGATGCGGCCGAGTGGAAGAATTCCAATCAAATCCATCCGAGTTTTGCAGCAGAAATGTGGAATGTTTATCTTGGATTATGTATAGACGGTTTTAATCCTTTTGGTATGTCAAAAAAACCATTCGTTGTGGCCTGTGATCATGACACCATATAACTTACCCCCAGATATGTGCATGAAGAGTGAGTATTTGTTTCTTACGGTTTTCAATTCGGGACCAAATCATCCATGGGCCAGTCTTGATGTTTTCCTCCAACCACTGATCGACGAGTTAAAAGATTTATGGAATAACGGAGTTGAGGCGTATGATGTGTCATTAGATCAAACCTTCAACCTTAAAGCTATTATGATGTAGACGATAAGTCAAATTTAAATCCCTAGAGCTACTCTCTCAAATTAAGAGATCAATGCAGTACTTAGGGGTCGAATCCACAATGACTCAAGAACCTCACGATAGACTTTTTCGTTTCGAATTCAACTAAGCAAGTATGGAATAAATTAAATAACAATGCAAATAATAATTAAAATGGTGTGTTTATCAGATGGGAAAAGCGTCAGGTTTAGGGAATTTCTTAGGAAATCAAGTAATGAAGATCAATTAACTGGTTAAAATCGAATTACGAACAAGTTCCAGAACTCAAATCACTAATGTAAAATAAACCAACTTTCGTTGGGAGAATTAACTATGTTTAAAACTTAAGAAACCAAATTTCTTTGCGAATCCTGAATTCTAAACAAGCATTAAGCGCAGGTTCGATTTGTTCACAAATTATCTAATCCAAATTTCTTTGCAATTATCTAATTTGCTCACTCTAGGTTTTGGTCAGATTATAAATCACACTTTTGTGCCAATTTAACAACCTAAGATCGAGATACTAGGTGATCAATCTAAAACTAGCTTTAAGTGCAACCTAGGCGAAGAACTATCAAGTTTGAATCCTAACCAATAAATCAATATATCATTCCATGAAATCCCTAGTGAGAATCCCTAAACCTAAAAAGAGATTTACTCACACATATCAATTGAAATCAAAGACATGAACGAAGTAAATATCATAGAAATCAGAAAAGAGGAATAGAAACAGGGGTTCGAAATCTTCTCTCACAGCAGTCCAAAGTATCAGATCAGCCCCAAGCTCTAAATCTCTCCAAGTTCTTTCTTCAAAAACCAAAAGTAAACTCAATGAAAAGTGTAAAGTGAAAAGTCCTCTCTCTAACTCAAAAACCCTAAAATATATTCTAAACCACGAGCTGGGTCCTTCTGTAAATACATGAAATTTCAGGGCAAAGTTGCAAAATCTCCAAAAAGTTTGGTTTTCACGTGGAGGTGCAGAAATCGGGCTGTGTCGACCGACGCACATGGCTGTGTTGGTCGACACAACTAGCTGTGTTGGTCGACACAACTAGCTGTGTTGGTCGATGCACATGGCTGTGTTGGTTGACACAGCTGGCTTGAACACCAACTTTGACTTTTCAGCTACAATGCTCCATAATTGCTCCATAATGTCCAAATGATCCAATATTGTGTGTAGACCTGTAAAAGACTCGAAAAGGACTCAAAAGACACATAAAAGACTTGATTATATACATATATCATGGCTTTAAAACCCATAAAAACCATGATATATCAACTCTCCCAGACTTAGTTTTTGCTTGCCCTCAAGCAAACAAAGAACTTAGTAAAAGGAAGAAGTTTGAAAAAATGGAAACTCACCTTCTTTCAGAGCATCACATTGATCAATCACCATGTAATCCACTTGCAACAAAAACCAGTCCAAATCTAACAACCATGTACTTCACCGTAGACATTCGCAATTTTTTTCGATTTAACCCACAATTTCGCAACATAGTCCATAAGCCCTTCATCGCTGGGTCTTATCTCTGATCTCAATGCCAAGAACTTTCTAGACTCATTCCCGTACAATACTATGACAAAGCAACCATGCAACACTTGGTACTCTTTCTCTCTCCCAGACTTAATATTTTCTCATTCACTTTTTTTTTTCGAATAATTCAAAGGTGTAGGCGAATAATGGCATCACGGGAAATTTTCATAACCTCGCTTCCAACCTTTGCGTGATCATCTCTTTCAGAGTAAAATAATGGGGTCATAGGAAATTTTCCTACCCCTTTACTCAAAAGAAAATCCTCTCATCTTTATATATTTATTACTTAGAATCAAGGGAGAGGAGTACCATTTACTTTTACACAGGTTGTCTTTTGTCAAGTATGAACGAGGAGTCAAGCTCTATGAACATCAATCGCATCGATGAGGTAAAAGAAACAATCAGAAATTAGCTCAGGCTTTGGTGGGTTTCTGTTGGAAATATGGGAGTCTCAAGTCAACTGGCCAGCCTTTGGTTTTTTCATTAGTCGGATCGGAACTGATTCTGCAACAATGGTCACTTAGATTAAATAATCAACACAACAAACCAAGAGAAGATCATAGTTTCCAACAAATTTTTGACTCAATAAAACGACAAACTGACTCTAAGAAAATAAAAGATGTTGTCAGTAACCACCTCCCCCAGACTTGAACAACACTGTCCCCAGTGTTATTGAAGTATAGGTTCGGTTAAAAATGATAAGAAATTGAGAAAAAAAAGAAAGAAAAAAAAAAATAGGAATCTTACCTGTGGCCGTCTGTGTCGACCGACACGTCCATGTGTGTCGACCGACACACCCGGAATTTCCAGCAGTATCGGCTTGAGCGTGTCGACCGATACAGGCAAGTGTGTTGGTCGACACAGAGACTAATCGACAATAAATTTCCGAATTTTTCTGTACATGACACAAAAACACCAAAATCCAAAATAGAAAGAAAACAAGACTCTGAAATTCATATTTACAGACTTACCAGTGGGTTGCCTCCCACTAAGCGCTTGTTTTAAGTCACGAGTTTGACTTGGATGCCATTTAGGCATGAGGTGGATCTGCGAGGGGCACTGTGTCTCCCTCATCCCTTGATAACCTTGCATGTGATGGCTTTGGATGGTCCTCCTATGCAACTAGTATTCCTCCTCCAGACTTCCAAGGAACAACACCAGGAAAGAGTTTCATAGTATTCTGCAGCATCTCTTGGACAACTACCTCTCCTCTCTCCTTCAACTCTAAGGGGATGATAATTCTGAACTTCGAGAAAGGTTTTGAGCTCCCTTTGCATCTCACTTTGGGGTTAGTCAGGTTTCCATAACATCTCAGAGAGATTAGAGTCGAATGTGGAGCACATGTGATCTTTTTGCACTTGGAATTTGCTGGTTTGTTGAGTTCATGATGTGCAAGGGAGGGAGTCATCTTGAGGACGTTTTGGATCTTCTTCGTGTCATCTCCAGGGTCTAAACTCAGCTTCTCTCCATCATTGACAGTCATACAAGAAGTCTCTTTGACATGAACTGTAGGGTAGAAGACATTCTCGTTGACCTTGGAGAAAGAGATTCTCTGATTAGGATAATCCACAATCGCACCCACAGTTGCAAGGAAGGATGCACCAAGAATTAATGGCTTATTATTTTCGTTCTTCATCTCCATAATGTGAAAATCCGCAGAAACAAGACAATCTCCTACTTGAAGCATCAGGTCAGGAATGAAGCCTTTTGGAGTTGTAGAAGAAGCGTCTGCAAGCTCGATAGATACATTTGGAGGTTGTAGATCCAAAATTCCTAGCTTTTTTGCAACAGCCTGGGACATGACATTCACATTAGCTCATGTGTCATAGAGAGAATCCTTTAATTCCATGCCTTTGATTGAGCATGGAACAACGAACTTTCCTAGATTCCCTAACTTAGGTAACTTCCTCAATGATGGTTGAGCATGTTTCCCTTTTGTCTCTGGTGCTTTGTCACTGTCATGGTTAATAGCCAATGGGTATGGTACCTTGGGTTTGTAGACTCGTCCCATCGAAATTTTTGGCTTTTCGAAAATTGGTGTCGCAGCTGCCTCCTTGTGTCGACCGACACCAGGGGTTGTGTCGACCGACACAGACACCTTGCTTTCGTCCTTAGCAAAAATTTCAGATGCATTAATTTGCTGTGGGTGCTTGTGTCGACCGACACAGGGAATTGCGTTGGTCGACACATACGATTTTGGCATGTCTTTAGAAGGTGTCGACCGACACTCCTCACTTGTGTCGACCGAGCTCGATTTTGGTCCGTCTGGACTCGATTTTTGCATGTCTTTAGGGTGTGTCGACCGACACACATGGCTGTGTTGGTCGACACGGTTCGATTTTTGTATGTCTTTCAGGTGTGTCGACCAACACAGGCAAAATTTCTGCAAAATCTTCTTCAAGCAAAACGAATTCTTCTTCAATTTCTTCTAACTCTACGAGTTTATCAACACTTAGACCCTTTTTTTAGCACTGGATTAAGCTCCTTAGCACTTCTCAACATGATGGCATTGCAATGATACTTCGGATTAGTGTCTATCCTTCCAGGAAGGACTCCATCTTGTCTTCTCACAGACTCAGCAGTCTGCGCAACTTGAGTATCTAGTTTCTTGACATGAGTGCTCAAAGCTTTGAACTTTCCATTCAAATCAGTGTACATGGTATCGATCTTCCCATTAAAGTCAACTGTGATCTTCTGTTGTCCCTCTAGTATCTGCTCAAGCATATATTTCATCTCACTTTGCTCAGTTGGTGCAGGAGGTGTTTGGTAAGATGAAGATCCATAAGTCCTGCTGAAATTGTTATTGCTCTGGAAAGGCTTCTGATTCTGAGGCTTAGAGTCATACCCAAACGAGTTTTGATTACCCATAAAGTTACTCCTCTGACCGTAGCCATTGTAACCACCTATGTAGTTGACATCCTCTTGAATTCCTTCTTCGGGCTCGAAAGTCTCGACCTCTGCAGCAAACTGAACCAACTTCTTGTTCACCAAAATGCTGTGAACTGAGTCTAACTTGTTCTTCAACTCAGCAATCTGTTTTCCATCTATGTTTTCAGCTTGCTTCTGCCTCTCGAAATCAGCATTCTTGGTGCTATTGCTAGACGCCAAGTTCTCAATCAACACATAAGCTTCTTCGGGGGACCTCGTGTTGAAGTTCCCATTACTCGCAGAGTCAAGAGCCATCTGATATCTCCAACCCATGCCTCTGAAGAAAATACCCAGCAGCTGAACCTCATTGAAACCGTGATGCGGACAATCTCGTTGGTAAGCTCTGAATCGCACCCATGCAGCCTTGAATGCTTCAGTCGGTCTCTGCATGAACTGAGAGATGTTGTTCCTCAAATCCTCTGATCTCGCATCATCATAGAAGTTACGCAAAAACGCCTTCTTGGTATCTTCCCAATTGGTGAGAGATCCTGTTGGCAACTGCTTCAACCAATAAGCTGCTTCACCACTAAGAGAGTGTGGGAAAAGCTTACAAAAGAGATAATCATAGCTGACTCCATTATGCTTCATGCTAGTCACCAAGTCCTCGAACCTCTCAATATGGTCCATAGGATGTTCATGAGCCAATCCATGGAAAGGATGCTGACCAACCAGCGTGTAGTAGGACGGTTTCAACTCAAAATTGTTCCTAGCAAAGCTAGGAAGTCTGATCGCAGACCTATTCGCATAAAACTCATCAGGTCTGTTGTAATCCCCAAGCGTCCTTACTCTCCCAGCTTGCGCATGTGCCAGCGCATTCTCAACAGCAACTGCCACGATGGGGTTTCCATCCCCATCCAATCTCTGGCCTTGCTCATTGCAAACATGACCCTCTTGGACCCTGAGAACACCAGCTTCATCCTGACGTAAAATCACAGGATTAACCATCTCCACTGGTTTCTTTGCTTTTCTGTTCGCTCGTTCTAACCTCGCAAACTCCTGATTCGGAAGAAACAAAAGCTGACTGTCCTTGTTGCTCCTGGTAACACGACTAGGCATACGCCTGAAATGCACATGACAAAAAGATAGAACGATGTGAGTAAAACTTTAAAATAAAAATTTAGTTTAGATTCTACACTTAAATCTATCGGAAACTCAAAAGAGTCCCCGGCAGCGGCGCCAAAATTTGATATCGCTCAAATTTAAATCCCTAGAGCTACTCTCTCAAATTAAGAGATCAATGCAGTACTTAGGGGTCGAATCACAAGGACTCAAGAACCTCACGATAGACTTTTTCGTTTCGAATTCAGCTAAGCAAGTATGGAATAAATTAAATAACAATGCAAATAATAATTAAAACGGCGTGCTTATCAGATGGGGAAAGTGTTAGGTTTAGGGAATTTCTCAGGAAATCAAGTAATGAAGATCAATTAACTGGTTAAAATCGAATTACGAACAAGTTCCAGAACTCAAATCACTAATGTAAAATAAACCAACTTTCGTTGCGAGAATTAACTATGTTTAAAACTTAAGAAACCAAATTTCTTTACGAATCCTAAATTCTAAACAAGCATTAAGCGCAGGTTCGATTTGTTCACAAATTATCTAATCCAAATTTCTTTGCAATTATCTAATTTGCTCACTCTAGGTTTTGGTCAGATTATAAATCACACTTTCGTGCCAATTTAACAACCTAAGATCGAGATACTAGGTGATCAATCTAGAACTAGCTTTAAGTTCAACCTAGGCGAAGAACTATCAAGTTTGAATCCTAACCAATAAATCAATATATCATTCCATGAAATCCCTAGTGAGAATCCCTAAACCTAACAAGAGATTTACTCACACATATCAATTGAAATCAAAGACATGAACGAAGTAAATATCATAGAAATCAGAAAAGAGGAATAGAAACAGGGGTTCGAAATCTTCTCTCAAAGCAGTCCAAAGTATCAGATCAGCCCAAAGCTCTAAATCTCTCCAAGTTCTTTCTTCAAAAACCAAAAGTAAAATCAATGAAAAGTGTAAAGTGAAAAGTCCTCTCTCTAACTCAAAAACCCTAAAATATATTCTAAAACACGAGCTGGGTCCTTCTGTAAATACATGAAACTTCAGGGCAAAGTTGCAAAATCTCCAAAAAGTTTGGTTTTCACGTGGAGTGCAGACCTCGGGCTGTGTCGACCGACGCACATGGCTGTGTTGGTCGACACAGCTAGCTATGTTGGTCGATGCACATGGCTGTGTTGGTCGACACAACTGGCTTGAAAAACACCAACTTTGACTTTTCAGCTACAATGTTCCATAATTGCTCCATAATGTCCAAATGATCCAATATTATGTGTAGACCTGTAAAAGACTCGAAAAGGACTCGAAAGACACATAAAAGACTCGATTATATACATATATCATGGCTTTAAAACCCATAAAAACCATGATATATCAATAAGCAATGAACGACTACCCACCTCAATCGTTGACTGTGAACAAGTATTATATGAGCGTATAAGGCATGTCGAACCACCTAAAACATCTGATTGTGGTGGAAATGGACATACAAAAAAACCAGACGGCAATGGGGACTGGCATAAAGAAAACATTTTTTGGGAGCTACCGTACTGGAACGATCTGAATCTACGACACAATCTTGATGTGATGCATATCGAGAAATTTTTTCCGATAACATCATGTATACTGTTATGAATGTTAAAGACAGACAAAAGACACAGTGAAATCAACATTGGATATCGCAAGATTTTGTTCTCGGAAAGATTTACATGTCGATGATCGAGGGAGAGCTCCATTTCCTATATGGAGATTGAATGCAAAAAGCGAAAGAATCCTTACTACAATGGGTGAAGAATGAGGTTAAATTTCCATATGGCTATGTAGAAGATTTAACCAGTTGTGCATACATCAATGGTGGGAAGTTTTCGGGAATGAAAAGTTACGACTGCCACGTATTTATGGAATGATTGCTTTCGTTTGTATTTGCAGAACTTTTGCCACGTAACGTGCAGCAAGCATTATCAGGTATATATATATACGCCATTATCGTATATATGTTTCTATTTCTGATTTTATTGAGATTGAATATGACATTTATTTTGTGACGATATTATTGTAGGGATTGGAGCATTTTCCCGTGACCTAAACAGTAGATCATTGGATCAAACCCGAGTCCAACTTCTGAAGGAGAACATTGTCATGATTTTGTGTAATTTAGAAAAAATCTTCCCACCTTCTTTTTTTGATGTGATGGAGCACCTACCTATCCACCTTCCATACGAAGCAGAGCTTGGTGGTCCTGTGCAATATAGGTGGATGTATCTGTTCGAAAGGTTTTTTAAACATTTGAAAGGCAAAGTGACGAAAAAAGATATCCAGCGGGATCAATTGTTCAATCGTACACGAATGATGAGATATCTCACTTCTCAAAACATTACTTTGCATCACAAATTTCTACATCTAGCAGAAGAAGGCAATAATTTACTTAATATGTTTGTTAATATTGCTATATTTAATGATTTGCTTCAAATTAATAATTAAAGGTAAATTTTGCAGGGCCAGTCGGTATGATGAAGGTGAAGCACCTGTATATACTGTACCGGTACCGGATATATTTACTGAAGTTGGTCGTCCAAGTGGCAAATGCAATGAATTTTGGTTAAGCGAGAAAGATTATAAATGCGCACATTCATATGTTTTGCGGAATTGTGACTATTTTCGGCCGCTTGAAAAGTTAACTCTACTTTCGACATTAATGTTATCTATTTTTTAGATACTTTAGTCATAATTATCTTATTGGTTGAACACATATTGTTGGACGCGCAAATTCGATTTAAATACTCGGAACTATCTTATGATGAGGTCACGATGAAAAGAGATGAAGATTTTCATATATGGGTCCGCCAATATGTATGTATTCCCACTGAGTGCATTATTAAATTGTAATTTCTTATGTTAATTGGCATATTTTCTTCTTTATAGGAGAATGCAATGAAAAGTCAAGAAAGTTTTCCTACTTGGGTTCATGAAATAGTGGAAGGTCCAGAAAATAAAGCCAGCTCGTGGCCCATGTATTTTACAAGAGGGTATTTGTTTCACACGCGTGGTCACGGAATGACGAAAAAACAATGAACTATGGGGTATGTGTCTAAGGCCAAAATTATTATGAAGCATTGATATATCATGGTTTTTATGGGTTTTAAAGCCATGATATATGTATATAATCGAGTATTTTATGTGTCTTTCGAGTCTTTTTCGAGTCTTTTACAGGTTTACACACATTTGGGATCATTTGGACATTATGGAGCAATTATGGAGCATTGTAGCTGAGAAGTCGAAGTTGGTGTCTTTCGAATTCAGTTGTGTCTACCAACACAATCATGTGTGTCGGTCGACACAGTCCGATTTTTATACCTCCACGTGAAGACCAATACTTTTTGGAGATTTGCAACTTTGCCCTGAAGTTTTATGTATTTACCAAAGAGCCCAGCTCGTGTTTAGCATATATTTTAGGATTTTTAAGGTTTGAGAGACACGATTACTCAGACTTTCACTTGAACAATTATTGCTTGGCTTTTAACAAAGAACTTGGAGAGATTTAGAGCTTGGGGCTGATCTGATACTTTGGACTACTTTGAGGGAAGATTCGAACCCCTATTTCTATTTCTCGTTTCTGATTTATATGATATCTATCTTATTCATGTCTTTGATTTCAATTGATATGTGTGAGTAGATCCCTTGTTAGGTTTATGAATTCTCATTAGGGATTTCATGGAATGATATATTGATTTATTGGTTAGGATTCTAACTCAATAGTTCTTCACCTAGGTTGCACTTAAAGCTAGTTCTGGATTGATCACCTGGAATCTCGATCTTAGGTTGTTAAATTGGCACACAGTGTGATTTATAATCTGATTAAAATCTAGAGTGAGCAAATTAGATAATTGCAAAGGAATTTGGATTAGATAATTTGTGAACAAATCGAACCTGCGCTTAATGCTTGTTTAGAACTTAGGATTCGCAAAGGAATTTGGTTTCTTAAGTATTAAACATATTTAATACTCGCAACGAAAGTTGGTTTATTTCACATTAGTGATTTGAGTTCTGGAACTTGTTCGTAATTCGATTTTAACCAATTAATTAACCTTCATTACTTGATTTCCTGAGAAATTCCCTGGGCCTGACGCTTTTCCCATCTGATAAACAAACCGTTTTAATTATTATTTGCATTGTTACTTAATTTATTTCATACTCGCTTAGCTGAATTCGAAACAAAAAAGTCTATCGTGAGGTTCTTGAGTCCTTGTGGATTCGACCCCTAAGTACTGCATCGATCTCTTAATTTGAGAGAGTAGCTCTAGAGATTTATTTTAAGCGATATCAAGCTTCCGAAGAGAATGATTTCTATGGGACAGTAGAAACTATCATGGAGCTCCAATATCCCGGATTTGTGAATTTAAAGATCATACTTTTCTACTACCAATGGTTTGACCCAACGATTGGAAAAGGTATTCGGAAAAGCGAGGGAGGCATTGTTGATGTGCTCTCATCAAGGAGATATGAAAACTACGAACCATTTATTTTAGGTATGATTTTCATGTTTTAACTTAGTGTATATGTATATGTTTGTATATTTATAAACTTCTAATTTAAACTTAAATTAACGGCAGGGTCTCAAGCTGATCAAGTTTGTTATCTTTCATACCCATATACTAAACGCCCTCGGATATTATGGCATACAGTGCTGAAAGTTAATCCGAGGAATCGTGTTCAAGGGAAGTTTAACGAGAAAGAACTGGTCATTTTGCAACAAACAGATGATGATGGAATGGTGGATACGGTTAAGAAATAATTGTCTATAGTTTAGTCGACGGAAATCATCCAGTTGAAGAAATTCCTTCTGAAATTGAAGACGCTGAACCAGAAGATAAATTTCTTTGTAATTTATCATCTTCGGAGGATGATGATGAAATTTGAATAATATATTTGGGATTTTAAATGAATGTTAGACATATATATATTTGTGGAATTTGTATGAAATTTTTTTTTTTATAAAATTTATTTTCTGATGTGATCGGTATAAATATAATTCAATGTAATTAAAATAGAATAATGATTATAGCACAGTGGAATTGCAACATTAACAAGACTTACAGATCATAGGTTTACAGATCATAGGTTTGAGTAGCAAGTTTGTGTTTTTATTTTATGATTTAATAATACTTACTAAATCTAATAGATAATCGAATGGTTACATTAGCTCAATGATTTGGCACTATATATATATATATATATATATATATATATATATCAATTACAAGTCCTGTTTGATTCCCAGGTTTGGAGTTTTAACATATTTTTACAGATCGTCGCAAAAGTGTCACTAAATAGTCATTTATAAGCGACTACTTCCCCACTATGCTCTGAAAGTGTGACTGTTTAGTTTCTGTTTAGCAACTCATTCTTATGATTTTGGAAATAAAACAAAAGATAAGTTATAACTTTTTTTTTTTTAATTTCTAGATAGATTTGCACGACTTCTTACACAATAGCGATGCATATAATTCTTGACATATGATCTTTGTTGAAGTAAAAAAATATTCATCTAAATTATATAATATGTCTTAGAATGGTTACATGTGTATCTATTATAAAGTTTGTACATTAGCTCAATTTTTTTAATTTGTTGTTAATTTGTATTAGTTTACTGTATAAGATCAAACATAAACTTAAGAACTATAAAAAGATTGATTGGTTAAACATGTGGATCAATGTTTTGGTGGAAAATGATTAGGGTTTAGGGTATAGAATTGTGACTCATTTAAAATGTCACAAAACAGTTACAATTTGCGACTGATTTCCGACTACGTTCCCCTATTTACGACTATTTAGTGACCACCTTGATTTATTTACAATTTCATAATATGGTTGGGTTTGAATAAATTTGGGCTGAATATGAAAATATTTTGGCTTTTGGACGCGTTTACCTCCCCCCTTAAATAATTTTGCGACTACTTTCTTATTACTTTCCGACTCTTTCATAAAACAAGTAGACGAAATCAAATTCCCAAATCATTTTTGCAAACCCTAGTTTTTTCCTTCATTCTCTCGACACAATGGCGATTCAACCTTGAATCCATCGTCTCTTCCGTTTCTCTTCCGATTCTCGTCTGCTTCTTCTGTTTTCTGTCATTCTCTCTGATTCTCTGTCATCGTCTCTCTCTCTTTATCGATTTCTTTCTGTCTCTTCATCTCCAAATCCTTCACCGATGGCTGGAAAAACCAGCAAATCTTCTAGAGGTCGTGGTGGTAGATCTACCGGTGGTGGTAGATCAAACGGCAAAAGGGGTCAAACCAGCAACCCAGAGGTTACGCCCCCATTCGAAAATGTTCAAGCTCATGGCGTCACTGTGACACCCTCAGGCGGCGTTCCGAGAGCCAACAACAGAACTGACGAGGGAGAGGTTACCCCGAGAGCCGGAGGTGGTAGATCCAACAGTGGATCCTCTTCTCACTCCTCCAATCCGTCGTCTCAGGCTACAGTCTCTGTTTAGAGGACGTCTATTCCAGCCCAGTTTCCACCATCCACTCTACCACGTCCGTCTCAGATTCCCCGCCAACAACCTTCGCCTTATCGGATTTCACAGCCACAACCATCGCCTTATCAGATTCCACTGCAACAACCTCCGCCATATCCGAATCCCCAGCAACACGTCTAGGAGGTTCACATTCTCGATAATCAACAAGAACATGAGGTGGGCCAAGCAATGGATGCTCCCGAGCAACAAGACCAAGACTTCCAGCAGATGTTAGATGATCTGCTGGCTCTTCCTGGGCGGTACAACCTATCTCTCTTGACTGAGCATCCGATTCCCTACATGAAGAGAACATGGTATGTTTGGTCTTCCTTTTAGTTGTACATATATCTTTCTGTTTATAGACTATACTTAGTCATTTTACATATGCATAGGTGAAAGTAGTTTTCCTTGGATTTTTTACATATGCTTGATTAACTTGTCTAGAAGTTGCTTACATGAATATGTTTTCATGATGCTTAATTGCATGATTGTTTCTGTTTCAATATGGATGTATCTGTTTTACTATCTTTGTATCTGTTTGTATATGTTACAAGTAAACGGTTTTAACTTGTAACAAGAGTCAGACGGTTTTAATGTGGTTGAAACTAATTGTTGACATTGTAGCTAAATTGATGTTGCATAAATCATTAAGTAGTCTACACTTTGTTTGGTTTTATGTAGAGTCTAGTACAAAATGTGCCCTTGTAGCCAAATTACTTACCAAGGACTGTTTGCATCTTGGTATTTGTTTGCATCATAGTGTCATCACCTATCATTCCTTTAGATACTGATTCTTCTTAAGGCTTTGAAACTGATTCTTCTTAAGATGTTTCATGGTTTAGGTGGAAGGTTAAAGCCTAAATGAGTTAAACTTACCCTCTGTTTATATTCTTGTAATAGGTTTACCCGGGACGGCGGAAAACTGACGCATGTGATTGCTGGAATCTTTCATCGGAAGTTTGATGGGCCTTACTTTAGCTGGAAGGTTACGCCTATCCACATCCAAAAAAGATATTTCAGAACGTTTGCGGTAATGGTTATGCTTTTAGTTATCAAATATTTCAGTTGTAATGCCTCACTATCATCTTACTTACTAGTCTTCTAATGTGTAGCGGAAGTACAATTGGGATCTCAGTATCACTGAGCTTGTGAAGGCAGAATTCTTGAAGATTGCCAAGAAGCGGATGAAGGGAATAGTGAGTCAGGCGAAGCACAGTGGTGAAAGACCTCCTTGGATTGGCCCCATGCTTTGGGAAGAAATGTGGAAGCATTTCAACACTCCTGATACAATGGAGATGAGCTCTACTGCTTCATAGTCCCGTAACTCTGATCGTGGTGGTCTAGGAGTCCACAAGCACGTTTCCGGGCAACAATCTTACTTGCACATTCAACAAGAAATGGTAAAACCTTTATCCTTCCTTCCACAAAAAACCTGCATCTAATTAATATTTTTTTGGTATCATTACAGGAGGAGGAATTAGGGCATCCTGTTTCTTTTGGAGAAGTGTTTCTGAGGACACATACAAGGGCGGATGGGAGTGTTGTCGATCACAAAGCCAAACAAGTTGCTGAGGCTTACGAGAAGACCCTAGCTGATGTCATGGATCAAAAGGCTGCCGATGGTCCAGAAACCTCTGACGACTCGTCTGAACATTCTACTCAAAGGAACATCACCATTGAAGAAAATAATGCCATCTTTCTTAAGGTAATGTCTTCTGGTTTCTTAACATATTATTCATACGGTTTTGTTGTCTCGTTTCTTATCATACGATTGTCTTCTATTCTTGTCTGAATCTAGTTTCATCTTCTGTTTCTGTTTCTCATTAATGGGTCAACTATGAGCTTGAATAATAGTTCATGTCTTTGTTTGGTGAGCATGAATTGTTAGAATAGGCTGAAAAACTTAGCTGTAAAAGTGTGATTCTTAGTGTATGGACTGTAAATGGCTCTGTTGAGTATTCTGAATATATTGTTCTTCTTTTTGCTTTTTGTTGTGAATCATTCATTTTTTTGGTTATGAATCTTTCTGAGTATCATTCATTCTGATATGTATACTTGGTTTTTAGTTATCAATCATTCTGTTACATATTGGTTATGAATCATTCATTCTTAAGCATTGTATATATTTTGATGGACAATCATTTTGTCTTTTTGTTGTTTTAGTGTACTCAAACAGATCAGAAGGGGAACCCATTTGGACTTGGACAACTTCGTGACCTTATCAACGCAGGTAAAAGAAAAAAAAGTTATTCAAGCTCTGGTACGTCATCCCTTTTGGAGATCCAGGAACATCTTGTGACAGCTCATCGTAAGATAGCTGAACATGAAGAGGAGAATACTCGACGTGATGAGGAGCAACGGAAAAATCAATCTCACATCTGTGAAATGGAAAAGTTGATCACGTACCTTAATACCACTGATCCTCGCTTTGCAGCTTTCATGAGTCAACCACCACCAGTTTTGGAAACCTCCCCAGCCATCGACCCAACTGTTACACCAGACACCGCACAACCTCCTGCACCAGGCAGCACACCGGTCATACCACATTAGTCCATCTCATCCCTTCTTTTAAAAACTTATTTCTTATGCGTTTGAACTTATGTTTATTTTTTTGGTCAGAGTGTTTGAACTTCTTTTATCCTTTGGGATTTGTAATTTATGCTTAAGACTTTGTTTACTATGTTATGGTTAAAGACTAAGTTTCTTTTATCTATTACTTTTTTTACTTTTCTGAATCTTCTTAATTTACTGTTATCTTCTAAAATTTGAAATAAATATATATAACAATTATATATATATATATATATATATTTTTTTTGTTTAAGAAAGTTGCAAAAACATTGCAAATTTGTGACTGATTTGCGACCCTAACAATGAGGAAAACCAACTAAGGGGTGGCAATTTAGTCGTTAATACGTGACGATATTGTGACGACTTTGCGACTACCAATTTTCATTAGCCTCTACCATAATAGTCTTAAAAACGTCGCAAATATATGACTACAAATATCGTCACAGAGTTATCTGCAAACCACAACTCACAAATTTAGTCATATAGTAGTCGCAAAGTTCAGATCGTCCCTTATCAGTCATTAATATACGACTACATATGTTAGTGTGAAAGTAGTCATAAATTTATGACGAAAAAACAGTCACAAAGTAGTCCCCAATATGCGACTACTTTGCGACTGTTTTATTTTGCGACGAACAATTTGTGACTATTTTTTTTAGTCCATAAGTAGTCGAAAATTGCGAGTTAGCCACTACTTTATGACGCTTTTGGGAGTCACTCAACACCTGTTTTCTTGTAGTGACTATGACTACTCGGGTCCAAAGAAGGTTGCTTTGGCTGTAGCTCAATCAACCGAGCATGCTTTGACATGGTGGGACAGAGATGTCTCTGAAAGAAGGAGAAACATACAATGACCCATTGATGTGTGGATTTACATGAAGGATCTCATGAGAAAGAGGTATCTTCCTCCATATTTTCATAGGGACTTACAAAAATGTTTTCATAGATTGTCTCAAGGAAGCAAAAGTGTAGAGGGGTATTATGAGGAGTTTGAGCATCTAAGGAACCGTTTGGAGCTTGATGACAAGGAGGAGACACTGATGGCACAGTTTGTTGATGGCCTACAAGCTAGGATCAGCCGTAAGGTGGAGAGACAAGTCTACCATGACATGCAAGACTTACTCCACTTAGTTGTGCAAGCTTCGCATCACATCAAGAAGAAACCCACTAGCAGACCTAAACCACAATCCAACTGGACTCCGAATGTAACCAGCAAACCAATGGATATGGGTAAAGCTGTGGAGATTGATTATAGGTTAAAAGGAAAAATCTATGAATCCAGCAAAGACTCACGGGCAGAAGCAAGTAAAGGTAACAATCCTCAACATTCTAGAGATACTACTTGTTTCAAATGCAGGGGAAGAGGTCATATGTCAAGATGATATACATCATATTTTACCGCTTTTTAATACGTTTTTAATAGGATTTTTAATAAAGAAACTATTTGGTTTTGATATTTTATTGGTGTTTTTAGTGTTTTTTTTTAGTTTTTATAGTTTTTAAAGGAAATTGGACCAATTTGGACCAAAAAGGATGCAAAACAAATATTTTGGAGATTGAACAGATTCTGAGCAACAAATGTTTAGCGTCCTATGAAGACCTTATCACCGTTGGTAAAGCTCAAATTTTATCACACGATAGCTGGGAATGTTAGATTCAATTTTCATATCCGATCGTGAAAACCCAACGGTGTGATCTAAAGTTATGCCCAATTTACGGAAGACATATTGTGCAATCTCGAAACTGAAGCAGGCGCAGAAATTGGAAAACTGCGGATAGGTGATCGATACTAGCCGATCGATCGATAGGGTCCCTAAAAACAGGCAATTTTCCATATTTTTTGAAGATTATCTCCTAAATCAATTGGGATTTTTCCTAGCCGACTTCTACACCTATAAAACCATCAAAGAGACCATGCAAATTAGTAGGCTCTCATAGCCACCAAAGCTCTTCATCACCAAAAACTCTTTTAGTTTCTTTTGCTCTTTCTTTACTTTTATTCGATAAGGAAGAAGATCTCGCCTCTTTGTATCTCCATAGAGAAGTTTTTCTGAACCCTTTTACTCTATTTATGATTATGATAATGAATTCTTTTGCTATTGCTTTGGTTTTTGCTATCATGTTTGAGTAGATCTCTTGTTGGGGGTAAGGGTTTTCAAAGGGGATTTCATGGCTTGTGATGTATTCATATTTTATCACTCCTTAGCATGCATTTCCCCTAGTTTTCACACTCATTTAGATTACTTGATCCATCTTTCTCTTCATATTAGGCTCCATTTAGTGTAAGTTTAGTCTTAGAGTCCTAGGTCCATTACCTTTCATTTGCATTGCATTTTGAGTCTTTTCAGGTACTATGGAGGCCTAGGATCAAGGGGAATCAATTGGAGAAGGAAGGAGAACCAAAGGGGATGAAAAAGAGCCAAACACCATATGATGTTCACTGCATCGACGTGCCCAACTCACCACGTCGATGCAGCAGGTCGATGTGAGCTGCACCAGACGAAAAGATCCCCTATTGTCCACTACATCGACATGATACCTTCACTAGGTCGATGCAGCACGTCGATGCAGACTACATTTTCTGCACAATTCCGGGTTTGACCCGGGTTGACCCGAGTACATCTCTTTTTCCTATAAATACTTTTAAACACATTAAAAACCCTAAGATTTTTCTGATTTTTCTTTATCCCTTGGGCAAAAATAAAATCCTTTGGATCCTTGGATTTGGATGTTAAAGGTTCAACTTTTTATGTTTGATTAGTGAAGTTTTCTTTATCTTTTCTCTGAATATTTTATTATGTCTTTAGTTACTCATGTTTTGATGGTTTGTTTAAGCATAAGTGAGTAGTCTTTTAATGGATTAAGGTTGCAGTAGATTAGGATGTTGATGTGTCGTTAGTGATGCTTAGATCTAGATTCTCATGATTTCCATTGATTAGAGAGAACCCATTGCTATGATTGAAGTAATTAATCGATTCTTAGATCAGGGTCTTTTCATGCCCGAAAGGTGTTTGTGAAAATGTCTAGGCCAACTCTAATTCATGCTTTTCATATCCTCGCCAATTAACACTTGATGTTTTGGGTGATTTGTAGACTTGTATGGTCATATGCGCTAATGATCTCTTCTCACTTCAATAGGGACCGAAAAGATTGTCATTTTGGGTGATTAATAGAATGGGTTAGTACTATGTGAAAATGAGCTAGCCTACTTCATAGGATCCATGGATCCATGTCTTGGAAATGGTTATTTATATGGTCTTGCATCACTAATCATAGGTTCAACACTCTTGATATATGATCTCTTCCCAAAGTCCATACCTTTATCATATTTTCTCATCTTTGTTTGTCCGGTTGACTTTTTATTGACTTTCTTAAATTGCTTTCTTATTGCTTTCTTTCAAGTTTAATTTACTTATGCATGTTCTCTTTTATGTTTCTTGTTCTTGTTTGATAACTTTACTTGCTTATTGCATCATTTGCTTAGATTGTTAGTTTGGTTACCAAAACAAAAACTCATATTGACTTAGTTTTATTAGTGCATTGCATTCCTATTGTCCTAATCAATTCTTTGTGGATTCGATCCCTAAGTAGTACAATGACATTTACCATGCACTTGTGGTTATTTAGGGTTAAAACTTATTAGTAGTTTAAACGACACATCATCTTGACAAATAGGAATTGATTAGGATTTTCGGGGATTTAGAAGTCATCTATGCTTAATACATGATTACTTAGATTGACAAACTTTGTGATCTGTTATATATTGATTTTCTTCTTGTTGACAATTGAACCAACTCGATATGAACTAGTATTAGATGAGATAAGTATCAACTTCTGCGGCATGCTTTCCTTTTTACCTTCGTGACTGTTGAGTGATTAGGTTATTAGACATGTTTGATCATTGATATGAGAATATGATGATTAATTCACGACTGGCTTTGAATACTACAATTGATATACCTGCCTAGCACTTGAATAGTTTAATCCATGAACCCTGGAGAATTCTCTAATACTCAACATTTTTTTTAATTAATTTCTTATCATTATTTAATTATTTGCATTCTGATTTCAGCGACACAAACCCCCAAAAACTAACCTCTTATTTTGTCCTAACTTAATTCTTTTCCCATATTCTTATAGTGCCCTTTCAGTCTTCATTGGATTCGACCCTTAAGTACTACAATTGATCGTTGTGCACTTGCAGTAAGATCATTGTCTTTGAATAAATTGACATATTAAAAAAATATGATATTTTATATATTATATAAAACGATTATACAAAAGAGCTATACTACAAAATAAAAATATATAATTAAAAGATAAGTTCATATAACTCCTGTAATTAAACTTGTGAATACTCGATACTCGTAGACCTCAAATCTTTGAAACTTCTTCTTCGATATCATCAACAAAAGCATCTTCCTTTTCTTGTTAATCTTAGTCTTCAACCTTGCTATTAAGAACTTAAACATTGCAAAACACATTCATGTCGCAGTAACTTCTTATATTGTATCCAAACCAAAACAGAGTCGAGCATTTTCAGCTTGTTTCCAACCAACATCATTACACCACCTGCATTACAAATCCGAGAAATATTATATAAGATAAAGACAGAAAAGATGTCCTGTATTTATGAAACAAAATGCAAGGTAAGGCTGAAGACCAAACAAAAACGTAAGCAATCAATTTTCGAACCAGGCTACTGCATAGTAGAGAATTAACACCAGCGCAAGACAACAACTGGCTTATGAAAGATCGAACTTTTTGTGGTATAACTCAAAACATGAACCCAATTATTAGCGATAGAAATTCATATTCTACGAACAAATACTCAATCGCAGATTTCATCAGAATTTCAACATATCAACAATCCAAATAACAAAATGAGCTGTAATTGTAATTCAAGACTAAGCTTTCTCTTTGTCTCAGAGAAGCGATAAAAGTATTAAGAGATGAGACTTAATCAGACCTTTTTGTTGATTTCGACACTAACAACACGTTTCGTAACTTTCCAGACACAACCTTGGTAGACTTGTGAGAAAGTTGTGACTAAGATCCATCTCTGGCGAAGTCTCTTCTCTCCCAAATGGATCTCGATCTCTCTCTCTCTCTCTTGAGCCACAACAAAGCCAGCGGCTGGAGGAGGAGGCGGTGCTCCTTCTGCTTTTGAGTCACCGGCTGAATCTAAGAAGAAGGTTGGAGAAGAGAAAGCGGAATCGGAGGATGACGAGTCTCTTTGATTCTTCAAGATCTCATCGGCTTAGTATCGTTTTGTGATCTCTATCGCTTTGAATTCTTGGGTTTTGTGGGTAAGAGATGAGAAGAGGCTAGTTGAGGCTTGTAAATTCTCCTCTTTTGTCCAATAAAGGATACTGAAAAAGCGAACGGACAAGATTGGCTAAACGTAAAGATATGAACGGACAAGATTGGTTAAGTGTAGTTCTCCATGATTGCCACGTCATCGATTATAGTGATTTTCTTTATTTAGCTTTTATCTTCTCAAATGTATTTTTTATGTGTTTTGTTAGGTGTTTTTGAAAAAAATATTTTATTTAAATTATAATTGATAAAATGTTATATATACGAGTTTATAAATTTTTAATTTTTCTATTAGTTTTTAATTTTGTAGTTTTAAAATTTTTAGGGGATTAATTGTGATAGATTTTTTATTATTTATAAAAATAATAATTTATAATATCTTTCAATGAAACCATATACCATAAATTTTAAACCATAAACCATAAAATTTTGAAAACTCTAAATCAAACACTAAACCCTAAATCAAACACTAACTCCTAAATCAAAAAATAATTTATTTACTCATACTAACATATTAGAGTCATTGGAAAATGTTTAACATATTTAAGTAGACTACATTTAAAGATACTAAAATTAACTTAATTTTTTCTGATTTGTATTGATGTAAGAATATTTACAACAAATAGTTTTATATATAACAAAGAAGGGACTAACTACATGCAAAATGAAATGTTCCAATCATCAAAACATCGAAAAAGATTACAATTTTTTTTTAGCTAATACATTGTTTAAATTTCAAAAATATATACACATAAAAAATGAAATATAAAAAATGATTAAGATCATCAAAAATTAAAACATTAATTAAAACAAAAGTAAAATATAAAAAATGAAAAATATACATATATAAACATAACAAATCATTATATCCTATACCCTAAACCCTAAATCCTATACCCTAAACCCCATGCCCTAAACTCTAAAGATCATGACTTTTTCTTTTTCTTTTGTAAATTTTAATTCTTAATTGTGTATTGATAATGTTCTTTTTATTGGTTTTGGATAGCAATAACATATTTAAAAGAAGATCTATTACAAAGATTCAAGACTTAGAAGATAAATTCATACATGAGTTTCTGAGAAACATGGGTTTAAAAAATTTCGGAGCAACATGAGTTTTTTAACAAGTAAAAAGAAAAAGAAACTGTGCCAAAGTAACAAGATACCTCTTCGTTACATATTCTTCTAGATTCCATTTCTCGGTTTTGCTGGTACGAAAATCACAAACAAAAACGCTGAAGATTCTTTCTTTTATTTCTTGTAACTCATACCTTACAATTTGTATGCAAGAGCTGGTCACGAATCAACACCAACGGAAGCTCTTAACCTCCATCAAAAACACCTTCAACTTCCACAAACTACTGATCTTGATCTTGCTATTTCTGTAAACGACAACAAAACCAGTACAAAGGTCTCCTCAAGTATCATAACAAGCTATACTAACAAACCCTGAACCAGAACAAGCTACAACAACAAATCTAAGATCTTTACTCAATATTACCACCAAACTCACAATCAATTCTCCCAACATTAGCCTACAAATCTAAACCATTCTATTCCTTGTTTTGTCTCGGATCAAAAAGATAAACAGACACATACTTCAATATGAGAAAGAAATTCTAAATATCCAACCGAGTACTAATGGTGCACATGACCAATATATTTGGCTCCCAACTGATTCTGGTGAATATTCGACAAAGTCCGGCTATTATGAAGCTATAACAAACCCAGCAAGCTCAACCAATACAGGGGAACACGCACCTGGAACACAAAAGTTTGGTCTCTCTGTGCATCTCCAAACCTGAGCATGTTATCTGAAAAGGGATACATGGAGCATTATCAGTAGGAGAGAACCTGAGGACAAGAAACGTAAACACTATGGTTAATTGCCCACAGTGTGGTGAATCAGAAACCATCTCCCACATGCTTTTCCATTGTTAGTTTGCCAAGCAGATTTGGCAACAAGCACCATTCAAAAATCAAATCAATATTGATGAGATTACAAACCTTAAGGCAGGTCTAGTAGCAGCAAAGGCAATTTATTTGTCTGCCTCCAACTAGAATAGATGGCCCTCTATTTTTGTGGATCTGTTGGGCGATATGGATTGCCCAAAACCAATGGATCTTCAATGATCGATCTCTGTCTACAGAAGAAACACTGTCAAAGGCTATTCGGGAAGCTCGAGAGTGGCAATTTGCACAAGTATTGCAGACACAACCCCAAAGAAATCAAAGTACTAACCTGCAGATCGTGTCTCGACCAAAAATCACACACTACAACATCGACACTGCTTGGAGAGAAAGCTTAGCTCTGCTTTCTCTCCTCACGGAACTTAAAAACATGTCTGATCGCCTCTAATGGCAGAAAGCTTAGCTCTACTCGCGGCTCCTTCGGTTGGTGCACGATTCCAAAAGTTGATGCTCTAAAAAAACTCAAAGAGAAAGGCTAAGAACACTTACGTTTCTTAATGAAAACTTTCTCGGAATAATTTGTTTGGGAAATCATCTTACCCAGTGACAATTTTTTCCACCAAACAAACAAAATTTAACAAAAGTGAAAAAAGAATAAAAAAACAGAGAGAAGAAGAAGATGAAGATATCAATACCTTCTGGGCTATGGTGGATCGCTTGTGAACTTCACGAGCTTCCTTCTTTAACGAATACCCAAACACAATTTCGTCTTCAATGTCAAATTCGACCTAACCAATTCGAATTGAAACGATGAAGAGGGCTATATTTTTGTCGATCGAGACTGAGAACGAGGATCCTAATTTTATCAAGATATATAATTTTTTGTTCTAGATGGAGAATGAGATGGACCGAGCGTGAAAGAAGAGAGAAAGGGAGAGCAAAAGGGAAATTTTTAAGGGACAGTTGCTGATATGGTGCGTTTTCTAACTTTAATGTCAAGCGGGGTACCTTCGTAGAGAAAATTGTAGAACTAGTACACTTTTTTTGAAAATGTCTAAAATACCCTTACGGTTGGCAGAGTCTGCGTGAATTGTGTAGCCTTAAAGCTAAGACTGGACAAATTCTGCTTAAACTCTGCTAATTATGTAGCCTTAAGGCATATATAGTGTGTGAATTGTGTAGCCTTAAGGCTAAAGCTGGACAGACTCTTATTAAACTCTGCTAATTCTGTAGTCTTAAGGCAGATATAGTGTGTCGATTGTGTAGCCTTAAGGCTAAGGCTGGACAGACTCTTCTTAACACCTCTGCTAACTGTGTAGCCTTAAGGCAGATATAGTGTGTCAGTTGTGGTAGCCTTAAGGCAGATATTGTGTGTGCTTTTTCTGTAGACTTAAGGCAGATGTTGTGTGTGCTTTTTTGTAGACATAAGGCAGATATTGCTCGACATACTGTAGCATACTGTTCGCAGGGCATGGCTTGACATTTGCAACGTAACTAAATTGTATAAACGGTCGGATTTTGAAGTACTCCTCTCTTTTCACAATAATAACAAGAATGCCATTACTTCTTACTTTTTTGAGTTTGCTATAAATCTTTTCAACCTCTCCACCTTTAACCTAGATCTACTATTTCGATTTCACCCTCAAAGGGAGATTTCATATTTTCAAAGAGACGGAAGCGAAATCCGAGTATAAGATTGTTTACAGACTTCGATTTTGAACGAAAGTACGTACATTCTTCGGAAAGACGATCTTCGTTTACATCTAACAATATCTGCTGGTCAAAGATATTCTAGGGGTTGAAGGCGAGCATATTTTCGGGAAGAACGAACACAGGTAACACTTCAAAACATTACACTAGTTATCTAAACCACCATCTTCTAAACTGCGTCTAGAGCTCTAGTATGTCTTTGGCAGAGCTATTTTTAAAAGACCCTGCCAAAGTGTAGAGCTCTGCGAAAAATCTTCTAAGATAGTGTGTTGCAGATCTTTTGAACATTCTCTTTTTTGCAGATAATGTTGCATTTGTTGACTGTTTTTGGACAATGGAAGGTAAAAATGGGTTGGGATTTCGACGTTGATTCAAGCAAAGGAAGCAAGTTGTTTGCGGTTGAAGAACAAATCAAGTATGAGGAATTTCTCCGCATTGTTTGTGAAGATTACAACTTGGAAACGCAGATGAATGCAGTCGAGATTTCTTATAAGTTGCCTACACATATCATGGAGAAAATGCCTAGCGACACACCTCCTATCTTCTTGAATAATGATAGGCAACTTGCAAACTTTATGACAATGGCGGAAAAAGAGGTTATCCGGCTTTGCGTGTCATGGAAAAGAAAGGATGGAATTAAAGCAGAATCTGCGGGTAAAGATGAAGCTTGTGATGTCAAAGAGGATGGTGGTGTGGATTTTGATGGTGTTGGTAATGTTAAAGACGAGCATATGATGCCATCACCGAACAACAGCAGAGACTGCCGACAGTCTGCGAAGAAACAGCAGATGCCGCCTTTATTCTGCGATATATTCGATGACACGCCTACGAAGCCATTACCAATGAAGAAATCTGGATCCATTAAGGTTGGCGAAATATTTGATGACAAGGAAGCATTAATTATGCAATTACGCAAGATTTCAGTCATCGAGAAGTTTGATTTCAAAATCGCCACGTCGAGGAAGAAACTATTTATCGCGAAATGTTTTGTTCCTAATTGTTCTTGGAGGATTCGTGCGTCGACTCTGTCAGTTTCATCTGAATCTCCAGAATTTCTCGTTCGGATATATAAAGAAGCTCATACATGCTCTGATGTCTGTAGCTATTCTCGTCACCGACAAGCTAATGTAAAATGTATTGGAAAGATGTATGTTGATAGGTTTAGTGGTGGTAATGATCTTAAAGAAATCACGCCTAAGCATGTAATGAACTGTATTAAGTCACTACATTGTCTTGACATAGACTATACGAAGGCGCATAAAGCGTTGGCATATGCACAAGAGCTGGTCAGAGGCACTTTTGAGAGGGGTTACTAGGACTTACCTTCCTATCTATACAAAATAGAGCAGGCCAATCCAGGTACAATTACAAAGCTTGAACGTGATGCTCAACAAATGTTTAAGTATTTGTTCATTGCTTTTGGTGCTTCCATCAAAGGATTTGAGTTCTTGAGGAGGGTTGTTGTGGTAGATGGAGCGCATCTAACTGGAAAGTACAGAGGTGTTATGCTGGTAGCTGCAGGTCAAGATGCAGATTCGAGTATATTTCCTATAGCTTTTGGGATTGTAGACTCAGAGAATGATGCTTCATGGGAATGGTTTTTTACACATTTGCGTGGTGTGATACTTGATGATAAAAATTTGGCCATTATTTCTGACCGTTATCCATCAATCGCAAAGGCCATTGAGAAGGTTTTCCCCGCAGCTGATAGGGGAGTATGTCACTATCACCTCAAAAATAACCTCATCTTAAAGTTCAAAAAGAACGCAATGTTCAGTTTGGTGTGTCGTGCTGCATATGCATATCGACTGGTAGATTTTGAGAAATTTTTTGGTGTGATTCGTTGTCAGAATAGTGAATTAGCAGTTTACTTGGAAGAGGCGGAATTTCGATTATGGGCTTGTGCACATTTTCCAGGAGATAGATTTGGTATAATGACGAGCAACATTGCAGAATCCATTAATGCCGCGCTTAAGGAAGACAGATCATTTCATGTTAAACATTTCGTGGAGCCTATTAGAAAGTTGTTGTCAAGGTGGTTTGTGGAAAGGCGAGACAAAGCTACCTCATCAAAAACAAATTTCCCCCCAAACGTTGAAAAGTTACTGCATGAAAGACACGGTAGCTTGGAAATTTTAAATGTTCATCATACTGATTCAAATTGTAGCCATGTTACAGGTGGAGATTATGATTGTGTGGTTGATCTACAGAAGGTATGTAAGTTTTTTTTGCTATTTATCATTGCCAGTTTCAGGAAACGTATCCTGAGCAAGTCTACCAGTCTTTGTACTTGTAAACAATATGATGTCGAGAAGATTTCCTGCGAGCACGCGATTAAAGCAGCATTAAGTCGAAAAACTGATGAAGCTACCCTGGTGGATGATCATTTCACAAAGGGCTAATTGTATTCAATGTACTCAGAACCTATAAAACCTGTATACGAAGATTTGATTCTGCTATTGAAAAGGCTAAGCGGTTCAAGCGTAATCAATGGAAAAAGAAAAAAACAGAACCTTCGCAGAGTACTCCATCCACAAAGCAAAAAACAAAGCAGAGGACTCAATCCACAATGAATCAAACGAAGCAGAGGACTCCATCTGTTACGAAGAAAACGAAGCAGAGTAATCCATTCAGCGATAATATTTCACCCACTACTCCATCCCCAAAGGTGAGAAGAAAACGATCTCGTAATTCTCCGACTACTCAAACACCAAATAAGAAAGCTAAACTTTCGCAGAGTACTCCACCCCCACAGATGAAAAAAAATCTTTTCCAGAGTAGCCCAAAAATTCATCACAAGTGCTCAAAATGCCATAATGCAGGACACAATCGAAAAACATGCCCATTTTCTTGACTCTGGCTTGACTCTGGCTTTACTCTGGCTTCACTCTGGTTTCAAGTTTATTTAAACAAGGAAACAAATCTTGGTTTATAACTTTATTTATTTGTCCTTATTTATGGTGCTCCGTTGTTTTATGTTAGTCTTTTAATTTGATGTGGGTATCATAAAATAGTCGGTATAGCAGAGTGTGCATCTGGTATCGCAGAGTCTGCATCTGTTATCGTAGAGTCTGCATCTGCATCAAGTATCGCGAAGTCTGCGTCTGATATCTGCATGAATCATCCAGTAATCTGCTATTAATCTTCCTGTGCTCTACTATAGATTTTACTTTTAGTTTCATTCAAAAAATATATATGCTCAACAAATCCGAGGGTAAAAGATGTTATTCAATTAAAATCCACATCTTGAATTACGGAATCATAACTTTTCAAGGATTTATAAATACAGAAACAAATAAAATTAGAAGAAATAGTTCAAATCTCCTATATAATGCGGCAAAGCTGTCTTGCGAACCAATACATGTAGCAGTTTTCGCATCCAGGTTGATATTCGTGCTCAGTGGCACAATTTGGAAAAGGCAAATCTGGACAGTCAGGGTATTGCCACGTTGATGCAAAAGAATGGTTCATGGGTGGATAGAAAGCTACAACCGCATCCAGAACCTTCTCCCCAAGCCTGGTGAGTTTATCAAAATCACCTTCAGCGTGTACGTCGACACATAATTTGAGAAGTTGTGCAGCCTTTTTCGTACGTCCAGCACATACACACAACATTCCACAGAGATAAGTTGCGTTAGCACTGAAAGGGGCAAGCCGTTCCAAAAGCTCCATGGCTGCGCTGATGTCTTGTTCTGCGGTCACGAGTCTTGCAGCCTCATAATAAATAGCAGTTGGGTTTCCGGTGTTTAAGCATCTTACAAAAAAGCTGCGATTCGCCCCGTCTAGGAGAATTTTATCTGTGTCTTCACATAGATCGTGGATATTAAGTTCCTTGAGGACTTCATCATTGTACACTACATCTCTACCGATCCGCCCTATTCGGAGGATGTGTCCGACTCTCCACAAGGTGAGGCGGCCAAGTTTTCGTGCAATGACAGAGATAATGTCCGAATGGAGCTCTGGTATTTGCATGTTAACCTACGATGTGATGCGGTACTTGGATTTTGAAAATAATTAACAGGCACTACGGATTATCCGATAAAGGTGCCAATGGTTTGCTTTTTGCTTTTTCAGTTAATTGTTATTTGTTGCAGGATGAAACTTCACTCTTGATCATCTTGCTTTTCATCTTGCTTTTAATTGATATTCTCTTTGTCTTTGCATGCAGGTGGCTTTCAAAACAAAGATTTACCACCCAAACATCAACGCAAAAGGAGCGATTGACTATGATATCTTGAGGGAAAAATGGTCTCCTGCTTTAACCATGTCCCAGGTTTGGAATTTTTTCAGATTTAACAAAGTTTTGTCGAAAAAAATACTTCAACCAAACATGTGTGTTAATGGGATGTATTTTTGTTATGGAATTAGGTTTTGATGTCAATTTGCGCACTAATGACAGACCCAATCCTAGATGATCCTTTTCTGCCGGAGGTAGCCCATATTTACAAGACTGACAAATCCAGGTTCGAGTCAACAGCGCGAAGCTGGACGGAGAAGTATGCCATGGGATCAGAGTGAGGTGGTGGAGGCAAAGAAAGGAGCTGTCTCACCTGTGTGTTCTTTAGTATCTTTTCTATGTTTGCTTTAGTATCTTCTGAAGACTGGTTTGCTATAAGTGTTTCATTTTGAACTCGCGGATCAATTCGGTTATTGGTTATTTTGAGCGAAGGCGCAGTATCTGCTTGTACTCTGCATCTGAAAGCAGATGATGGGCAGACCCTGCATTTAGGCTGCATCTGTGTGTTCTTTAGTGTCTTTTCTATGTTTGCTTTAGTATCTTCTGAAGACTGGTTTGCTATCAGTGTTTCATTTTGAACTCGTGGATCAATTCGGTTATTGGTTATTTTGAGGGAAGGCGCAGTATCTGCTTGTACTCTGCATCTGAAAGCAGATGATGGGCGGACTCTGCATTTAGGCTGCATCTGTGTGCTCTTTAGTGTCTTTTCTATGTTTGCTTTATTATCTTCTGAAGACTGGTTTGCTATAAGTGTTTCATTTTGAACTCGCGGATCAATTCGGTTATTGGTTATTTTGAGCGAAGGCGCAGTATCTGCTTGTACTCTGCATCTGAAAGCAGATGATGGGCGGACTCTGCATTTAGGCTGCATCTACATCGCTAACACTACGCATAAACTGCATCTTCTCAACTTGTTTTCATCCACAAAGGTCTAACAAAACAAAATAAAAGTATACATAAATTACTGAGCTATTATAACGAGACATACAAAAGTGTTACTCCGAGTCTCAAAAGATCGAGTGCAATAACATTAAACAACACAGTTGATGAGGTTTATTCTAGGTGGTATTGGTACGACGAATAGGGTCATCAATGTATGCATCTTCAACCATTGAGAAACCACCGGTCTTAACAACCCTTAGTTGCTGGATTGCTTCTTCAACGGCAGGAATTGCTGGATTTATGAGGAGTTCAGAGAATGGGTAGAGAGCCGATACACGTATCTCACCTGCAATGGCAAAGAGTCACCTCCAAAATAGTCCATATTCCAATTTCGTAGCACGCAGAATATGACCTTCCCAATTGGCTGAAGTCGCCAGAAGTACTCAAATTCATCAGGAAATGTTCCCTTCGCAATACAGTTGATATTTTCGCCGCTGCAGCTCACAAAGACGAATTTATAGTACTTCATTCTCAGAAGACATCCTAAACTATAAACATAATTAACTTACCTGAAATTCCTCAATGTGAAGTGTAGAACTTTGTGACCAGGGACAACGTAAACGTCATCTGTGAAGCCTTGATAAATTTCTAATTTCTTGACTTTCACAATAGCACCAAGCAAATCAACTGTGTTATATAGCAACATGAATATAGATTAAGAAATCTGATGTGAAATGGAAAATCAAACAACTAATATTCCATCAATACTTACCAACACTAATCTTCTTATGCAATGAGCCGTTTAGAACTCTGCGAAATGGAGATAACGACACCATATGATTACCACAGATTCGTGCTACCTTTTTAATGATCGATTCTTCATGGAAGAAGATATGGAACTCATGGTGTGTTAGTTTCCACTGACCCGGCCTCGTCGTCACTTCAAAATCCCTAATCAAATACCATTCCTCTTCAGCCACGTCTTCAAACTTTTACAACAGATGATTTCGAATGGTTGCAGAGATCCGAACACCCTAAACCATAAAACCGATTGTATCTATTCCTCTAAAAATTAAACAAAATCATGTATTCCTAAGAGACCACATAAGTACATCAAAGCATGCATTTCTTACGGCGTGATAATCAGCGAGAAGCAAGTGTCTTTCAGGTTGAAAGCGTGCATAGTGCTCTCCAAATTCTCTTACGACTTGAACCAAGATTCTTCCACCATTCTTCATGAGTGACAAGTCTAGAACCATATCTAAATGAGCCATTTTTTAAACTGAAAGTTTTAGAGAAAAGTTTGGAAGAAAAGTTTTGAGCCTGAAATGTTTGGAGAAAAGTGTTGGAGCCTGAGAAGTTTTGAAGAAACGATTGGATTGAAGAACGGTAAATAATCAAAACTGACTTTTTACGGTTCCAAAAAATGTTAAAGAGTCAAAGCAATATCACATCACAAGTTTGGTTCGCAAAGCACCACGTGTCGATAATCGCATGATGCAATACGAGAAACATGGCATTGCCGTAATTGTTAGAATGCGCAGTGTCATGCATTAACTTACTCTGCATTTAATTGGTAAAAGGGGACTTATTTGCTAGTTTCTACGATTCTTTATTATGGGGCCCATATTGATGGACACTCTAGCAGAGGAAGAGCGGACTTCTTTAATTGATACCACAGCAGAGTACGAGCAAACTAATATACTGCGCTTTCTCTGCGCTTTCTCTGCTCTTTCTCTATTTATAATCTGCTTATTAAATGTTAGTATTTACTTTGCTCTTACTCTGCCTACGACAGAAGAAGAAGAACAGACCTCTATTTTTATTCTGCGTATTCTTTTATGTTCACTGCAAATGTTATGCAAATATGGTGTAAAGCAGATTACGGCACATTTTACGCAGATCATAGCTGAATGTACCATAACATTAACAACTGTTTGTTAGAATTCCCAGTGTCATGCATTTACTTACTCTGCATTTAATTGGTAAAACAAACAATAACGTATAATTACCGTTATTCCGAAATAATATTTTAGATAAGTTATAGGAAAATATTTCAAACTTCCCTACTGCAGAGTACGAACAGACGCTGCTAATTCTCTACGCATAGTACTGCTTTGTCTCTGCATTTATCCTAACCTTATATTAAACTTCCCAAAAACCAATAGTATTTTTATTGTCTCAAAAACATTTCCGATTGTGAATATATAGTAAAAATGAAACTTACTTTTCACGGTTCCATTAAAAATGTTAAGAGTCAAAGCAATATCAACTCACATCACATCATGCACTCGTATACGGCCATACTCTGCAGCCATCAATGGCAAGATCGGGTTGCGCCAATTACTTTTGATTCGACGTAGAACTTGTCGATAATCGCAGACATCTATTTTTAATCTGCGTACTCCTTTCTGGGGCCCATTTTGCTGGACGCTCTATTAGCTGATGGGTCAGAATGGTAGCATCTAGTATCAAAGTTGAGTCGCAGTAGATGTTATATTTGATTTAACTTGCAGTAAAAATATGCTGCATAAACTGCAGATTTATGTGGTGAGTTTGCTTTTACTTAGCATTTTACAGAAGAGGCTGGGAAAAGTCTATTTGAATTCTACGGTTTAGGGGGAAAATTAAAAATTCAAATATCTTTGAATTTTTAAACATTATCAATCTCGTGGCAAATACGGGCTGATACCCATATATAGAACTCATCCTAATGGTACTGCCGAAAATAAACGATAAAAAAGCCCGCATTTGTTATATAACAGAAGAATCAAAGGACAATGTATAGGTGTAGTGTTAATAACATTTCTATCCATTTGGCATATCTCGCCATGTCATCATTATTTAGTCGCAAACCAATGGCAGATCAATAGCAAACCAATGTCTGAGTTGTTCTTTTTAACATAAGTTTTACTTTGAAACCAGTAAGAAATAATGTATAAAGGTAGTGGAAGTATATACAAACATACAACAATAAAAAATCACTACAAACGAATTCTCCTATATCAATCTGCATTCGGTCTGCCATTGGTGACATTCATTCAGTCTGCGATACCCTAACCACTCGGTTTTCACTTTGGAATTTTTCTTTTTAACATAAGTTGTATTTTGACAACAGTTAGAAATTAATGAAATAATGTATAAAGGAAGTGGAAGTATATACAAATATACATCAACAAAAACTCTCTACAAACGAATTCTCCGATTGCGATCTGCATTCGGTCTGCCGTTGGTGATATTCAGTCAGTCTGCGAAACCCTACCCACTCGGTTTTCACCGAGTTTCTCGAGTTTTCTGGTTTTGGCTTATACCGGTTAATGCACTATTGGTGATTGTCTTCTGCCGTTGGTGACCTTAAGGGGTAGCGCTGGTATTATTTCACAACCACGAGCACTTCAACAAGAATCAGTCACCATTCTTTTCAAGTCACCTGCGATTTTGAGGAGTGGACACAAGAAGGGTTCAAGCACTTGAAAGAGTTGGAGGATATATGGACTACTTGACCTACCCCACGCCAACCATGCATTTCCTTGCCACGGTGAAGTTCATTGAGGATGAAGCGAATGGACATGGATATGTCTACTTCATGGTTGGGCCAATCCAATACTCACTCACTTTCGGCCCGTTTCCCTAACAACACGCTCGCATAGCGCTTCATGGATGAGGACGAGACACCTTTGTGTTGTTTCTTCCACCCCTTCAAGATTACAACTCTGATCACTTCTAATAAAACTGTTTATGAGTTTATGTTTGTTTGTTTTTTTTTTGTCGGGAGTTTATGTTTTATTATGAAGAAACATAAGTGCAAAGCTAATTGGAAGGAGTCAATGTTCAGCTCTTTTTGTAATGAATTATCCTAAAGTCTGATACCAGTCTGGCTTTGGTCTACCGTTAGGTGGTTTGGTCTGCGAAACCCTAACTGTAAAAAAGCACAGCAGTGTATACCAAATTTTTGCATAATACAAGTAGAATATAAACAGTGTTTGCGTATACTCTGCTTCCAACGGCAGAGACTGAGAACGCTTTGTTTTTCTTCTGCGAGTAAAAGCAGAGACTGCGCATACTCTTTTCTCTCTCTACTTGTACTCTGCGTAGTCTACATTTACTTGCGTTGCCAATGTCAACATGCAGACAGTGTGCCACCGGTCCGCGTTAACTCTGCTGGTCTTAAGGGATAGTGCTGGTATTTATAAAAAAGTGTACTAGTTATACAATTTTCCCTACGAGTGTACCCCGTTTGACATTAAAGTCAGAAAAGGTACTATGTGGACTATTTCTTCTAAAAAGAATCTCCAAGATACTTTTGATGGAGATGGTTTAAACTTACTCTTTGAAGACCAAGAAGAAATGGTGTCCAAGGCTATGGCATCTATTGATCTAAAGGAAACACCAAGTGTGAAGAAGAAACCCACCCTCACCCTACGTCCCATTAAGTTGGTTGAAGGAGCAATTGAGTGCAAAGCTAAGTGTAAGGGCGGTTTCAAGCCATTCTCCAAGGCTAAGATCATTCTTCATCCCGGTATGAACAAAGAGTAAGTTTACAAAGACAAGAAGGCTATGAAGGAGTGTTTTAAGATTGAGTTGACGGATTGGAGACTAAGTACCAAGGAAGGTTCCCACACCACCTCCAACTAGAATCTCATCAAACCGGCAAGCTTAGAGACGTTAAAAAAGCACATTAGGAAGGAAATCCCTTGGTATCCTTGTACATATTTTTATCTATGCTTTAGCTATTTTTCTTTTTATTTTAGTGTGTTTGAGTTTGTAAGAAGCAAGAGGATCAAGGATGGATCAGTTGGGGTGAAAACAGGGCACTTTGGAGTACCATGTAACATGCATCGACCAACCAAAACCACCACGTCGATGAGACGAACAACAGCTCAAAAATCCCCCTGGTGTCGCCTGCATCGATGTGGTGAGTTCACCAAGTCGATATGACACGTCGATGCAGCATGCATCTGCAAAGGTAAGTTTTCTTTGACTTTTCTCTAAGTGTTGACTCGGTTTGCTTTGGTTTAGACTATTTTTCTTTGATTATAAACATTATTTCAAGCCGGTTTAGACCCTCTAAAACCCTCAAAACGAAATTCTTTTCTTTCTCTCTCATTTCTCAAACTCTTTTGCATATAAAAGCTCTCTTTTTACATTAAAGCTCACAATTTTTACACTTCTTGCATTCAAACTCATTTTATTTCTAAAAGAGAATTTGAAATCTCCACTCCCATTAGCTCTTGTTCATCTCATCTTTTTCCAAGCAGAAGGTATGCTCTCTCTCTCTTTCTCTCTTAACCCATCTCCTCCATTAAAGCTAATGGAAGCTTACATTTTGTTTTCTTGGAGTTGTTAGCTTAGGGTTTTAAGATTGCTTCCTTTCGTCTTGGTTAAGGTTTATAAACTATGGGTTGTTGATTTCTTATGAGTTTGAGATGATTTAGTTGTTCAATTGTGAAAATTTCACCTCTTAGGGTTCTTAGTGTGAAAAGTGAAGAAAGGGTATGGAATTTGAAATTTTAGAGAATGTGTAAAATGTTTAGTGCTTTTTCATTCAAATGCTACCATTAAGCATGTTTAGTCATTACATTCTATTACATTGTTCAGAATCTCTCAAATTGGCTTGCTTTGGATTTGAATGAAAATGCTAGTTTGATGATAAAGAAGGACCTTGATTTGGTTTTCTTATACTTTCAATTGATTGGTTTGTGTTAAGTCTTGAGTTGATAGTATAAGTGTCAATCTATCGTTGCTACTTGAGCTTTTGAAATCATCATATAGATGGACACTTTGTGCTTTCAAATTGTGAACCTTGCTCATTTGAGAATTACCTTTTGTAGGATTAACCAAGCACACAAACCATGAACTCTTCCTCAAGAACAAGACTTCATTCTCATCAAGGGACTTCTGTTTTTGAGGAGTGGTCTCAAGAAGTTTTTTGGTTCTTGAATGAGCTAGACCGTGCCATTTTTTACCCTACCTGCTTTGCTTGTCGCGGTACCATGTTAGAGATGGGAATCCAAGATCAAGTGGATGATCTTGTTGAAAGAATGCATTTGGGAGAGCTAGCTATAATGGATCATGAGACGTATTCGGAGCCAACCAAACATTTCCTAGCCACGCTTGAATACATTGAAGTGGACCAAATGGGAGAGGACATATTCACTTCATAGTTAGACCAAAGAAATACTCAATCTCCTTCAAGGCGTTTTGTGAAATATATGGATTCCCCGAAGCTACTTTTGATGCGGTGCAAGAATTCAATCAAGAGTCAACAATTTGGAAAAACATTGCCATGGATGAGCCCTATTCATCTATCAATTCATGGATGTCTAAGGTGAGAAACCCTACCATCCGATATGCCTCCATCTAATGGCCAACACCGTATATGCTCGTCACAACCCGGGTGTCCCCACTTCAAACGAGTGGAGATTGATGTATGGAGCGATTCACTACTTCTTCCATGAATACCATGGGTGCCCCATTACAAGTGACCCCAATTTCTACCGGGATTCCGCATCCATGTTTTTCATAAATCTCTTGCAAACCCGCTTCCAAGTCTCTTCCGCGGACAACCCTTTAAGATTTACATTGGAGGAATGCTTACTTCACTCTTCGAGCGCATTGGCATGAACTTAGGCCTCTACACTCCTATTCAAGAGAGACTACGAATGGATTTTAACTACATGGTCTTGACACACACACTCACGGGTCGATTAGTTCCAAACATGCTTGTGTATCGCTTCATGGATGAAGGACGAGACCCCTTTGTGTTGTTTCTTGCCACGTCCAAGGTATTGCAACAAAAATTGCTTCAAAGACCTAAGGTTTCCAATGCCACACCGGTTCATGTTTGAGCCTCCTCCTCTCCAAGATTTCAATTCGGATTTCTACTAGCTCCAAGGTATCATTCCTACCATTGTAAATATCGTATAGTTTTTAAATCGTTATTTTTCATATCATTGTTTTCTTTCTTCCAAATTCAGTTTTGCTTTCTCACTGGGACGGTGAGAAGTAAGTCCGGGGGAGGGGATTGGTTGCTAATGATCTTTTTAGTTGTTTTGTTTTCTTTTTACATATTGAGTCTCATCATTTGCATTGTATATATGATAAAAACCACAAAAATTCTAAAAATTTGAAAAAATTCGAAAACACAAAAACATGTTCTCATTTAGTATGCTCATTTTAGCTTGCATTGTACATATGAGAACAATGATGAAGTTGCCTTGTAAAGGTTTTTGACTTAGCATTTAATGTGAAACTTTTGATAATGCGTTTATTAATTTAGTAAATCGTAGAAAAGATCTCTTCTTTGCATCTTGATCTCTTCGCTCGAAACTCTTGGTTTTGTTGATGTTTGCTAAACTGATACACAGAATTTTAACCCTAAATATCACTGCAAGTGCACCACAAACGAAGTAGTATTTAGGGATCGAATCCACGAAAACCAAGTGAAATGCTACGAATCTATATGAGTGAAATTAAACTAAGATGACAATATGGTTGTTTGTAAAAACGATATAAAATCAATTAAAACAAGCGTTAAGTCTAGGGCAATTAGCAGGAATTCAGAGATCATGAACCAGACAATTATTCAGGGAATAATAAGCGCAGTCTTAAACTCAAACATGAATGTTTAACCAACTGTCGTGGTATCAGTTACTTTATCTAGCAACTTAAGAATCTAAATTGTCATTTGATATTCTAAACAAGCATTAACGGGCAGGTTTGATATGTTCACAAATTGCCTTAACATCAGCTTTCGTTGGCTAAGGACAATTTGCTCACCTATGTTCTATCAAGCAATCTATAACACTTTTAATGAATAGATTAAACCCTAAATCAGAGATTAAGTGATCAATTTAATCTAAGCAATGAGAACAACGATAGGTGAAGACAAGATGATAAATCCCTATCTATGTCTGATTCAATGATTCATAAATTCTCTTGAAACCCTAAACCTAACTATAAAACTACTCAGACATGGAAGCAGAGAAACAAGAAGGAGATGAAGAAAAACTCATAATCGAATAAATAGAAATCCAAAGGGTTCAGAAATCTTCTCAAGAGATGTGAGTCAGAGTTTCGTCTCCCCAAAACTTACAAATTGCTAAAACCAAAAGTCTGAATAGAATAGAGAAGAGTATATAAAACTTAGCCAAAACAATGGCTCAAACTCGAATATATATTAAAAACATTCTGGATTAAAAAATATGGCAAAACCCTGTGAAAATATGAAATTAGAAATTTCCTTTTTCTGGTCGGAGGGGTTTAGATCGATTGATCTGAGGATGGCACGATCGATCTGAAGTAGAAACAAGTCGATCTGAAAAGTCTCGGGGTTTTGGATCGATCGATCCAAGTGTGGATCGATCCAACTTAGATCGATTGATCCCAGCTTCAGTGGTCGATCTAAGATATCTCGGTGTTTTGGATCGATATATCCAACAGTGGATCGATCGATCTAGCCTCCTTTGTGCTCCTTTTGCTTCATTACATGCTCCTTATACCTTAGGTTTCTTCCAAACGCGTTCCAACCCTAAAAAGACACTAAAATCATAGAAAATGCTCGAAAACCATTGAAACTTGGGTTAGAATGCGTTAAAAACGCAATACATCATAAACTTGAAACTAATTCTACCTTATTTGACTTAAATTAGACTTTAAATTCTTTGTTAGGTTCTTAAGATGCATGTTTATGGTTTTCAAATACACATTTGGATTTCCTTATCTGTTTTTACCACTCTATGCTAACCCAAATGGCCATTCTCATATTTAGTTTGGTTTCCTCACCTTAACCCGAACCTTTCATTTCAAACCCCTTGTTATTTGCTTGAGTGAGGCCTTTTTGTGAAAATGCATACACATGCAAAATCTCGAAAGATGGAAACGACAAAGAAGGTCTTCCATTAGGCTAGTCTTTTAAAGTATGTGAGATCACGAGTAGAACATAGGGTTCAAAAGGCATAATGGTTTGGGTAGAATGGAAGCACTACTTTGTGTGCATCAATTGTTCCATTTATCTAGGGTTGTTCTTACTTGTTTGCTTGAGGACAAGCAAATGGCAAGTCTGGGGGATGATGTATTCGTATTTTAGCACTCTTTAGCATGCATTTCCCCTAACTTTCACACTCATTTAGATTACTTGATCCATCTTTCTCTTCATATTAGGCTCTATGTAGTGTAAGTTTAGTCTTAGAGTCCCAGGTCTATTACTTTGCATTTGCATTGCATTTTGAGTCTTTTTTAGGTACTATGGAGGCCTAGGATCAAGGGGAATCAATTGGAGAAGGAAGGAGAACCAAATGGGATGAAAAGGAGCCAAACACCATCTGATGTTCACTGCATCGACCTGCCCAGCTCACCAAGTCTATGCAGCATGTCGATGTGAGCTGCACCAGACGAAAAGATCCCATGTTGTCCACTGCATCGACGTGATCTCTTCACCAGGTCGATGCAGCATGTCGAAGCAGACCATTTTCTGCACAATTCCGGGTTTGACCCGGTTTGTCCCGGGTTGACCCGGGTACATCTCTTTTTCCTATAAATACTCTTAAGCACATTAAAAACCCTAAGTTTTTTCTGATTTTTCTTTATCCCCTGGGCAAAACAAAACCCTTTGGATCCTTGTATTTGGATGTTAAATTTTCTTTTATCTTTTCTCTTAAGCACATTAAAAACCCTAAATTTTTATGTTTGATTAGTGAAATTTTCTTTATCTTTTCTCTTAATACTTTATTATGTCTTTAGTTACTCATGTTTTGATGGTTTGTTTAAGCATGAGTGAGTAGTCTTTTAGTGGATTATGGGTGGAGTATATTAGGATGTTGATGTGTGGTTAGTAATGCTTAGCTTTAGATTTTCATGATTTCCATTGATTAGAGAGAACCCATTGCTAGGATTGAAGTAATTAATCAATTCCTAGATCAAGGTCTTTTCATGTCCAAAAGGTGTTTGTGAAAATTGCTAGGCCAACTCTAATTCATGCTTTTCATATCCTAGCCAATTAACACTTGATGTTTAGGGTGATTTGTAAACTTGTATGGGCATATGCGCTAATGATCTCTTCTCACTTCAATAGGGACCGAAAGGATTGTCATTTTGGGTGATTAATAGAATGGGTTAGTACTATGTGAAAATGAGCTAGCCTACTTCATAGGATCCATGTCTTGGAAATGGTTATTTATATGGTCTTGCATCACTAATCATAGGTTCAACACTCTTGATATATGATCTCGTCCCAAAGTCCATACATTTATCATATTTTCTCATCTTTGTTTGTCCGGTTGACTTTTTATTGACTTTCTTAAATTGCTTTCTTATTGCTTTCTTTCAAGTTTAATTTACTTATGCATGTTCTCTTTTATGTTTCTTGTTATTGTTTGATAACTTTACTTGCTTATTGCATCATTTGCTTAGATTGTTAGTTTGGTTACCAAAACAAAAACTCATATTGACTTAGTTTTATTAGTGCATTGCATTCCTATTGTCCTAATCAATTCTTTGTGGATTCGATCCCTAAGTAGTACAATGACATTTACCATGCACTTGTGGTTATTTAGGTTAAAACTTATTAGTAGTTTAAACGACACATCATCTTGACAAATAGGAATTGATTAGGATTTTCAGGGATTTAGAACTCATCTATGCTTAATACATGATTACTTAGATTGACAAACTTTGTGATCTGTTATATATTGATTTTCTTCTTGTTGACAATTGAACCAACTCGATATGAACTAGTATTAGATGAGATAAGTATCAACTTCTGCGGTATGCTTTCCTTTTTACCTTCGTGACTGTTGAGTGATTAGGTTATTAGACATGTTTGATCATTGATATGAGAATATGATGATTAATTCACGATTGGCTTTGAATACTACAATTGATATACCTGCCTAGCACTTGAATAGTTTAATCCATGAACCCTGGAGAATTCTCTAATACCCAACATTTTTTTAATTAATTTTTATCATTATTTAATTATTTGCATTCTGATTTCAGTGACACAAACCCCCCAAAAACTAACCTCTTATTTTGTCCTAACTTAATTCTTTTCCCATATTCTTATAGTGCCCTTTCAGTCTTCATTGGATTCGACCCTTAAGTACTACAATTGATCGTTGTCCACTTGCAGTAAGATCATTGTGTCATTAAGGTAAAACCTAACACACGTCACAAGGAAATACCCAAACAATAGGGTTATGATCCTAACTGATGCCGGAGACTATGAATCCCGCGATGAGGAAGATATCAATGTACATGAAGTGGATGAGGAGATGGAGTACCCTGATGTTGGAGAACTCTTAGTCACTAGACGTGTACTAAGCATGATGGTACAACCAGAGGAGACTGCCCAAAGAGAAAACATATTTCATCCCGTTGCACTATCAAGGGAAAGGTATGTGATCTCATTATTGATGGAGAGTCTTTTACTAATCCTGGGTAATCGTTGTTTCTAAAATGCTATTATTGATAATTGATCGCTATTAACCATATTTAATTATGCATGTTGAATTAATTTGAATTGGATAGTTTAGTGATTAAAATTATGAGTTTAATAGGTTTAGCAATGAGCTCAATAGTTTGGAGAGAAATAGTTGGACATCAAATCTTTAGAGGGTCTAAAGAAGTCAACCAAAAAATTATAGTTTAAATTAAGGCAAAAATAATTGCATATAAATTATCTGTCCCAAACAAATTAAACTCAATAGTAAAGAGTAAAGCTCCTAGGAAATTTAGCCTAGACAAATTTCAAAAAGAAAACAAAATCTTAATTGTTAAAATCCCATTTTTACGCCAAATTTTTTGAAATTTTGTTATATGTTTTAGTATCATTTTGGTATCAAAAGTCAAAACCTTAGGATCTCGTTTTGGCATCAAATCCTTGGAATCTTGTTTTGGCTGCAAAATTTTAGAATCACTTATTGTGTAATTTTTTTTATATTATTTAATATTTTTCTTCATAAAATTTTATTTTAGAATTTTGATTTATCAAATCAAACAAATGCGATCATTAAAAAATTTGTCAACAAGACATATTTTTTAGTCATTTTATTATTAGTTGCATCTCAATTCTATTTCAAACTTATAAACAAACAAAAGTGCATTCATATGCAACATCTAGACATAGAAACCAAAATTTAAAACTAACAACATCCGGATGTTATATTCGGATGCTGCATCCAACGTGACTTTATAAAAACACTACTTGAATTATAATTCATTACGTCCCGATCCAACAAATATACGAGAATTTTGTTTTTTAATTTTCCATACTATTCCAACCAATAAACATGTGACGAGGAAACTTCTTTAAAAAAAACATACCTTGGCCTTTGGATCCGAGCTTTTCGCTGGCTTATTTTTCTTCAACATATCAGGGTTTGAAACCTTACAAAGAGAATATAGTATAACATTTGTAAATTAATATTTTATAAATTAATAAACACCATAAATAATAAATTTATTTTTTGTATGATACTTAAGCACCGAATTTCAATTCCACCTCCCGCAAAAGATTGGGAAATATATGTATAATTTAAAATAATTCCAGTAAATTCTAAAAAATTTCAAAAAATAAAATTAAGATTCATGACAAAAAAATCAATGTATTTAATTATTATTTAAAATTAAAAATTTTAAAATAAAATAAAAAAATGATATACATCAAACTATATTATTCTGATATTAAAATTAAGGTTCATAAATAAAAAATATACTAAAAATCAATGTATTTAATTTTGATTTAAAATTAAGAAATTTAGAATAAAATAAACGAATAATACACATCAAAGTATATATATCATCATACCAAACAATAAACATGATGAGAAAATTCATTTTTTTTCTTTGTTAAAGGATGAGAAAAATGTTTTTTTTTAAATAAATAAAAGATACCTTGACTTTTGGATCCGACTCTTGCATGTAGTAATAGCCATTCGCATATGGAGCAGAGGCTGTCTCATTCTCTACTTTCTTCAACAGGTCAGCCTTCGAATACTCATAATGATCATGATAGCCATAGGCTTCCATACGCTTTCTGTAGGCTTCAAGCCTCTTACGTTGTATCTCATATTCTTCATCTTCGGTTGTGGACATTACAGTTACTCACCACGGTTCTAAAATGCTTTTTGCTGTTTTGGTGATTCTTGAGACTAAGAAAACTTATTATGTCTATGTATGTATAGAGATACTTTTGAACATTATTTACAAAATCGAATATGTTCATTTTTGTGTACGATTCTTATCTTTGAATATATTCTATATAAAAAGACTCTTTCAGAATAAAACATAGTTGTCAATCTTTATTTTATAAATTTATGTTCCAATGTCACTATTTAAAGGTGGCCACGTATTCTACAGAACAATTAATTACAAATGTGCTGTTGATTTCTGATAACTTGCAACACTTGTTGATTGAGTTAAACCAGACTGGTTAAGCTTAATGGTTCAGAATCAATTGGTAATAGCCGAGATTGGTTATTGGAGCTGGTGGAGATGGGAGAACTAGATTCTACAAGAATGGAAAACTAGCTCTATCTGGAACACTAACCGGGGGACTCTACTTGCCTGATGGAGGCACTGTGGTAGCTGGATTAAATAGTGTAACCTCAAATGATGAGATATCACTATGGCACAGTAGACTAGGCCATATGAGCATGAAGAACTTGAAGGTTTTAGTTGAGAAAGGGATTCTTGACAATAAGAGAATCAACAACATGGAGTTCTGTCAAAGTTGCATCATGGGAAAGAACAAGAAGCATAGCTTCAATGTGGGAAAACAAAATTCAGATGGTATCCTGAGGTATGTACATGCTGATCTCTGGGGCTCTCTGAATGTCCATCCATCACTGTCAAAGAAAAGGTACTTTCTATCCATTATTGATGATTATTCTAAAAAGGTATGAGTTTACTTCTTAGCTACTAAGGATGAAGCATTTAGTAAATTCTGTGAATAGAAATTACTAGTTGAAAATCAATATATCAAGAAAGCAAAATTCCTTATAACTGATAATGGATTAGAATTCTGCAATATATAATTTGATAGCTTCGGTAAGAAACATGGAATTGAAAGACATAAACCTTGTGCTTATACACCACAGCAAAATGGTGTTACTGAAAGAATGAATAGAACCATTATGGAAAAGGTTAGATGCATTCTAGATGAGTCTGGTCTAGAAGAACAGTTTTGGACAGAAGTTGTAGCTACTTCTGTTTATATAATCAATAGAACATCTGCTAATGATTTTAACATTCCTAAAGAGTTATGGTTAGGTAAGACACCAGGTTACAAATATTCGAGAAGGTTTGGTTCAATTGTATATGTACACATTGACCAAGGTAAACTAAAACTTAGGGCTTTGAAAGGTGTCTTCCATGGCTATATGTATGGTGTCAAAGCCTACAAGGTGTGGCTCTTGGATGAAAGGAAGTGTGTGGTTAGCAGAAATGCAGTGTTTACAGAAGACAAGCTCTATAAAGATCTCACAAAGAAGGATGGTTCTAAAGCTGATCAAAGGAAGACTACAGAGAAGTGCAGAAGTGTAGTAACTGTGAAACCAGTTGCAACTGAATAGGAAGTGAAGACTGTAAAAGACATTGATGAAGGTGGAGCTGAGATGATAGTTTCAGATAGTGAAGGAGAACCAACTGAAGAAGAGGAAAACCTAGACAACTATCAACTATCAAGAGACAGAGCTAAAAGGGATATCAGAAAACCAGGAAGGTTTACTGAGGAAGAAAAAGAAGTTATGGCATTTGCATTGGTTGTTGGTGAAGAATTGGATTCAGTGGAACCTAGAGACTACATGAAAGCCCTGAAGAGTCGAGATTGGGTGAAGTGGAATGGTGGAATGGATGAAGAGATGGGTACACTGATGAAGAACAAGACATGGGTTCTAGGAGACTTACCAGAAGGACAAAAGACATTCGGCTGCAAATGGGTCTACATGTTAAAGTCAGGGATTCCTGGAGTTGAACAGCCTAGACAAAAGGCAAGACTTGTGGCAAAAGGATATACACAGAGAGAATGAATAGATTATCAGGAGATCTTCTCACCAGTTGTGAAGCATGTGTCCATCAGACTGATGTTGTCAATGACAGTAAATCAAGACATGGAGTTGGAGCAGCTTGATGTGAAAACAACTTTTTTGCATGGGAGCATTGATGAGGACATATACATGGATCAACCAAAAGGATATGTAGTGAAAGGTCTAGAGGATAAAGTGTGTCACTTGAAGAAATCCATGTATAGATTAAAGCAAGCTCCAAGACAGTGGAACAAATGCTTTGATCAGTTCATGATCAAGGATTTGTCAAAAGTGATTATGATCACTATATTTACTTCAAGGAGCTAGAGAACCAGGTTTTCATATACTTACTGCTATACGTAGATGATATGCTAATAGCTTGCAAGAAAATGTTAGAAGTAAATAAAGTTAAGAAACTGCTAAGTACATAATTTGAGATGAATGATCTAGGACCAACTAAGAAGATCTTAGTGATGGATATAGAGAGGGATTGTGTAGCTGGTGTTTTTACATTATCTCAGTCAAGTTACATTAAGAAGATCCTACAGATATTCAGAATGAATGAAGCAAGACCAGTTTCTACTCCGTTAGGTGCTCATTTTAAGTTGGCTTCTATCAGAGAAGAGGATGAAGCTGCAGAGATAGGTGAGTTTCCTTATTCTAATGCAATTGGAAGCAATATGTATGCTATGATAGGCACCAGGCCTGATCTAGCATATGCTATAGGAGTAGTCTGCAGATTTATGAGCAATCCGGGTCAGGTACATTGGCCTGCAGTACAGTGGATACTCAAGTATCTAAAGGGAACACAAAACAAGTGTTTGGTATTCAAGATGAACTCATATTTTAAGATTGTTGGGTATTATGACTCAGACTTTGCTGGTGATTTGCACAGAAGAAAGTCAACTACAAGTTATGTCTTTACTCCTGGTGGTAACATAGTGAGCTGGAAATCAATTTTACAACAAATAGTGGCGTTTTCCACAACAGAGGCTGACTATATAGCTTTGGTGGAAGCAATCAAGGAAGGCATGTGGTTAAGAGGCTTGACAGAAGAGTTAGGCTTCAAATAGGATGTGGTGAATGTGCATTGTGATTCACAGAGCGCAATTTGCCTTGCAAAGAACAATGTGTTTCACGAGAGAACTAAACATGTGGCAGTGAAGTTCTACTTTATCAGAGATGTGATTGAAGAAGGAGAAATAGGAATCCATAAGATTCATACTTCTAAGAATCCGACTGATATGTTGACCAAGGTGGTTCCTGTTCAGAAGTTTGAGCAAGATTTAGCTTTGCTCATGATAGCCAAGTGCTAAGGATGTGACTATGCTTGACGGCGCAAGTGACAAACTCAAGAGTGTTGAAGTCAATCAAGGTGGAGATTATTGATTTATGATGACTTGCAACACTTGTTGATTGACCTAGACTGGACTGGTTAAACTTAATGGTTCAAGGATCAATTGGTAATAACCGAGATTGGTTATTGGAGCTAGTTGGTTCAGTTGAACCAGTTTCTTCTACACATAAGAAGGAAGCAGAAGAGTTTGTTAGATCTTATCCTCATAAACACGAGAAAGTGAGATCTGAGAGATGTTCTTGTTCATAACCTGAGAGCATTCTCTTGTAGATCTTGTGGTGTAACTCTCTTGTTCTAGTAGAGTGTTTCTTGTGCCGTCAACCCCCAGATAGAGGTCATTTCTTGAGGTCGAACTAGGTGAACAAATCTCTGTGCATGTCTCTTATCTTTCTTATACTTGCTTAACACACGAGTGCGTGAGAGATCGAGTGCGATTGAGTGATCAATGAGGTGCGATTCGAGGTTTTATCACAACATGTGCAAACAATCATATATGAAAATTGTCCAAAACCAAAAAAAAAAAAACTATATATATATATATATATATATGAAAACACACAAACGTTCGTTTGTCGAGTAAAAAATGACAAGTGTTTGTTTTAAATAAAAATCGGTGAATGGTCGTTGTATTGAGCGAATTCATCGGGAAAAAATATATCACCAAAACCCTAAACATCACATCACAAATTACTTATTCAAATTAGATCATCACATCACATCAAAAATTAGATAGTTATTATTTACTCAATCGGTAATCATTTCGAATTAGGTATAAGGGTAACCACTATTGGCGAGAACTTCTCCATGCAAATGCTTTTATGTCTTTTCAAACCTTTATCACTTCAACTGAAAGTCTCAAACAAACCAACATAAAATATTTAACCGGAAAACCAACTTAACTTAAATAACTTTGAAAAGAATTCCACTTGTTTTAAAACAAATTCCGACATAAAGTATTAAATAAAACCCATTTCCCGAAATCCAGCACTCAAACGATCCTCGTCTTGAACATATACTCTTCGAGACTTTTTCGCGTGAAAGGAAAAAAAGAAAGGTGACTTATTAGGTTACTCACTGAAGAAGACTATATATGCCAACATGATCCCCAACACTACAAACTAATCTTCACATAGAAACACTAACTATAGAATAAGCAACACACAACATGCTTATCAAACAAGTCACAACAACACAGCGATAATATCATCACATTAGATACCAACACAAATCAACACATAACAAATGATGCTTGGGCTGGTAGGCACCTCGAAAGGTCATCCGCCATCTTGGGCTCGTCCGCCGGTTTACGGGGTTTAACGGGATCGCCATGTCCTCATCCTTAGTACGACTGCACACAATCCAAAATACACTAACCACAACACAATTCAACCACAATATGCTAACATCATAACAACCTATCACCCATGATCATCAACAACAATCATTATCAAACAATTATCATCAATTAGCAAATAATCTCATAGACTTAGAAATTACGAATACAACTTGCCTAATAATAGTATCAAAAATCCACGGATCCCAGCCTCACCTTTTTGTTCACGTTTGAAAACTGAATCGGAAAGTAGTGGTTGCATTTTGGAGTCGCAAAAGAATCCACATTGTTAAGCGGCTGAAAAATAGTGTTTCAGAAATGTGGTTGCATTTTGAACGGGGTTATGATTTCTGATTTTTGGATAAAACATGATATTTTTACTAGAAAGACACGAGAATAACTGCTGCGTTTTACCTTCGATCAGAAAAACGAAAGTTGTTGAGGTTTCCTTACAGCAAGATCTTTCGAGAGGCATCTTGATGATGATCTATCTCCTTCTTTATCGACGCGAAATCACCTCTCAAAGCCCCAATGTGGAGCTGGAAAAACAAGATCTAAGACTAAGGTTTATGGGTTCGGAAAAACATTGACTTCTCACAAACTTTGAATGCATTTTGCAGATGAACTTTACCTCATAATTGAGATCTAAAATTTGATTTGGAAACTTTGCAACGAGATCTTTCTAGGGATATCTAGATCTCAACCTAACTCATTTGGATCTGACCGAACTCTGCTCGATAGAACCTTTACTCGAGACTTCTTTTTCTTCCTCCTCCTCCGATGCTCACTAGTTTTCATGACGGAGAGTGGTGGCAGCGGCTGGAGGAAATCTGGCAAAGCTTCATTGGCAAGATTTCTCTGTCATTTCTCCTTTATCACGAGCTCCCTGAATTGGTGAGGGAGGAGACTAGGTTTAAGGTTTCCAGTCATAAATACATTTTATAAACATGTGTTAGTGTAGAATGTTCAACAATCAAGATTTAGAAAGAGATTTTAATTTAGGGATTCGGTTTATTTTTATATGGCAAGAAATCGTGTGATAGACAAAAGAACAGATAACAATGATGAAAAAAATATGATTTGATTAAATGACTTGAATCGGGGTAAAACAGACAACTAAAAATACAAATGGATTGAGTTCGGAGAGAAGAAAGACGAGTGCTTTAGTGATAAGTGCTAGTGAATTGTGATGTATATGGATCTGTCTTCCTCTTATTCTCATTTCCTCTTTATATCTCACACTCTTCTGATTACTCCTCATTATTTTGCCCGATTTATCATTGACTCTCATTCAATTTATTTGATCCTTATTCTCTTTGGTTACGATATGCTGTTCAATAGATCCTCTTTCAAAAATCATCCTATGGACCTTCTTTCAACTAGGCCTTTGCTTATTGTATGTTGGGCCCGGATTTAGACACCACAATCATATACACAATTTATTATATAAATATTATAGAAGGTTTATGTAAAGTCGCCTACATCATAATTCATTACCATTAGTAACATTTATTTCCAATATCATATGCTCTTTTTTAACATAGAAATACCATAGTTTTATAAGATGATTTATTGACACCATTACGTACTTTTTTAGTTTAGAGATTGCAAGACACATGATCCCATTACTTAACAATTTATCTTCCCCCTACATAATGATGTATCCTTCGTTTTTGTTTCCCCTACCCTTCAAAACAAATAAGCAAATAAGATCTTTTGAGAATATGGCTATTCCTATTCTTCTAGTGTTTTCTTCTCTATGTGAAGGCAATTGCCCTCTTTGTATATGTCTTAGGGGTTGTCTTGTATGTATAAATACTTTGCCAAGTCAATGAATATACATAAGGTTTCCGCTATATTGACATGGTACCAAAGCCTAGGTTGTTTCAATCCAATTTTTTTTCTTCTTGCGAGTTTGCTTCTCTGTTTCTATGGCCCTCTGTTTTCGGTTTCTGGTTGATTCACTGATCAATCAGCAAAATTTTCTTTTTGGTTTTCTTGTGTCATTTATGCCATGGTTATCGACGACGGTACAAACTCAGTTATGAGTAAATCACAGGCTGAAGTTGGTCGTGATGTCACAATCTTGTCTGATTACTACTTGCCAACTAGAACAGATCCAAGTCAAGTAATGTCCATAGCGTGTTTCTCGACAGCCCCAATTATGAAAGTGGGTAAAGCTTATGCGTAATGATTTCAAAGTCAAGCATAAGTTAGGATTCATCGATGGCTTGATGAAAAAGCCAAGTTCGGGTGTTGATGAAATCAAACTTTGGGGCATTATAAATTATATGTCTGTGGAATGGATTCTCAATATTATTGAAGCCAACTTATAAAGCTTTGTTACTTGTGCTGATATTGCCTTTGAACTTTGGGACGGATTGAAAAATCGGTTTTCTGTTGGTACTAAGCCTCGAGTTTACGAACTTAAGGCTGATGTTGCAACTTCTAAGCAAGAGGCTAATTTTGTTCAAGACAATTTTGGGCATATGAAGGTTCTTTGGGACGACTCGATTGAGTACCAACCACTGCCAGATTGTTGTTGCAGTTGCAGTGATTGCAAGACCATCCAATCTTTACTTGCAACGCGTGATCGTGAACAGAAATATCAGTTTCACAATGATTTAGGCGGCAATCGATTTGGTACGGAGTTCAAATATTTTGTGTAAGAAGCCATCGCCAAACCTTGAAAGTGCTTTCTCGATGGTTCTTCAACATATAACAATGGTCTCCAAAAATTGATCAGACCTTATTAGTTTCTCTTCTCAAGCTTCTTCTTCTTCTTCTCGGTCACCAAATCATACCAGCAGCATCGTTACTTGCACTTATTGTTGACGAACAAGTCACGAAGAGAAGAATTGCCACCAGCTTCATGGGTTTTTGGATGAATCTAGTCGTAATCGAGGACGTGGCAGTGGACCAGGACATAACAATAGCAGGGGGAGAATCGAGTTATGGACGTGAAAACGTAGCTCAAGCTTATTTTGGATCGGCTCCATCTCCACAGCATGAGATACCAAATGCAGATCGACATGGCTTGGGTCTCAACGAGTAGAGGACCACTCTTGTCAATATTCTCAATTATGCTAAGCATGCTCCTCGTGATCGTTTCTCTTGTATTATTATAGATTCGGGATCATTTTTTCATTTGACAGATCAAGCCGCTTACTTCCACCAAGATCGTAATCCACATCCGAGTTTCCCGGTTCTTGATTTGTTCTCCCATGGACTTCGAACCCGTGTTCCGATAACCAACCAATCCTTTACCCGATATGTGTTTTTGTTACACAGGTTCATCCTTTATAAATCAAATCTCTTTTCTCAGTAAGTTTGTGCCTTGGATGGAGAATTCTCCCCTTTTGGTTGAGAGATTTCTACCTTGGCGTGAGAATGGCTGGAAAATTCGACTAAGGCATCATTTATATAGGATCATTGGTCGTAACTTCTTTAAACCGCATTATCCTTCTCCATCCAATCACAATCTTCCATTTGGATTGGTGAAGCGGATACATAACATCTCTTGGCACATGTGATCCATCTCGCACATGTGCCTCGACCTTATCAACTATTGGTCATGAATCATCAACCAACCATCCATCTATGGTAACTGCCCCAGTCTACCCAGTTAAGGTTCTAGCTGGTCAGTCCACCCAACTGGGTTCATCTGCCGGTCATTTCACCTAGCTCAGTGATATACCTCGTATTTTACCAGTTTTACTATGTTTTAATAGGTTTTAATAAAAAAAATACTTGTTTTTGGTATTTTATTGCTTTTTGTAGTGTTTTGTAGCTTTTATAGTCTTTATAGGAAATTAGAGCAATTTGGACCAAAAATGATGCAAAACAAACAATTTGAAGATTGGACAGATCATGATCATCAAACTTTTCGCATCAGATGGATGCTTTCCCACCGTTGAATCAACATCAAATTTTGCCACAAGATAGATGGGAGTGTTAGATTTGATTCAAATATTAGATAGTGCAAATCCAACGGTGCGATCTCAAGTTAGACTCCGATTACTGAAGACTATCGATCTAGACTCGAGGAGAAGCAAGCAGAGGAGTTAAAGGCCGATCGATCCATCAGCCCCCAGGTGATCGATCCATTAGGTCTAGGAAAACAGGCAAATTTTCATGTTTATCGAAGAATATTTTCTAAATATTTTGAAATATAATCTAGCCAACTTCGACACCTATAAAAGCACCAGAGAGGTCACGAAAATCAGTAGGCTTTGATAACCACCAAATTTCTTTATCGCCAAAAACTCTTTTAGTTTCTTTTGTTCTTTCTTTTTTTATTTATTTTTTGATAATGGAGAATATCTCGCCTCTTTTTACTCCTTAGAGATGTTTTTTGAACCCTTTGTTATTGTTCTAAATGATTATGAGTTAATCTATTGTTTTTGCTTTGATTGACTTTGTCATGATTGAGTAGTTCTCTTGTTGGAACTACGGGATTTTCAAAGGATTTTTCATGGTTCGATAGATAGGGTTTAATGAATAGAGTGATACTTTTGACAAGTTAGAGTAGTTTCTTTATAAACATCAGATCATCTAGAAATTGATCTTATAACGATTTCGGCTTGAATAGTATTTAAGTTATCGTTTAGATATGATGTTTGATGGGGCTAGCGCTTTAACCTGCGAGAGTTGAGTTACTGAGTTAGGTGGAAAACTGAACCTAGATATAAATGATTGTTTAACTATGTTATTGACTGCAAGAGTTGATTAATAGAATAGTTATGCATAGATAATTATCGCCATGAGAGTGGGTTAGTCATATGATAGTGATTTGATTTCTAAGACGAAGGAAAAACGATGTCAATTGCTTCTAGGAATAGAACCTGAATAATTCTAACTATAAAACCCTGAGAAAACTCTGAATGCCCAACGTTTTAATATATTATTTTACAACGTTTTTCAATTTACTATTTTTATTACTTTGCTGGATTCAACCCCCCCCCCCAATTATATTGCTTACTTAGCTTAACTTTTAGTTTAAGAGCAAGGGATGCATGCGGCATCTTTATGTTTCCCTAGGAGACTTATGCGCTCTGACGCGGAAGCGTCTTTTCTGGTGGGTGGCCCATTTTCTTTTGGCAGAGTCCTCCCTGAGATGAGGGAGGCATTGGAGGAGAGGGAATACTCCCCAAAATCCATCCACCATTTTCACTGCTTCTCTAGGGGAACAAGACCACTTCTTGGCCATGCGATGATCTTTCCGGAGTCGGAGTGGCACTGGAAGAGTGGAAACATTCTGCTAGATCCGATCAGTGTTTCCCCGACTTCTCTGGAGGAGCAGGGCTGCTTCCCAGCCCCGTGGTCGTCTTCCCGGACCAGAGATGACTTTGAAAGAGTAATGACGCTCCGCCAATCGTAAGGTCATCTTCCAAGATTTTCTTTCTGTCTGCGCGGGACCGGCCTTCGTGATATTGCTTTCTTGTACTTTTGGGTTGCATCGTCGTTTTCCCTCGTGTATCATCTTTGTATCTACTTTTGAGCTTTTCCTTGTAAATAACCCCTTGCCAGGGATTTTCAATATATTAATAAAAGTGTCACTTTTGTTTATTCTCTGCGCCTATATTTGCTTTTATCACGATCTTATTGACGTATGGTCGTGTTCCATTAGTTATTCTTGAGGTGAGTATCATCCGTCCTCGGGACTCAGCTGTTTCGCCTTCGAACTACGGCCTCCCGAGAATCTTTCAGCGTATACTGGTCAAACCTCAGAACAGACTTCCACTCATGAGGCTGAAGGTTCGGCTTGTTCCCTGCTCAGGTGTTCAACTACGCCAGCATTTAGTCGCAGCACAACACCATGGTTGCGGGTGCTGCCATCCGGATGAGTTTGTGCGGTTTGTCGGAATCATTTTTGTAGAGTCGACGAGCGTGAGCTACCACTTTATACTGTCCATCGGGCCAAGTGGGGTTCGATCGAACATGCCCTCGAGTTCACGAAGACTGCTTCTATGAAGACTATCTTCTCGGTTGTGGGGGTAACACTACCCGGTTGTATCCTCGGCTGAACAGTCACAGCGTTCTGTAACTCGAGGTTAGTAGATGTTGCGCCTGTTATACTCCCTCCTTCTAGCGCCAATCATTCGGGTCGAATTTCAGGTCCTCCATATAGAGGTGATAGATCTCATGCATTAGACCTGGGATGTCTTTTGGGAATAGTGTTGAGAGCATCAGGTAGGATTTCCGTCCTCTGGGGAAAGGGAGACGCATCGTTCCATCGTATAAGCCTGTCGTGCATGCCTTATTACTAGGAAAATAGACGTAAGACATATACATGTAACATGGTTAGGAAAGTCATATGGGGAACGAGAAGTGATTTTTCTCCTGAAGACTCTCTGATGCCCAAGTCAGGTCATCGCAAGAAAGCGGGTTTAATCGGGAGGCAAGAGTGCGTTTAGTTTGATGTCATGTCTGAGGATCATGAGCATCGTCTGCTATTTCGCGATGCGGATAAGGAATGTAAATAAGCTTTTGGGAGAGTGGGGGTTGGAACTCTCTCCCAACAGAGATAACAGGGGTAGTGATCCCCCAGAGGATCCCTCTTACCATTTTTAGTGTTTTACTTTCTTCATCGTGTTCGCTATTTCTCCTCTCCTCTTCCTTATACATCTGACCTCTTATGCTCAGCCCCCTCCTCTATTTTGCCTCTGCAGGATATTTATAAGAGGAGGTTCCATACCTTTACTTCTTACTTGGCACATGCCCCCCATGTTGGATCACGGCGCTCACCTTCTTCTTCGTAGTAGTTGGCACTGTTCCGAGTGGAGACATGTAAGATGTATGTTTAACATGTCAGTCGCCTCCCTAGGACATGCATATTATCCATTATTACATTGACACAGGGCAAGGCTGCACTATTGGAGGAAGCATCCACGCCACTTCGTTGACGTGGCGACTCCCCAATGATCAGTGCAAAACAACCTAATGCATTCATATTTTAACATCCTAAGCATATACTTTCCTTAGCTTTTATAGTCATTAGACTTGAATTTTGCATCATTCTCCTCATTATAGGTTCCATATAGCATAGGTTGTGTCTTAGAGTCTTATGTTCCATTATATGCATATGCATAGCATTTTGTGTCTATTTCAGGTATAATGGATGCCTAGGAGTGAGTGGAACCAAGTGGAGTTGGATGAACATCAAAAGGAGTGAAGAAACACAAGAAATGGGATAGTATCATCCTGAACGACAAAGCCTGCTACCCAAATCAATCAGCTAGGTCAATTAGCCAGCTCGATCAGATGAACACAGGGCCAATTGGATCAAATGTTGACTGGATCGACCCTGCCTGCTACCTGGATCGATCAAGTGGGTCGATCAGACTGACACAAGGGACTTCTTGGGCTGGAAAATGTCAGTTTGATCGACCCAGGTGACTAGGATTGTCGATCTCCCAAACCGTTCAAGCTGACATTTTCTGCACAAACCCGGGTTTGACCCGGTTTGTCCCAAATTGACCCAGGTACCTTCCCTTTTTACTATATATATATATATATGTTTATAAGCACATTTAGAACCCTAAGTTTGTTTTGTCTAGGATTTTTGGCCTTTTCACTTTTATTTTTTCTCCCTTGTTGGATCTTTAATCTTTTATGGTGTATTGAAGTTTCTTAATTATTTCATATCCCTAATCATGTTTATAGCATTATTAGTCTTAGTTTTCATGTTTAGCCTCACCATGAGTGAGTAGTGAACCTATGGAGTGTGGGTTGGGTATATTAGGGTGATTAGAAGTTGGGTTATGGTGTGTTAGGTTTAGAATATAGAGAATCCTTCATTTGAGATGCAATTAAGGCTATGATTGAAGTAGCTAATCAATCCCTAGATTATGGTCTTTTTACTCCCGGAAGGTGTTTGTGGAAATGTCTAGGAGAATCTCATATGAGCAAATCATATCTTAGCCAATTGACACTAGATGTTTAAGGTAATTTGTGGGTTTATGGATTTATAAGTAATGCTTATAGATTCGTTAATTACAAAATGGAAGTTGATGACAATTAAGAAATTTAGAAAGAGATTACTACCACGGAAGTGGATTAGTCTTAAATGAGTGATCCTTGTCCAAGGAATGGACTTGATTAGAGCCTAGCACCATTTTCCAATAAATAATTCACTTGAATCAATTACCTTATCCCATGATCCATATCTCTTTTATTTGATTTCATTTTCACTTAGATTTATTTAGTGTTTGCACTTACTTATTACTTTGAATTTAGTTTGCCTTGCTTTTTTTATTGCATTTTCTTATCTTTGCTTGCTAATTTACCTTTTAGTATTTCATATTTGCATTTCATTTAGTAATTGTCACTTAGGAACTAAAGAAAAACCCCAAAATATTTATAGGCTTAGCTTCTAGAGTTCTTTGCATTCTTATCGCCAAATCAATTTCCTTGTGGATTTGATCCCTAAGTGGTACACCGATTGCCATGCACTTGTGGTCATGTACGTTAAAACTTAGTAGACATTAATCCGCTATCAAGTTTTTGGCACCGTTTCCGGGGAAATTAGCATTAGGCATTATGATTTGTGTTCTTTTGAAGACTAGGTCACTTATTATTGTCTATATATTTTCTTTCTTTTGTGTTTTCTCTCTTGGATTTATAGGTACCAAATCACAAATCATAGAGAGGAAAATTAGAGATTATGATGACCCAACTACAAATAGTGTCAAGATAGGGGTTAGTCCACCACCAAGCATCGATGATGAGTGGAAAATCAAGTCAATCTTGATAAGTATGGTACAAAGAAATCGGTTCTTGGGTTTGCCTCATGAGAACCCCATTGAGGACATTGACACATTTGATAGATTGTGCTCAACGGTTAAAAGAAGTGGAGTCCCCAAAGACGTAGTGAAGCTCACTCTTTTCCTTTTTCACTTGGAGATAGAGTATCACAATGTGAAAAGAGCATCAAATCATCATCGATATCCACTTGGGGTGAATGTAAGAAAAGTTTTATCTCGAAATTCTTCTCTCTTCAAAGGACAACAAGAATTAGGAATGAGATTGCTAGGTTTGAGCAAGGAGAAAGTGAAACCTTATATGAAGCTTTGGAACGAATGAAAGGATATACAAGATCTTGTCCTCATCAAGGGATCCCTATGGAAGATTTACTTGGGATTTTCCACTGTGAAATCCATGAGAAGTATTATATCGCTGTAAACACGGCGAGCAATGGGGATTTCGCGAATTTGACTACGGAACAAGAAGAGCTACTCATGGAGAATCTTGCTCAAAGTGATGGTAGATATAGTGGAATTCACAATCAAACACCAAGTGGACCTAGGGTAGAGGATGTTGGTATAAAGGAGCTAAAGGAGACATTGGATAAGTATATCCATTTGAATCAAAAAGCTATACACCTAGTGGAAGGTAGAGATGGAAATCAAGATGGGATGATGGGAGCTTATCAAGAAGAATCAAGTTACTTGCAAGGAGGATACACCCAACAACGAGCCCATTACCACCAAGCTCCTCAAAGTCAAGGATTTATGGCAACACCTCAATTCCAACCAAAGGGGAACTTCACCAAATTCCATGAACCATTCCACACCAGGGAGCTTCATTTTCACCATTTCCTAGCGAATATAAAACAAGTGATGTACTTAACCGCATTCTTCAAGGTCAAGAGAAAGGTACTCTTGAGGTAAAATAATAAATGAGAGAGATTCACAAGAAAGTGGATGGAGCATATGATGAGCTCAAGGAAAAAATTGAATTACTAGCTTCACAAGTTGAATTTTTCAAGCACCAAAAGGAGCAAGTTGCACCACCTAAGGAATATTGTTAAGCACTTACTTTGAGAAGTGGGAAGAAGCTACCACCTAGAGAACCACAAGTTGTGGAAGAGAAGATTGATGAGGTTGAAGAGTTGGTAGTAGAGGAACCAAAAGAAAAAGTAGATATGGGAAAGAAACCTATCTTGGTTGATGTTGAGGAGACACAAGAAACTACACCAAAGGAGAATGCTAAGAAGAAGGTTACTTTCGAACCCTCACTTTATGAAGCGAAACTACTATTTTCGGAACATTTCAAGAAGCAAATGCTTGAGAAGGAGTTTGAGAAATTCCAAGGGATACTTGGAATGGTCCAAGTAACTATACCCTTTACGGATTTGCTCTTGAATTGCCCCATCTACAACAAGCTTTTCAAGGATGTGATGACAAATAGGAGGCTTCTCAAAGACTCCATGGTAGTGATGAGTGAAGAATGTTCCGCCATTATCCAAAACACTCTACCAAAGAAGCTACAAGATCCGAGAAGTTTCACGTTACCTTGTTCACTTGGTCCATTGATTTTCAAGAGGGGCTTGGTTGATCTAGGCTCTACTGTAAGCTTGATGCCTTTATCCATATCTAAGAAACTTGGTCTTACTAACTTCAAGAAGACAAGAATGAATTTGGTTTTAGCGGATCGTTCCATAAGATTTCCGGTTGGTGTACTTGAAGATTTGCCTTTGAAGATTGGAAAGTACATTATTCCAACAGATTTTGTGGTACTTGAGATGGATGTGGAGTCAATCGATCCAATCATTCTGGGAAGGCCATTTTTAGCAACCCGGTGCTATAACAGATGTGAAGAGAGGTAAAATCGATTTGTACTTGAGTGAGTTTGTGCTCAACTTTGATATAAACAAAGTCATGAATAAGCCAACCATAGAAGGCCAAACCTTTTATGTGGAAACTCTTGATGATTTGGTTGAGAATTACATGGAGATAATAAACATGGAGGATCCTTTGGAAGTGGCTCTTACAATGAACAATGATGAGCTTGAAACCTCTAATAGAGAAACTCTTGGATATGAGAAAGTTCTTGATTCACACCAAATATTGGGGGAAGGAGATAGCCTGATGGAATTGGAACAAGAAGAGAAGACTGTGGAAAAATAGGAAGCTAACAATGGTAAGACTAACCTTGTGCTTTGAAAAATGGAGCGAGCTTAAGGCACCACAAGTGGAACTCAAATCTCTACCAAATGGGCTAAGGGTTCTTCAACAATGTGAAGAAACAAACCTTGTGCTCAATTGGGAGAAGTGTCACTTTATGGTGAGAGATGGTATAGTCCTTAGCCATAGGATTTCAGAGAAGGGCATATAGGTTGATAAAGCCAAGATTGAAGTGATGATGAGTTTAGAGCCACCAACTACGGTTAAGGGTTTCTTGGTCATGCCGGATTTTAAAGAAGATTTATCAAGGATTTCTCAAATGTAGCAAGACCTTTGACAAGACATTTTTGTAAAGTGTTGCATTTAAGTTTGATGGGCAATGTCTTGAAATGTTCTTGAAGCTAAAGGAAACTCTTGTGAGTGCACCAATAGTTCAACCACCGAATTATGATCATCCTTTTGAGATAATGTGTGACCGAGTGATTATACTATTGGGGCGGTTTTGGGAAAAATGAAGGATAAACAACTTCATGTCATCCACTATACAAGCTGGACCCTTGATGATGCAAAAGTCAAATACGCAACAACAGAGAAAGAACTCCTAGCCATCGTATTTGCCTTTGAGAAGTTTTGATCATACTTGGTAGGATCAAAAGTGATAGTGCACACGGATCATGTCGCCTTGCGCTATCTTCTAACAGAGAAGGATGCCAAGCCAGGATTACTAAGATGGATTCTTCTACTTCAAGAGTTTAATCTTGAGATCCATGACAAAAAGGGTATTGAGAATTGTGTAGCAGATCATTTGTCTCAAATGAGAGTTGAGGATGAGATTCCACTTGATGACTCTTTGCCCGAATAGCACATCAACATGATCAAGGCTTTACACATGGAGGATAAGGCGTTGGATGCATTTATGAAAGTGACGGCAATAAAAGAGGTTGAACCTTGGTATGCCGATATAGTCAACTATTTAGCTAGTGGAGTATCACCTCCTAAGCTTGAAGCTCATCAAAAGAAGAAGTTCTAAAAAGATATCAAGCATTACTATTGGGGTGAACCCTTCCTCTATAGGCAATGCAAGTATATGCTATTTCGGAGATGTGTTTCGGAGGAGGAAGTTTCGGGTATCTTGTTTCATTGCCATGGTTCGGACTATGGTGGTCACTTTGCTACATTCAAGATGGTTTCAAATATTTTACAAGCGGGATTTTGGTGGCCTAATATGGTCAAAGACACTAATGAGTTTGTAACACATTGTGATGCATGCCAAAGGAAAGGAAGCATAAGTAGGAGGAATGAAATGCCACTAAACCCGATTCTTGAAGTTAAAGTCTTCGATGGGTGGGGAATTGACTTCATGGGTCCATTTCCTTCTTCTTATGGGAACCTATACATATTGGTGGCAGTTGATTATGTTTCTAAGTGGGTCGAGGCTATTTCTAGTCCAACCAATGATGCTAAAGTGGTTATCAAATTGTTCAAGACCATAATCTTTCCGAGATTTGGAGTGCCTAGAGTGTTGATTAGTGATGGTGGAAGTCACTTCATCAACAAGGTCTTCGAGATCCTTCTAAAGAAACATGGGGTTAAACACAAAGTGGCAACACAATACCATCCTGAAACCTCCGGGCAAGTAGAGGTTTCTAATAAACAAATCAAGGCAATCCTAGAAAAAATGGTAGGTAAAACAAAGAAGGATTGGACGAATAAATTGGATGGCGCTTTACGGGCATATCACACCGCCTACAAGACATCCATTGGTACAACACCTTTCAATCTCCTTCATGGTAAATCTTGTCAACTTCCGGTGGAACTAGAGTACAAGGCTTTATGGGCTACCAAATTCTTGCATTTTGATCTCAAAATGGCATCTGAGAAAAGGTTGATTCAATTAGAGGAGCTTGAAGAAATACGCAAAGACGCTTATGAAAGCTCTAGGATCTACAAAGAGAAAACCAAGGCATTCCATAACAAGAAAATTTTGAAAAGAGAGTTCAAGATGGGTGATCAAGTATTGTTTTTCAATTCGAGGGTGAAGTTGTTTTCGGGCAAGCTTAAATCGAGATGGTCGGGTCTTTACCAAGTCAAAGAAGTCCGACCTTATGGTGCTATAATGCTCTACAACAAGTCCGGGGGAGACTTCACAGTGAATGGTCAATGATGTAAGCTATATCTCGCGGACATCCCAATTGAGGAAGATACCGAGGTTCCTCTCTCGGATCTTCTAAACGCTTAAAAGGCTCAACACGTCAAGCTAATGACGTTAAACAAGCGCGTTTAGGAGGAAATCCCATGGTATCCTTTGTACATATTTTCTTATGTTATATCTACTTTTATTAGTGTATTTGTGTGTCTTTGAGTATAGGAAGCAGGAAGCAAGGAGAACAATCATGGATGGCTTAGGGGTCAAACAAAATAAGATATTATAGAATGTAGGTCTGATCAACCAAAACTGCTAGATAAATCGATTAGCTTGGTCGATCAGATTGACACAGGGGAAAAATTTGAGGCATATTTGCCGTGCTGCTTCGATCGATCCAGCCTCTTCGTTGGGTCGATCAGAGTGATTGATCAGAATGACATAGGGATCAAAATTTGCCCCTCACTCAAAATGTAACCTGGATCGATCCAGGATGCTACTTAGATCAATCAGACAACTCGATCAGATCGACACACGTAAGTTCTCTGTCACATTTTCCTTGTATTTTGGCTTGGTTGCTTTTCAAACCATCTCCCCCATTTTGCACATGTAATTTTCCACCCACCACCTACTTCTAACCACTTATCCACTTTCTTTCACCAACTTGACTCCCTATTTTCCACATGCTTAATTCTTGTCTCCCATTTCCCAATCCCTATATAAACACACTCCCACACTCTCACTCAACACACACTTCTCCTCTCACTTAATACACTCTTTCTTTATACTCCTATGCATGCGTTTATCTTCTTTTCTTGCTTTGATTTATTTTCTTCTTATTTTATTTTGTTTCCACTTGAGTCTTGCATTATACATAGCATATGCACTCAAAATTTTTTTAAACATTTTAAACAAATGCGTATAGGTTCTCATATTTCTTTTGCTTTTTAGAATTGAATCTAGTGTACATAGTTTGCATCATAGACATAAAGGTTTTTAACTTAGCATTCGATGTGATTCTCTTGATAATGCTTTTTATTACTTAGATGATTGTAGAAAAGCTCTCTTCTTTGCATCCATATCTCTTCACCCGAAACTCTTGGTTTTGTTGATGTTTGCTAAACTTAAAACCAATTCTATCTTATTTGACTTTAATTGGACTTTAAATTATTGCTTAGGGTCTTGAGATGCATGTTCATGGTTTTCAAAGACACATTTGGGTTTTCGTATTCGATTTTACCACTCTATGTTAACCTAAATGGCAATTTTTATTTTTAGATGGTTTCCCCACCTTAACCTAAACCTTTCATTTCAAACCCCTTGTTGTTTGCGTGAGTGAGGCCTTTTTCTTGAAAATGCATACACATGCAAAATCTCAAAGATAGGAACTAGGAGGGTGTTGATGTTGTTTCATTGATGGTTGGGTTTGGTGAGAGACTTGAGAGAGAAAAATAAATAAAGAATGGTTGAGTTTAAAAAAAAAAAAAGGACTACCCTAGGAAAAGGTTAAGTAAAAGAAGACTCTAAGTGTATAAGGCAAAAAGCCTAGGTTCCCTCCATAATCTTGAAATATAGGTTAGAAAAGTGTTTAAAAATCAAGGAGGATGAAAAGGAAAGAAAGAAAATAGTCTAGAAAAGAAAACCCCCTAGAGTTAGTAAAAACAAAAAAAGAATAAGGTTTGGTTCTCAACCATTTTGTTTGTCTCAAAAGAAAGAAAAGTATGTGAGATCATGGGTAGAACATAGGTTTCAAAAACAAAAAGGGTTTGGGTAGAATGGAAGTTCTTCTTTGTATGCACCAATTGTTCCATTTCTCCCTTGGTTTTGCATGATGTTTTGCATTACTATTCTTTGAGAATAAGCCACCAAATGATATGAACCGCCTTATCTTTGCATCACAAACCTTTTTCTTACCATGCCGATTGAACATGATCGATAGTCCCTAGGCAAGACCGTACTTAAACACCTAATTGAATGTTAAAGAATTGGTAGATAGGATGGCGTGCAGATACTTAACTTTGAGTCTAGAGGAAAAAGATTGAAGTTGCAATGGATGTGAGAAGAAATATTGAGTAGGGATTCACTCAAGTGATAACTACGTATTATCTTGAGATATGATGTTGAATGCTTGTGTTAGAACTTTTTGGCTTTGAGTTATCACTTTCAAACTTCTTCTCCGGTTTGTTCTTACTTGTTTGCTTGAGGACAAGCAAAGGACAAGTCTGGGAGAGTTGATGCATTCATATTTTAGCATCCTAAATATACATTTTCCTTAGCTTTTATAGTCATTAGACTTGCCTTTCACATCATTCTCCTCATTATAGGTTCCATATAGCATAGGTTGTGTCTAAGAGTCCTAGGTTCCATTATATGCATATGCATAGTATTTTGAGTCGATTTCAGGTCCAATGGATGCCTAGGAGTGTGTGGAACCAAGTGGAGTTGGATGAGCATCAAGAGGAGTAAAGAAACACTAGAAATGGGACAGTGTCATCATGAACGACCCATCATGCTACCCAGATTGATCAGCCATGTTGATCAGATGAACAAAGGGCCAATTGGATCAAATGTTGGCTGGATCGACCCTACCTGCTACCTGGATCGATCAAGTGGGTCGATCAGACTGACACATGGGGCTTCTTGGCTGCAATACGTCAATCTGATCGACCCAGGTGACTAGGATGGTCGATCTCCCAAACCGTTCAAGCTAACATTTTCCGCACAAACCCAGGTTTTACCCTGTTTGTCTCGGATTGACCCGGGTACCTTCCCTTTTTACTATATATATATGTTTTAAGCACATTTAGAACCATAAGTTGGGTTTGTTTAGGATTTTTTGCCTTTTTACTTTTATTTTGATTTACTTGTCTCCCTTGTTGGATCTTTAATCTTTTATGGTTTATTGAAGTTTCTTAATCATTTCATATCCCTAATCATGTTTATAGCATTATTAGTCTTAGTTTTCATGTTTAGCCTCACCACGAGTGAGTACTGAACCTATGGCTTGTGGGTTGGATATATTAGGGTGATTAGAAGTTGGGTTATGGTGTTTTAGGTTTAGAATATAGAGAATCCTTCATTTGAGATGCAATTAAGGCTAGGATTGAAGTAGCTAATCAATCTCTAGATTATGGTATTTTTACGCCCGGAAGGTGTTTGTAGAAATGTCTAGGAAAATCTCATATGAGCCCATTGACACTTGATGTTTAAAGTGATTTATGAATTTAAGGACTTATAAGTGATGCTTCTAGATTCATTAATTGCAAAACAGAAGTTGATAATAATTAAGGAATCTAGAAAGAGATTAACACCATAGAAGTGGATTAGTCTTAAATTAGTGATCCTTGTCCTAGGAATGGACTTGATTAAAGCCTAGCACCATTGCCCAATAGATAATTCACTTGAATCAATAACCTTATCCCATGATCCATATCTCTTTTATTTGATTTCATTTTCACTTAGACTTGTTTAGTGTGTGCACTTGCTTATTACTTTGAATTTAGTTTGTCTTGCTTTTGTTTATTGCATTTTCTTATCTTTGCTTGTTAATTCACCTTTTAGTATTTCATATTTGCATTTCATTTAGTAATTGTCACTTAGGAACTAAAGAAAAACCTCAAAACATTTATAAGCTTAGCTTCTAGAGTTCTTTGCATTCTTACTGTCCTAATCAATTTTTTTGTGGATTCGATCTTTAAGTAGTATACCGATTGCCATGTACTTGTGATCATTTAGGATTAAAGTTTAGTAGAAATTAGTCATCTATCACCACCCCCAACACATGATATCATTCCATAAACATGTGATGAGAAAAATCCTCTTAAGAAAAAAGATAAAATTAAATGGTACCTTGATTTCTGGAACCGACTCTTACATGTAGTAATAGCCGTTCGCGTTCGCATATGGAGCTAGTTTTTCTCTAACAATTCATGTGTTGATAGCCATAGGCTTTCTATAGGCTTTACGTTGTATCTCATAGCTTTTGTCTTCGGTTGTGGACATTGCAGTTACTCACCACGATTCCAAAATATTTTTTTGATCAAAATATTTGAGACTAAAGAAGACTTATTATGTTTATGTATAGAGACCTATTGCATAATGCAAATTTTTCCCGCAACGGCGTCAAAAACATGATAAGAGGAAAACTACTATTAAGTTTAAACCCTAAATAACCACAAGTGTATGGTAAATTGGTGTACTACTTAGGGATCGAATCCACAAGGAAATTGATTATGACAATAAAAATGCAAAGTACTTAAAAAGCTAAGCCAATTCAAATGATTTTTGTTTTGGTAACCAAACTAACAACCTAAGCAAATGAAGCAATAAGAAAGTAAAATAACTAAACAAGAACAAGAAACATAAGAGAAAACATGCATAAGCAAAACACACTTAAAAAAAAAGCAATCAAAAAGCAATATGAAAAGTCAACAAAAAGTCAACCGAATTAAGGCAAAATCGATTCAAAAAGATAAAAGCAAGGACCTTGGGTAGAAATCATAGACTAAGGATGATTAACTAGTGACTAATGATGCTAAATCATATGATAAACCATTTCCAAGATTTGGATCCTAACAAGTAGATTTGTCCACTTTCATGAATACTAATCCATTATACTTATCACTCAAAATGACAATCTTTCGATTTCTACTGATAGAGAATAGAGATCATTAATGCATAACTCCATACAAGTCAACTAATCACCTTAAACATCAAGTGTTAATTGGCTAAATGTGAAAAGCATGTTTAATGTTCTCCTAGACATTTTTACAAACATCTTTCGGGCATGAGAAGACCATGATCAATGAATTGATTAGAAAGTTCAATCCTAGCATTGGACACACTCTAAACATTGGAAATCATAATAATGTAGACCTAAGTATCACTAATCAGGCATGAAATATCCTAATCTACTCTACTCAACATCCATTAAAGAAACCACTCACTCATGGTAAAAGCAAGAACCAAAACAAATGCTAATAAAGAGATAAACATGATTAGAGAAATGAAAAAGATTAAGAAAGCTTCAATAAATCATCCAAGATTCAAGAAAAATCAAAGTACTAAACATTAGAGAGAAAATCCTAAAACATGTCTTTTTTTTCCTCGAGTTCTTAAACTGCTAAAATATATATATAGTGGAAACTAAATGTACCCGGGTCAACCCCAGACAAACCGGGTTAAAACCCGGATAGTAGCTGGCATCGACCTGTCCCATCAACCTGGTGAAGTAGGATGGTCGATGGGGTAAAATTATGTGTGTTTTATGCTCCATGGTGCTGCTCCCAACGACATGTGCCATCGACCTGGTGAGCTGGCTTGGTCGATGCAGTATGACATGTCCTCACTAAATTGGCCATAACTTTTAAACCGTAACTCGGAATGAGTTGAATCCAACGCCCAATGAAAGTAACTCAATTTCCTATCACCCCATTAAATGTCATATTAAACTGGGCACAGGAAGGCCTTCATCGGACATGATCTTCAAGTCGCTTTATCTGCATTTTTATGCTTCTTGTGTTCGTCCCATCGACTGGTGGAGATGGGCTGGTTGATCCAGCACACATTCTCCTCATTGTAGTGTTTTCTTCACTCTCCTTCATGTCCTTCCAATCCTCTTGGTTCTCTTTGCTTCCTAGCCTCCGAAGTACCTGAAATGGACGTAAAATGCAATGCAAATGCATGTAATGAAGCCTAGGACTCTAAGACTCAACATAATCTAAATGGAACTTAAAATGAAGGGAAAGACACAAATGCAAGTCAAATGACTCTAAACTTAAGAAATTGCATGCTAAGAAATGCTAGAATACGAGTACATGAACTCCCCCGGACTTGTCCTTTGCTTGTCCTCAAGCAAACAAGAAAGAACAAACCGAGAAGAGGTTTGAAAGTGAGAACTCAAAACCAAAAGGAACTAACAAATCACTCAACATCATATATATCCAGATAATACATATCATCACACAAGTGAATCCCTACTCAATCATTCTTCTCACGTCTATCGCAACTCCAATCTTTTGCCTCTAGACAACAAAGATATGCTTCTACTTGATTCCTATCAAACATCTCGCTAGCATTCAATTAGAGTGTTTAGGCGCGGTCTTGCTTATGGCATGATGATTAAGTTCATTTGGCTCGGTAAGCGAAAGGGTTTAAGAACAAATAAAAAAGGAGTTTGAATATTTTGTGGTGGTTAACTCTCAATGAAAGGAGTGTATGGAAAATTGTAAAAGCAAGAAAGAAAAGAATAATTTATGCATACAATGTTTCATTTCCAATTACTACCCAATCCCATTGATGCACACTCAAACTCTCTTTTCTTTTTACTTCACAAAAGCCTTTGGCTTGAATAACCACATTGAAGCTCACTCTTTCTTTTGAAGTCTAGGAGAATATTCTTTTAACAACATGCTCTTTTTCACTTGACGTTGCTAGACTTTTCTTTTTATTTTTCGATTCTTCTTTCTTATTCTAGAGGAAACTAATACATTTTGATTTCGTTTCTTTTTAGAGCTTTCTCTTTTTTCTTTTTGCATTCTACCCTAGAGTTTCTTTCTTTTTCTTAACCTCTCTTTTATTCCTCACTTCCCATATCTCAAACTCACACATATAAACATTTTCCTTCTTTGAATACCCTCCCTAAAGGCAAGTCTTAAACGCAAGAAACAAACCTTAATTGGAAACTATCCTTGTCGTTCTAATGCTTGCGATATTTTACATATACAACACTCAAGGAAACGGCCTCACTCAAAGATAAAATGCAAGGGTCTCAAAGAAAGGATGGGGTGTTGGGGTCAATTTTCACCCCATCGAGATTGACTGCTGAAAATGGCTAAGTAAAGATTTTGGACCTAGCCAAATGCGGTGAGCCTAGCCAAACCCAGCGGGAGCTTTGATGGGCCGAACCAATTTCGGCGGTAGGGGACAAGACAAAACGCCGGCGACGAGCCAAAATATTGGCGACGAGCCAAAATGTTGGCGCCGAGCCAAAACACCGGCAATGAGCCAAAACGCCGGCGACGAGCCAAAATATTGACGACGAGCCAAAACGCCGGTGATGAGCCAAAATGCCAGCGACGAGCCAAAACGCCGGCGACGAGCCAAAATGCCGGCGACGAGCCAAAACGCCGGCGACAAGCCAAAACGCTGGCAACGAGCCAAAATGTTGGCGATGAGCCAAAATTCCGGCGACGATCCAAACAGGCGAACTGAGCCAGACAGGTGACGAGCCAAACGGATGAAAAGCCAGCGGGAGGCGACAAGCCACTACAAGAAAACAGGAGATGATTGACTTCACAAAATGGTCGTAAAGTCGCAATTTGCGACTACTTAGAGACTAAAATAAGTAGTTGCAAATTTTTGGTCGCAAAATACAATAGTCGCAAGTAGTCACTTATTTCGGACTATTTTGTGACTACTAAACTTAGTTGTAAATAAGCGACTACTTTGAGACAATATTTAGTAGTCGTATATTAAAGACTAAAGAGTGACAACGTTAATTTTGCGACTACCTTGTGACAGATGTTGGTAGTCGTATTCCTAAATCTAATTTGTAACTGTTGTTGTAGTCTTAGATGTGTGATTTTTTTGAGACTGAGAAGTTAGAGGCTATTTATATATATATATATATATATATATATTTCAAATTTGAAAAGCTGAAATTAATAAGAAAAACTGAATATTGAAACATATAAAATCCATAAAGTGGTTGCAAAAGATGCATCACATATAAGATCATAAGTTATGTTCCATAGTACTACAAACATGAAATTAAAACATAAGATAATTTCATGTTCTAACACCAAAAGCATTTAAAAAAAGGGAGAGGATGATCCTTTCATTCAAAGATTGATGATGGAACGTGTTGGCTGCACTTGTCTCTTGTTTCTTGCGGCTTCTGTGGTCCCTTGTCGTTCGACGTTCCTGCAAAAATATCATCCTTGCTTTAGACATTTTTCAAACTTTTAAAGAAATGTAAAAAATGTTTAAGATAAAAATGTTTTGTTGTATACATCACGATAGAGCTGGTCTTCAGCTTCAAGTATATGTATGATATGTCCCATTTTAGGTCTCTTGTTCGCATCAGGATCCACACAACGCAAAGAAACGAGTAACACTCGTTTAAGAGCCTTTTAGTAAAAAAATTTGGTTCAAGCCCCTCGTGTAGATACGCCAATCTGCAGATATAACAAAGATTTACATATAAAAATAGCCTATAAACATAGCGGATAACAAGATGAATCTAATAACTCAATATCTCTTCCAAAATTACCCTTTTGCCATCCCGAGTATAATATTCATACGGATATCCCAAGTCAGAGGGCTGACATCTCCAACATCACCGTGAATCCATTGCTCCAAGTTTCCATTACCGACAAAGTCATATACGAGCATCCTGTAGTAAAGATACCAATATTAGTTCACAACATTGCTTCCTTTTTATTACTAAACATGAAATACGAGTAGCGGTATTTACCTGTAGGCACCTTCAATGCAATACCCTAAAAGCCTAACGAGATTCTTGTGTCGTACACTCCCGATTACTTCCACTTCTACTTTGAATTCTTTCTCCGTTTGATCCCTGTAAATTAAAGACACACCAACTACAAATCTTACAGATCATGGAGATCAAAATCCAGAAGCATGGTCTATGTGGGGGTGTAAATCCACACAATCGAATTTGTCAAGACTTTTAGAGGGATCCGAAACTTCTGAGATTAAAACCACTAACACGAAGATCCAAAGATGGTTTATTTTATTAAGCTGTTTTAGAAAGCTTTCGTATGAGAGCAAGAGTACAAGTTTCTGCTAGGTAAAATTGCGACCCCTTTTCTGAGGGTGTACATGAGTATATATACAAGCCAGAGTCGGCTAGGTCAATATCTAGAGAGATAAGGAAGATTTCCTAATTCCTCGGGATTTCCCTTTAGCAAAGCATGCCACTGCCATGGGTTTCGATTCATGGGCTCATTGTCTCGGCCCACACATTCATTTGCTCAGCTCGGCCAACTCCTTATACTTAGGCTTTGGCTCGGATGGCAGTGACTGAGCAACTCGGGTAAAACCATGGTTCACGGCTCGGGTGACACCATGGTTCACGACTCGGGTGACACCATGGTTCACGGCTCGTGTGACACCATGGTTCACGGTTCGGGTGACACCATGGTTCATGTCTCGGGTGACACTATGGTTCACGGTTCGAGTGACACTATGGTTCACGGCTCGGGTGACATCATGGTTCACGGCTCGGGTGACACCATGGTTCACGGTTTGGGTGACACCATGGTTCAAAGCTCGGGTGACACCATGGTTCACCGTGTCGTACTATGGGTCATGACACCCGATCCATTTTCTCTACCATGGATCGGGGTACACGAACCAGCTTCTTCACCATGGGTCGTGACACGCGATCCGTTTGCTTTACCATGGATCGGGGTACACGACACAACTCCTTCACCGTGGGTCATGACACCCGATCCGTTTCCTATACCATGGCTCGGGGTACACGACCCAGCTTCTTCACCGTGGATCGTAACACCCGATTCGTTTGCTGTACCATGGATCGGGGTACACGACCCAGCTTCTTCACGGTGGGTCGTGACACCCGATCCGCTTGTTGTACCATGGATCGGGGTACACGACCCACCTTCTTCACTGTGGGTCGTGACACCCGATCCTTTCTGCACCATGGATCGGGGTACACGACCCAACTTCGTCACCGTGGATCGTGACACCCGGTCCGTTTGATGTACCATGGAACAAGGTACACGACCCAACTTCTTCACTGTGGGTCGTGAAACCCGATCTGTTTGTTGTTCCATGGATCGGGATACACGACCCAGCTTCTTCACCGTGGGTCGTGACACCCGATCTATTTGTTCTACCATGGATCGGTGTACACGACCCAGCTTCTTCACCGTGGGTCATGACACCCGATCCGTTTGATGTACCATGGATCGGGGTACATGATCCAACTTCTTCACCGTGGGTCGTGACACCCGATCCGTTTGATGTACCACAGATCGGGGTACACGACCCAGCTTCTTCACCGTGGGTCGTGACACCCGATCCGTTTGTTCAACCATGGATCGGTGTACATGACCCAGCTTCTTCACCGTGGGTCGTGACACCCGATCCGTTTGTTGTTCCATGGATCGGGGTACACGACCCAGCTTCTTCACCGTGGGTCGTGACACCCGATCCATTTGTTCAACCATGGATCGGTGTACACGACCCAGCTTCTTCACCGTGGGTCGTGACACCTGATCCGTTTGCTATACCATGGATCGGGGTACACGACCCAGCTTCTTCAATGTGGGTCGTAACACCCGATCCATTTGTTGTACCATGGATTAGGGTACACGATCCAGCGTCTTCACTGTGGGTCTTGATACCCGATCCGTTTTGCTGTTAACTTCAAGTGGGTGAATATTGACCCCAATAATTAGCCCCAGCTCGTCAGTTTCAATATTGAAAGTGTCGAGGTAAAGAGCGGTCTGTAGTTAACTTGACCCGGACCCCTTCTCTTCGTGACACCGAGCTGTTTTTTCACTGTCACCCCGAACCACTTTTATACTAAGAATTTGGATTCTGTTCGGGGAATTTTGGTAGGCTATCACCTTTATCGGGGAGTCCAAACGTTTCTGCTGATTCCCTTGTTATATGACGTCACTATTTGCCTATATAACTTGTGATGCCTCTCATTTTCTTTCACTACTTAATTTCTTCGAAAACTTCTCCAAACAGGTAACCTCTCTCTTCTTTCTCTCTCTAATTTTTGTTTAAGTTAATTTATGCTTGTGCCTCCGTTATTTCTTCCTTGCCGCCGAGCCGTTCGAGTTTCCCGATCCGTCTCCAATCAGCTCCGCCGCTATCCTTGAGTTTTCCGGTGGTTTGTATGAAGATTTGGGTCTAGTTTTAAATTTATTTTGAAGATCTTGACTTGTTCTGCGATTCCTAAAAAGTCTCGATCCATTCTGATAAGCTGTTTGATAATCCCAATTTGTTTTCTGAATCTTCGAAAACTTAGATCTTTTCTTTTGAGCTTCTGGGGATCCCGACCTGTTTGTCTGCCTTCCAAAGACCCCGATCTATTATCAAACGAAGGATGTCTCAGTTATCGCGTCCGCGTCACCCGATCCATATGCTAGATTGTTTGTCAGTCCAGACCAGTCTTCGTTTCCCGAACCTTTATTTTCCACTGATCCAGTCCTTGCTCAAAATTGCAGCTGAGCAGATTCATCTAGCATGAACATTCCAGAGGATTTGGATGACTCAAATGGTTCTGGGGTAGGACCTTCTGTCCTAGGTAGGAAGATGGTGCTCTCCGAATCCTCGAGAGCCGACAGTAATGTCGAGGCTCTTGTGGAATTTGAAATTCCCCACCTTTACGATTCTCCGTTTGATGAGACGGTGAACCCTTTCACGAACATCGTAGATTACGAGCCGCCAAAAATTGAACCGGAGGATTGGTTCTACGATCTAGTTGTGGCAAGACGAGAGTTAGAGTGTTTGATCGGACCCATCCAATGAGCCCCAAGGAAGAGGAAAGCTAAAAAGCGACCCGATCCACCTGGCTCAACTCCCTCTACCTTAGATTCGCTGGAAGCCCTTAGGCAGAGATTTAATAACTCGGAAGAAATCGAATTCGTTCTTCCCTCCTCGACAGAGCGAGCCAGTAAACCTCCTCCCGATCACTTTACTCTTTATGAGAGTTTCTTCTATCGCTTCTTCTTATGGTTCCCGATCCCCGAAGCCATTCTACGGTTTGTATGGATGCACAATCTGGCTATTTCCCAAATTAACGTTAGGGGAATTAGACATCTGGTTGGTATTCTTGTCCGAAGCTACGAATGTGATGTCGAGGTTGGAGTCGAACATTTGAGAAGTCTTCTCGAATTCAGGCGTCGCAACAAAAGAGAGCTGAAATACTATAGATCGGGTAAAGCCAAGAGGAAGATCATAAAAGGATTTCCGAGCAAGGACGACAACTGGGAGAATTACTTCTTCTTCGTCCCCATCACTCAGGCGTCAGTGGGATCAAGATGTCTTAGCTTAGTCAAGACGAGCTAGGAAGAACTTGGTAGATGACCCGTGGCTTGTTTTTAGGCTACGACTCGATTTTCCTTTTTATTGTTTTTGTTGAAGGTTACTTATATTGTTTCATTCTTTTGCAGCACACCACTTTAAACTTTTGTTGCCACCCGATCTGTCTGCGATTCAGGAAGCGCTTTATGCTCGAAAGTGTTGTTGGACAAGAGATTTCAATCTCCAGCGAGTGGAAAGAGCCCGTGCAATTTTTGAAGGTCAATCCGTCGATCCATCATCTTCCTCTAACTCAGAAGATATCATGGGAAGACCTATATTCCGAGACAGAGCCGCAGCCAAGGCGAAAGCGGAAGCTGAAGCTAAGGAGAGGGCAAAGCAAGCCGAAGCTAAGGAGAGAGCAAAGCAAGTCGAGCGTTGGGTCGGCTTCACCTCCCGAACCCCCAGGTTGATGCCACTATTGTCCCCAAGACGATATCTTCTAAGCATCCTCCCGAACCAAATCTCAACTTAGCTCCCGAAGGGGTTGTGTTAGGGATTCGTCCCATAGAGTCGCAGCTGGTGCAGCACAAAGATAAAGGCAACGGCAAAGCCAAGGAGAAAAAGGGAGCGAGCCGAAAACGCCAGTCATCGATAGATGACATAGGCGATGGATCGACCGAGGCGTCAAAGCAACAACGACGCACTGAAATCCCTCGACTCATCCCCGAGGCAATCGCATTGTCTACCATTCCCCTTAATGCTCAAGGGGCTTATAACGACGCTGCGGTGACCGCAGCTATCTTTTCCAAGATCACCAGTCCAGGTGATCAACTTCCTCCTCCTGACACCTTGCTTAGGGATAAAGTCTACAACGAGGTGTCCCTTCGGGGCGTCAAGGTGTGTTTTCTGTCTATTTCTTGTTTTCTTTTCACCATCGTTGCCCGAACTGTTTTGTTTGTCATTATATTTGCTGAATTGCCTTTCTTATTTTTGCACAGTTCATATCCCATCTCAATAGGATGGTCCTTGGGTATGAATTCGACGCTCGTAAAGACAGGGAGAGAGTTGAGGATGCCCGGAAAAGACCCATTGAGCTAGACGGGAAGGTTAAGGATATCGAGGCAAGTCACGGTACTGAACGGGAGAGAACCCTTAGGAAAGTCAAGGCCTTTGAAGCCGAAGCAGAAGGGAACAAGAAGCATATCAAAGAGGCCGACGAACGGATCCTGAGATTGGAATCTGGCAGGGCGAAGCGGGACGCTCACATTGCCAGCTTAACGAGGTAGCTGGAGGCGGTGAACGAGCTGCATGAGAGCAAGGTCGAGCAGGCTGTGCTTGAGGCCAAGCGGGAGATGGTGACAATGTTTGAGAAAAAATCTCCCGAGCCAGCAAACTTCTCGGCATGATTGTCGGTGAGCCGAAGGAAAATATGCTTGATATAGCTCAGATCGAAGGCAACCTTTAGTTCATAGAGTTGCTCCAAAGCAATGAGCCGCCGTCACTTGACTCCGAGGCGAAGAGTCTGGCTGAGCAAAAGGGGGATCTAGATGGAGCCCACGAGGTGTTCGCTAAGCTCGTGGCCGACGTAAGTGAAATTTTGGAGTTGTCTCCCGTTCGTTCTGACATTCTAAAGGAGCTCAATATAGATGAACCCATGAAGACGGCTGCTGCAAGTGTCGGCATAAGAGATTTTTCTGGTTCGAACCAGAGAACACCGGGTTTAGCTGTGCTAGACTTGAAGAGGACGTCAGAGGATTCGATGTCTTGTGACTTAAGTGGCGGTTGCTTGAAGAAGGTTCCCGAGCCATCTCCTGAGAATGTCATTGAAGACGTCGTAGTCGTGCCCAAGCCAGAGAAATTTATTGACCCCATCATCAAAGAGCATGGAGGAGGAGGGGAAACCGAGTACCCTAGAGAGCTAGAGCAAGGGGATGTTGAGCATCCCGAAGCTCTAAAATACTTCGATCCTTTGTTTTTTGTATAGTTTAAAACTCTTTCGATTGCCTGGATGGCTTTATCCACTTTGTAGTCTTTTGAAGAACTATTTCTTTTGTTTTGTCATCACTTCTGTTTGATAAATGTTTTTGCGAAGAAATGTCAGGTGTGCTTCTTTTGTTTGGTGATAAGTTTAAATGCATTGCTTGTGTTGCCTTTGATAAGATAAAGCTATTTAGATGAATGGATCTAAGTATGGGTTTGCATAGTGTTACGTTTGAGACGAACAATTCGGCTTACAAATATGTTACCATAAACTTCCCTCCTCCGAAATTGATCATAAGTTTGCATAGTTTAGTTTGAACATTTCGGTTTATGAATACATTACCGTAAATGTTTTCGCTCCGACAATGGACATATGCTTGTATAGTTTAGGATGAACATCTCGGTTTACGGATGCGTTACCGTAAACATATCCGCTCCGACAATAAACAAAATATTTGTATAGCGCACTTTTAATCCTGAGACGGATATGACAGTTTAGATCTGAGATTGATGCAAGAGTTCACTACTGTGGCCAGCAGTAATAAACATGTGGCGAGATCCCCGTTGTAGCTTTAATTCGTTCAAATATGTATGTTTTGTTAAGACTTAGTGATCCTTGAAGGATGTTTAGGTAAAAACATATCTTTGAAAACTTTGCTTTGATAGATCTTAGAATCGATTACAAATATTGGAGTATACGAGTATACGTATACGTACCCACTCCCCCCCCCTTTTTGAAGGAGGGGGCAACTGAACCCATCCGAAGACAAGCTGCCTACTTACCCTTTGCAGGGATCAAGTCGCCCCGTAGTTCATGTGAAATGGCTTAGTGATAGTGTTTCTTGAGATGCATTGCGTTCCATGATCTTCGTACAGGAACCTTGGTTATGCTGGCGAGTTTATAGACATTGGGTTTGACTACCTCTGTGATCCTTCAAGGTTCTTCCCAGTTTACTCTGTTGGGGTCAAAATCTCCCCTTTTGAAGTTAACAGCAAACGGATCGGGGTCACGACCCACGGTGAAGAAGCTGGGTCGCGTACCCCGATCCATGGTACAGCAAACGGATCGGGGTCACGACCCACGGTGAAGAAGTTGGGTCGTGTACCCCGATCCATGGTACATCAAACGGATTGGGGTCACGACCCACGGTGAAGAAGCTGGGTCGTGTACCCCAATCCATGGTGCAGTAGACGGATCAGGGGTCACGACCCACGGTGAAGAAGCTGGGTCGCGTACCCGACCATGGTGCAGCAAACGGATCGGGGATCTCGACCCACGGTGAAAAAGCTGGGTCGTCTACCCCGATCCATGGTACAGCAAATGGATCGGGGGTCACGACCCACGGTGAAGAAGCTGGGTCGTGTACCCCGACCCATGGTGCAGCAAATGGATCGGGGGTCACGATCTACGGTGAAGAAGCGGGTCGTGTACCCCCATCCATGGTGCAGCAAACGGATCAGGGGTCACGACCCACGGTGAACAAGCTGGATCGTGTACCCCGATCCATGGTACATCAAACGGATCGGGGGTCATGACCCATGGTGAAGAAGCTGGATCGTGTACCCCGATCCATGGTACAGCAAACGGATCGTGTGTCATGACCCATAGTACGGCACCGTGAACCATGGTGTCACCTGAGCCGTGAACCATGGTGTCACCCGAGCCGTGAACCATGGAGTCACCCGAGCCGTGAACCATGGTGTCACCCGAGCCGTGAACCATGGTGTCACCCGAGCCGTGAACCATGGTGTCACCCGAGCCTTGAACCATGGTGTCACCCGAGCCGTGAACCATGGTGTCACCCGAGTTGTGAACCATGGTGTCACCCGAGCCGTGAACCATGGTGTCACCCGAACCGTGAACCATGGTGTCACTCAAGCCAAGGTTCGACAACAGGAGATTGGACCGAAACAACGAGCCCATGGATTCAAGCCCACAAAAGAGATATGGCAAGGTTAAAGCCCATGAATCAAAGCCCATGGCGGTAGCAGGCTTTGCTAAAAGGAAATTCCGAGGAATTAAGAAATCTTCCGTATCTCTTTAGACATTAACTTAGCCAACTGAAACTTGTATATATACTGATGTAAACCCTCTAAAAAAGGGGATCCGCAATTGACCTAGCAAAACTTTGTACTTTTGCTCTCATACAAAAAGCTTTCTAAACAGTTTAATAAAATACGATCTTTGGATCTCTGTTTGTGTTTTTGGTGGTTTTTACTCAGAAGTTTCGGATCTCTCTAAAAGACGTGACAAATTCAATTGTTGTGGATTCACACTCCGACAATTTGGCGCTAGAAGGAGGGGGCTCGAAATTTTCTTACTCAAAAGAACCACCACAGAACCGATTCGAAGACGATTGCCAACGACGGAGAGGATAACACTACCGACATCAGGAACACCGGCATGGAGGACGAGACGAACCAGCACAAGGATGCCGGGGAAACTTCAACAACACTCACGGAGATGAAGATCATGCTAGAAACATTGCTCAAGAAGGCGGAAGAGCAGGACAAACTCAACAACACGATGACGGGCGAGCTGAGGGCCTTGGCGACGGCGAGTCAAACCCGTGGAATAGGCTCAGGTCCGAATCCAAGAAGACGAGTCGGGAGGCATCTCAACCCGACAGTCCTAGATTTCACGACCCCGCTCAACCTGCCGAGAACCTGTGGAAGGTTGGAACCACTCCATCAAGGCTCAGCAAACCTAGCTTCCAGAATGCAAGGAGCGAGCAATACACCGATCAAAGAGGAGCTCGCACCAGTCATCAATCTGGAGGAGGAGAACCCATTGGAGCGAAATGCGGAGAGCCGTGATGACCTCGAATCCCTAGCAGTGGGTCAGGCCCGAACTGAAAGATTCGAGGCCATCCCAGAAGGAGATCAAGAGCTAACCAAGGAGGAGGAGAACATACTCTGGGCCGAGCAAGCACGGATTAACGAATAGCGCAGAGCAGGAGTCCGAACCCAGAAAGAAGAGATGGCTATGATGCGAGCAGATATGGATCGAGCAGCCGCCGACATAAAAGCTGTCTAATCCATGATGCACAAAGAAACAGGCAAGGTGCTGGAGATAGATCGTGTGCTGGAGAAAGCGCAGAACACCCCGTTCACAGCACGGATTACTAGCACAAGAATCCCAGACCCTGGAAAGATGAAAGTCCTAACCTACGAAGGAAAGACCGATCCAAAAGATCATCTAACGGCTTTTGCTATAGCCATGAGACGCTCTAACTTCAAAGAAATTGAAAGAGACGCCGGACAGTGCCTTCTCTTCGTAGAGCATCTCAAAAGACCAGCGCTGCAGTTGTTTTCCAGACTCGAGCGAAACTCCATTGAAAACTACAACCAACTGTCTGCGACATTCTTGAAGCATTACTCTATATTCATGGACCCCGGGACATCCGACGCCGATCTGTGGACCTTGGCTCAAGGGTAGAATGAAACACTCCGGAGCTTCATCGGGAGATTCAAAGCCGTCATGTCCAAAGTGGAAGGCCTGAGCGACAAAGCAGCCTTATTGGCTCTGAAGCGAGCACTCTGGTTCAACTCCAATTTTTGCAAGGAAATTCGCTGAACGCCCCCACAACGATAGAGGATGCAATGCATCGAGCCGCAGACTTCATCACCGAAGAAGAAGAGATGAAGATCCTAACCGAGAAGTATGGGAAGGCAAAGGCAGCACACCACTCCCCCCAAGTCTCAACCCCTTCTAACACAAAGAAGAATAGTCAAAGTTCCGGATATGTGCAACATGAGGGTGGTTTCCGAGGAGCCCATAACTATCAAATCGATGCCCCCGGCTACACGCGTATTAGTAGACACCGGAATCACCATGGACGTAATATTCCTCGAGACTCTCAGAAGGATGAATGTGGACCTGTCCGAAGTAATGTCTACCCCCAAACCGTTGACTCGATTCTCTGGAGAAACCACTATGACTACTGGGACAATCAAACTACATGTCCAAGCTGGCGAAGTGAAAAAAATCGTCGAATTATCCGTAGCTGATCACCCGGCGATCTACAACGTGATCATTGGGACCCCCTGGTTAAATTCCATGTGCACCGCTGTTTCAACCTACCATCTCTGCCTCAAGTTCCCTACACCAAACGGAGTGAAAACGATTCGAGGAAACCAAAAAGAGTCTCTTGTCTGCTTCCTCACCGCACACAAGCTCAGAAACCCAGTGACCGATTCGACGGTAAACTCAAAGCGCAAGAATATTAAGACCGTCAGAGAACCGGTGAAAGAACTTTTCAAACTGTTATATCAATTACAGATTTCGGAGGATCGCGAAAAAGAAGTGTCTAAACCAACTTGCGACCCCGTCATATTAGTTTGCATCAACAATAAACATCCAGAGCGATGCGTGGAGATCGGGGCAACATTCAATGAAAAGATCAAAGACGAACTCGTTGCATTTTTAAGGAAAAACATCCACACGTTCGCATGGGAAGCAGAAGACATGCCCGGCATCGATATCGGCATAACAAGCCACGAACTGAACGTTGACCCAACATTCAAACCTGTAAAGCAGAAAAGGAGAAAGCTTGGGCCAGACAGAGCTAAAGCAGTCAACGACGAGGTAGAGAGACTCCTGCGGATCAGATCGATAACTGAAGTGAAGTACCCGGACTGGTTGGCTAACCCAGTGGTGGTCAAGAAGAAGAATGGGAAATGGCATGTATGCGTGGATTTCACCGATCTGAACAAAGCTTGTCCAAAAGACAGCTTCCCCCTTCCACACATCGATCGCTTAGTCGAAGCAACGGCAGGGAACGCACTCCTATCTTTCATGGATGCCTTCTCAGGTTACAACCAGATCTTGATGAACCCCGATGATCGTGAGAAGACCGCTTTCATAATGGATCGTGTAATTTATTGCTACAAGGTGATGCCATTCGGTCTGAAAAACGCCGGAGCAACTTACCAGCGTCTGGTGAACAAGATGTTCGCTGATCAACTCAGAAAGACAATGGAGGTGTACATAGATGACATGCTGGTGAAATCGCTGAAGGAGTAGGACCACGTCGCTCATCTCAAGGAATTTTTCTCGCAGCTGAACTTTCACAACATGAAGTTAAACCCGACCAAGTGCAGATTCGCAGTCACCTCGGGAGAATTCCTTGGTTACCTAGTAAATCACCGCGGCATTGAGGCTAACCCGAAGCAAATCGACGCGCTCATCAATATGACTTCACCAAAGACAAAAAGGGAAGTGCAAAGACTTACCGGGAGGGTAGCTGCACTCAACCGATTCATCTCACGATCCACCGACAAATGCCTGCCTTTCTACGATACCTTGCAAGGGAACAAGAAGTTTGAATGGACGGAAAAATGCGAGGAAGCTTTTCAACAACTAAAGAGGTACCTGGCTACCCCTCCAGTTCTCACAAAACCAGAAGCAGGAGAACCACTTTTTCTGCCACAGTAGTAAGCGGCGTGTTGATTCGAGAAGAGCGTGGGGAGCAGAAGCCAATCTTTTACGTAAGCAAAACCTTTACAGACGCTGAGACAAGGTACTCGCAGATGGAGAAATTGGCGTTATCCATAGTTATATCGGCAAGAAAGCTAAGGCCATACTTCCAGTCTCACTCAATCGTCGTCTTGAGCACCTTCCTGATAAGGTCCGTTCTGCATAGCCCGAGTCAGTCAGGAAGGCTAGCAAACTGGGCAATAGAACTGAGCGAATATGACATTGAGTATCGCGGACGAACGTGCGCAAAATACCAAGTCCTGGCTAGTTTTCTTATCGAACTACCTGAAGAAGTCATTGACGACGAAATGCAAAGCCAGCTATGGAAACTCCAAGTTGATGGCTCATCCTCCAAAGATGGCTCGGGAGTAGGGATACGACTAACTTCTCCGACCGGCGAACTACTAGAACAATCCTTCCGCCTTGGTTTCCACGCATCCAACAATGAAGCAGAGTATGAAGCCTTGATTGTCGGGATGAAACTTGCTAGTGGCCTAAAAATCGAGCAACTCCATGCATTTTGCGACTCCCAACTAGTCGCAAATCAGTTCAGCGGTGAATATGCAGCAAAGGATGATCGAATGGAAGCTTACTTGAAGATCGTCAAAGAATTGGCTGCGCAGTTCAAACAATTTATCCTAACACATATCCCATGAGGGGAGAACACCCTAGCCGACGCACTTGCGGCTCTTGCATCAACTTCCGATCCGGATTTAAAGAGAATAATCCCAGTGGAATGTATCCAACACCCAAGCATCAGCTCTTTCGACACGGTGAACGCCATAACTCATTCACAAGCGGCTAGACAAGCAACAGAAGTCACAAACAGGAAAGAGGCGATGGATGAAATGCAGGAAGAATTGACCAACCAACCACCCGCAGAGCCAGATATTGCCCCAATGGAAGAAAACATTTTTGCAGAATCACCAACCATGGAGAGCAACAACGACCCTGTCGTCAAACCTAACGAAGAAGCAAACGAGATCAATAACGATGCAGAATATGGCTGCAAAAAGGAATGGTCGACGCAATCAGAGGATACATATACGACGGCATCTTACCAACCGAAAAATGGGCAGCTCGCAAGCTTCGAGCCCAGGCAGCACGTTACGTGTTACTTGATGGAAATGTCTTCAAGTGGAGATTCTCAGGACCGTTGCTAAACTGTGTGGAAGGAAAAGACGCCATGAAGATTATGGAGGAAATTCACAACGGTTCATGTGGAAATCACTCTGGAGGAAGAGCACTGGCCATAAAAGTCAAACGTCACGGCTACTATTGGCCAACGATGATCAAAGAATGTAAGGTGTTTTAGCCAAATGCAAAAAATGCCAAAACCATGCGCCAATGATTCACCAACCAACGGAAGTACTTTCATCAATCTCGTCACCGTATCCATTCAGGCGATGGTCTATGGACATCGTCGGGCCGTTGCATCCCTCAAAACGGAAATATTTTCTTCTGGTTTTGACAGACTATTTCTCAAAATGGGTCGAAGCCGACTCCTATGTTAGCATTAAAGATGCATAAGTGGAGGCTTTTGTCTGGAAGAATATCATTTGTCGACACGGAGTGCCTTATGAGATCGTGACGGACAATGGCTCGCAGTTCATCTCAAGTCGTTTCGAAGGTTTCTGCGAGAAATGGAAAATCAGACTCAGCAAGTCTACTCCAAGATATCCATAAGGGAATGGACAGGCCGAAGCAATCAACAAAACAATCCTCGACGGCCTGAAGAAGTGCCTTGATGAGAAAAAGGGACGTTGGGCTGAAGAACTGGAGGGAGTACTTTGGTCTCACCCCCCCCCCCCAAGACGAGCAACGGGGGAAACCCCATTCGCCCTCGTATATGGAACAGAGTGTGTCATCCCACCGGAGATACATTTCCGAGGAATTTTCACCGTAGACTATTACCAGAACAAGAAGGGCTCAATCATCTATTGATGCTGGACGAATTGGACTTGATCAACGAAAGAAGGGACCAAGCCTTGATCAGGATCAACTATCAGAACGAGGCAGCAAAATACTACAATTCCAATGTTCGAGAACGACGATTCTACGAAGGCGATTTAGTTTTGCGAAAGGTTTTCAAAACACCGCGGAAACAAATGACAGAAAACTGGGAGCAAATTGGGAAAGACTTTACAAGATCACCGAGGTAGTCAAACCCGGAGTTTACAAACTTGCTAACATGACAGATGTTCCAGTCCCGAGATCATGGAACGCAATGCATCTCAAAAAGTATTATCACTAAGTTACTTTACATGAACTACGGGACGACTTGATCCTTGCAAAGAGTACGTAGGCAGCTCGTCTTAGGATGGGTTCAGTTGCCCCCTCCTTTCAAAAGGGGGGGGAGTGGGTAAGTATACGCATACTCGTATACTCCCATCTTTATAACAGATTCTACGATCTATCAAAAGTTTGCTTTTAAAAGACAGTTCTTACCTAAAACATCCTTCAAGGATCACTAAGTCTTAACAAAACAGACATATTCGAGCAAATCAAACTACAACAGGCATCTCGCCACTTCTTCACTATTGCTGGCCACGATAGTGAACTCTCGCATCCATCTCGGATCTAAAACTCTCACATCCGTCTCAGGATTAAAAGCGCGCTATACAAATATTCGTTTATTGTCGGAGCGGATACGTTTATGGTAACGCATCCGTAAACCGAAATGTCCGTCCTAAACTATACCAAGCATTTGTCCATTATCGGAGCGAAAGCGTTCGTGGCAACGCATCCGTAAACCGAAATGTTCAAACTAAACTATGCAAACAGATGTTCTTTGTCGGAGAAGATAAGTTTTTGGTGACCTATCTGTAAACCAAAATAATCATCCCGAGACTGATCATCTCATAACTACGCAAACGTAACTACTATGGTGTCCCATACTTAGATCCATAGTTTATCGAAACAATGCAAGCAGAACATTCAGACTTGTCATCAAACACAAGAGGCACACTTAACATTCCTTCGTAAACACATTCATCAAGACAAAAGGCGTTTTCTTATAACCAATGAGTTCGAAAGATCACAGAACAGATAAAGCCTTCTAGGCAGCAAAAAAAACTTAATCTTAAAACTACACAAAAAACAAAGGATCATAAGACTCTAAGGCTTCGGGATGAGTAATCTCTCCTCGCTTTGGCCCTTCAGGGTGTCCACTTTTCCTTACTTTTTCATGATCCTCATTGACGGGGCCAATCACCTTCTCTGGATCGGGCACGACTATGGCGTCTCCAATGACTTTCTCAGGAGACAGCTTGGGGACCTTCTTCAAGATACCTTCACTCGAGTCAGAAGATGTTGGATCCTCTGACGTCTTCTTTAACCCCGGTACAGCCAAACCAGGCGTTCCTTGGTTCGAACCAGAGAAGTCTTTTATGCCAACACTCACAACGGCCGTCTCTATAGGCTCACCATCATTGAGCTCTTTCAAAATATCAGAGCGAATAGGGGATAGCCTCAATGTTTCTCCCAGAGTTGCTACCAACCCGGCAAACGCCTCGTGGGCACCCTGGAGCTCCCCCCTCTGCTCAGCTAAATTCTTCGCTTCAACATCAAGAGACAGCGGCTCCTCACTTCGAAACAATTCGATGAACTGGAGATTTCCCTCGATTTGGGCGAGATCAAGCATGTTCTCTTTCGGCTCACCGTCAATCTCAAGAAGGAGCTTTTTGGTTCGGGAGACTTTATCTTCAAACATCATCATCATCTCCCGCTTGGCCTCGAACACAGCTTGCTCAACCTTGCTCTCATGCAGCTCGTTCGTCGCCTCCAGTTGCTTCGTCAAGCTGGTGATGTGAGCATCCCGCTTCACCTTACCTGATTCCAGCCGCATGATCCGGTTATCAGCTTCTCTTTGATGCTTCTCATGCCCTTCCATCTTGGCTTCGAGACTCTTATTTCTCTTGAGAGTCTTTTCTCGGTCAGAGGCATGACTTGCTTCGGCCTCCTTCAGCTTCCCATCCAACTCGATGGCTCTCTTCCGAGCATCCTCGATCCTTTCCCGGTTTTTACGAGCGTCGGATTCATACCCAAGGACCATCCTATTGAGGTGGGATATGAACTACACAGAAATAAGAAAGATTATTGGGCGAACAAAAGCAATAAAAACAGTTCGGGCAACGACGGTTAAAACAAAAGCAGATAGAAAATACACCTTGACGCCCCGAAGGGACATCTTGTTGTAAGCTTTGTTCCTAAGAAAAGTATCAGGAGGAGGAAGTTGGTCACCCGGGCAGGTGATCTTGGAAAAGATAACTGCGGATGCCGCAGCATCGTTATAAACCCCTTCAGATTAAGGGGAGTGGTAGACAATGGAATCACCTCGAGGACAAGTCGAGGAGTTTCAACACGACGTTGTCGCTTCGACGCCTTAACCAACCCCTCACCTCTGTTGTCCGTTTGATGTTTTCTGCTCTGACCCTTCTTCTCCTTGGCCTTCCCCTTGCCCTTGTCTTTATGTGACACTATTCGGGAGTCGGCAGGACGAAGGCCTAGTACGACCCCTTGAGGAGCCTCAGGGAGAGAAATCTGTTCGGTTTCGATGTGAGAGGAAACTGGATCGGGGTTACGAGTAGCATCGATCTGGGGGTTCGGGACGCGAAGCTGGCCCAACGCTTTGGCCTACTCTGCCCTCTTTTTGGCTTCGGCTTCCGCTTTTGCCTTGGCTGCGGCTCTATCTCTGAAGGTTGGTCTTCCCATGGTATTGTCTGAGTTGGAAGAAGATGATGGACCAACAGATTGACCTTCAAAAACTGCTCTGGCTCTCTCTACTCGTTGAAGATGAAAATATTTTCTCCAATTACACTTTCGGGATGAAAGTGTTTCGTGAACCGCGGACAAATCAAGAGGAAATGAAAGTTGGAAGTGGCGTGCTGCAAAAAGAAAACGATATAAGTAAACCTAAAATGAAATCATTATAAAAGGAAACTGAGCCGTAGCTCAAAAAAAGAAGCCACGGGTCGGCTACCAAGTTCTCCCCAGCTCGTCTTGATTAAGCTGAGACATCTTGATCCCACTGACGCCTCGGTAATGGGAACGAAGAAGAAGTAATCCTCCCAGTTGTCATCCTTGGACGGAAATCCTGTTATGATCTTTCTCTTGGCTTTACCCGATACGTAGTATTTCAACTCTCTTTTATTACGACGCCTGAACTCGAGGAAACTTCTCAAGTGCTCGACCCCAACCTCAACGGCGCATTCGTAACTTCTGACAAGGATGCCAACCAGATGTCTAAGCCCCTTGCAGTTGACTTGGGCAATAGCCAGATTATGTTTCCATAAAAATCGCGGGATCACTTTGGGGATCGGGAGCCATAGTAGGCAGCGGTATAAGAAGCTCTCGTAGAGAGTAAAGTGATCGGGAGGAGGCTTATCAGCTCGGTCTGTCGAAGAAGGAAGAACAAATTCAACCTCCTCCGAAATATTGAATCTCTGCCCAAGATCCGCCAACGAATCTAAGGAAGAGAGAGTTGAGCCAGGTGGATCGAGTCGTTTCTTAGTCTTCTTCTTCCTTGGCGCTCGATGGATAGGTCCAACTAGACGTTCTAACTCTTGCCTAGCCACAGCCGGGTCGTAGAACCAATCCTCTGGTTCAATTTTTGCCAGCTCGGGATCCACTGCGTCAATAAAAGGATTCACCGCGTCGTCGAATGGAGAATCGTGGAGTTGGGGATTTCAGACACCAGAGGGATCCCAGCGTTACTATCAGCTCTTGAGGATTCGGAGAGCACCATTTTTCTACCAAGGATCAAAGGCCCTACCCCCGAACCAATCGAATCATCCAAATCTTCCAGAGCATTCGCGCCAGACAAGTCTGCTCGACTACAGCTTTGAGCAGGGATCAGATCGGGGGAAAAAGAAGGTTCGGGAAATGAAGATTGAGTTGGACTGACAAACAATCTGGCATACGGATCGGGAGACACTGGCGCAGATAACTGAGACATCCATTGTGTTTGAAAACAGATCGGGATCCCTAATCACACGAGGAAGGATCTGGGATTTTGAAAAATGGGATAAACAGATCGTGGTTTTCGACGGCTTATCAAAGCAGATCGAAACCTCTAAAAAAATCAAAGAACGGATCAAGATTTTCTAAAAGCTGATAGCCATATCCAAATCCTCGAACGAATCACCAGAAACTCGAAGAACTGCGGCAGAACTGTTGAAGATGGATCAGAAAACTCAAATGGTTCGGTGGCAAAGGGAGTGTCACGGAGGCTCTAACTAATAAAAAAAACTTAAGCAAAAAATAGAGAGAGAAAGAAGAGAGAGGCTACCTATTTTGGAGGATTTTCGGAGAAATTAAGATATGAGGAATCAAGGGGCAAGACGGTTTATATAAGCAAAAGGTGACGTCACACACCTCGGGAATCAGCAAAAATGTTTGCACTCCCCGATAAAGGTGATAGATTCTAAAAATCCCCCGAACAGAATCCAAACCCTAGTTTAGACGATGGCTCGGGGCAACAGTCAGTAAACAGTTTGGGATCACAGTGAAAGATGGTTCGGGGCGAGTTAACTTCAAATTGTTATTTACCTCGACACTTTCAACATTAAAACTGACGAGCTGGGGGACTAACTGTTGGGGTCAAAATCTCCCCTTTTGAAGTTAACAGCAAATGGATCGGGGGTCACGACCCACGGTGAAGAAGCTGGGTCGCGTACCCCGATCCATGGTACAGCAAACGGATCGGGGGTCACGACCCACGGAGAAGAAGCTGGGTCGTGTACCCCGATCCATGGTACAGCAAATGGATCGGGGGTTACGACCCACGGTGAAGAAGCTGGGTCATGTACCCCGATCCATGGCGCAGCAGACGGATCAGGGGTCACGACCCATGGTGAAGAAGCTGGGTCGCGTACCCCGATCCATGGTGCAACAAATGGATCGGGGGTCACGACCCACGATGAAGAAGCTGGGTCGTGTACCCCAATCCATGGTGCAGCGAACGGATCGGGGGTCATGACCCACGGTGAAGAAGCTGGGTCGTGTACCCCGATCCATGGTGCAGCAAATCGATCGGGGGTCATGACCCACGGTGAAGAAGCTGGGTCCTGTACCCCGATCCATGGTACAGCAAACGGATCGGGGGTCACGACCCACAGTGAAGAAGCTAGGTCGTGTACCCCGATCCATGGTGTCACCCGAGCCGTGAACCATGGTGTCACCCGAGCCGTGAACCATGGTGTCACCTGAGCCGTGAACCATGGTGTCACTTGAGCCGTGAACCATGGTGTCACCCGAGCCGTGAACCATGGTGTCATCCCAGTCATGAACCATGGTGTCACCCAAACCGTGAACCATGGTGTCACTCAAGCCAAGATTCGACAACAGGAGATTGGGCCGAAACAACGAGGCCACGGATTCAAGCCCACAAAAGAGATATGACAAGGTTAGAGCCCATAAATCAAAGCCCATGGCAGTAGCAGGCTTTGCTAAAAGGAAATCCCGAGGAATTAGGAAATCTTCCGTATCTCTTTAGACATTAACTTAGCCGACTGAAACTTGTATATATACTGATGTAAACCCTCTAAAAAATGGGATCCGCAATTGACCTAACAAAACTCTGTACGTTTGCTCTCATACAAAAAGCTTTCTAAACAGCTTAATAAAATACGATCTTTGGATCTCTGTTTGTGTTTTTGGTGGTTTTTACTCAAAAGTTTCGGATCTGTCTAAAAGACGTGACAAATTCAATTGTTGTGGATTCACGCTCCCACATACTCCCAATTTTCCGGCATTCGTTTCCGCGGTGTTTTGGAAAACCTTCCACAAAACTAAATCCCCTTCGTATAATCTCCATAGTCGAACATTGGAATTGTAGTATTTTGATGCCGCATTCTGATAGTTCTGGATCCTGATCAAGGCCTGATCCCGTCTTTCATTGACCAAGTCCAACTCGTCGATCATCAGTAGATGGTTGAGCCCTTCTTGCTCTGGTAGCAGTCTGCGGCGAATTCCTGGGAAATGTATCTCCGTTGGGATGACACACTCCGTTCCGTATAGGAGGGAGAATGGGGTTTCCCCCATTGCTCATTTTGGGGTGGTGCGGTGAGACAAGAGTACTCCTTCTAGTTCTTCAGCCCAACGTCCTTTTTTCTCATCAAGAAGTTTCTTTACGCCATCGAGAATTGTTTTGTTGATTGCTTCCGCCTGTCCGTTTCCTTGCGGGTATCTTGGAGTACTTGCTGAGTCTGATTTTCCATTTCTCGCAGAAAACTTCGAAACGATTTGAGATGAATTGCGAGCCATTATCCGTCACGATCTCGTATGGTATTCCATGTCTGCATATGATGTTCTTCCAGACAAAGGCCTCTGCTTGTGCATCTTTAATGTTAGCATAGGAGTCGGCTTCGACCCAGTTTGAGAAATAATCTGTCAAAACCAAAAGGAATCGCTTTTGCTTTGAGGGATGCAGCGGCCCGACGATATCCGTGGACCATCGCATGAATGGATATGGTGATAAAATTGATGAGAGCACTTCCATTGGTTGGTGAATCATTGGCGCGTGGCGTTGACATTTCTCGCATTTGGCTAAAAACTCCACACAGTCTTTGATCATCGTAGGCCAATAATAGCCGTGACCTTTGACTTTTATTGCTAGCGCTCTCCCTCCTGAATGATTGCCGCACGAACCGTTGTGGACCTCCTTCATGATTCGCCTTGCGTCCATTCCTTCTACGCAGCTTAACAATGATCCCGAGAATCTCCACTTAAAGATATTTCCATCGAGTAAAACATATCGAGCCGCCTGGGCTCGAAGCTTACGAGCTGCCCACTTTTCGGTTGGTAAGACACCGTCATATATGTATTCTCTGATTGTGCCGAGCCACTCCTTGTCGCAGCCATATTCTGCTTCATCGTTGATCTCGTTTGCTTCTACGCCGGGTTGTGGTTCGATGATAGGGTCGTCGCTACTTTCGATGATTGGCGATTCTTTGAGAATGTCTTCTTCCATTGGGGCTGTATTGAGCTCAGCAGATGGTTTGTTTGCCAGATCTTCCTGGATTTCATCTGTCTCCTCTTACCCAGTCGTGACTTCTGTTGCTTGTTTAGACGCTTGTGAACGAGTTATGACATTTACTGTGTCGGAAAGATTGATGCTCGGGATAACTCTCTTTAGGTCCGGATCGAAAGTTGATGCGAGGGCTGCAAGTGCGTCGGCTAAAGTGTTTTCTCCTCGCGGGATGCGTGTTAGTCCGAATTCTGTGAATCGCGAAGCGAATTCCTTGACTATCTTCAGGTAAGCCTCCATTCTATCATCTTTTGCTACATATTCGCCGCTGAACTGATTTGCGACCAACTGCGAATCGCAGAAAGCACGCAGCCGCTTGATCTTCAGGCCAACAGCGAGTTTCATCCTGGCAATTAGGGCTTCGTATTCTGCTTCGCTATTGGATGCACGAAAGCCGAAGCGAAATGATTGCTCCAGAATTTCGCCGGTTGGAAAGGTTAGGCGTATCCCCACTCCTGAGCTGCTTTTGGAGGATAAGCCATCGACGTGAAGCTGCCAGGGCGAGTTCTGTGCTTCGTGGTCAGTGTTCTCCTCAGGGAATTCGATAAGAAAATTGGCTAGGACTTGGGATTTTGCACATGTGTGTCGCCCGCGATACTCGATGTCGTATTCGCTTAGCTCTATTGCCCATTTTGCCAGCCTTCCTGATTGACTAGGACTGTGCAGAACGGACCTTATTGGGAATGTGCTCAGGACCACGATCGAGTGTGACTAGAAGTATGGCCTCAGTTTCCTTGCGGACATTATGACGGATAATGCCAGCTTTTCCATCTGCGGTACCTCGTCTCGGCATCTGTAAGAGTTTTGCTGACGTAAAAGATTGGCTTATGTTCGCCGCATTCATCTCGGATCAACACGCCGCTTACTGCTGTGGTGGAGATTGCAATGTACAGAAAAAGCGGCTCTCCTGCCAGTGGTTTTGCGAGAACTGGAGGGGTGGCCAGGTAGGTCTTCAGCTGTTGAAAAGCCTCCTCGCATTTATCATCCCATTCAAACTTCTTGTTTCCTCGCACCGTATCGTAGAAAGGCAGACATTTGTCCGTGGATCGTGAGATGAATCTGTTAAGCGCAGCCACCCTTCTGGTAAGTTTTTGCACTTCCCTTTTCCTCTTTGGAGACGTCATATGGATGAGTGCATCGATTTTCTTAGGATTTGCTGCTATGCCACGGTGAGTGACTAAGTATCCGAGGAATTCTCCTGACGTAACCGCGAACCTGCACTTGGTTGGATTCAACTTCATGTTGTGAAAGTTCAGCTGCGAGAAGCATTCCTCGAGATGAGCTATGTGATCCTGCTCTCTTAGTGATTTCACCTGCATATCGTCAATGTAAACTTCCATTGTATTTCCAAGTTGATCAGCGAACATCTTGTTCACCAGCCGCTGATACGTTGCCCTGGCGTTTTTCAGGCCAAACGACACCACCTTGTAGCAATAATTTCACGATCTGTGATAAAAGCTGTCTTCTCCCGATCGTCAGGGTTCATCAGGATCTGGTTGTAACCCGAGAAAGCATCCATAAATGAGAGGAGTGCATTCCCTACTGCTGCTTCGACTAGGCGATCGATATGTGGAAGGGGGAAGCTATCTTTCGGACAAGATTTTTTCAGGTCTCTGAAATCCACGCATACGTGCCATTTTCTATTTTTCTTTTTGACCACCACCGGGTTAGCTAGCCAATCTGGATACTTCACCTCAGTTATTAAACCGACGCGCAGGAGTCTGTCTAGTTTGTCATTGACCACTTTGGCTCTGTCTGGCCCGAGCTTTCTTTTTTTCTACTTCACTGGTTTGAACGTTGGGTCAACGTTCAGCTCGTGGCTTGTTATGGCGATATAGATGTCGGGCATGTCTTCTGCTGCCCACACAAAAGTGTTATCATTCTTTTTCAAGAAGGATACAAGCTCTTCTTTGATTTTTTCATCGAGCATCGCTCCAATCTCCACGCATTGCTCCGGGTGTTCATAGTCGATGCAGACTGATACTACGGGATCGCATGTTGGCTTCGTTACTTCTTTTTCGCGATCCTCCGCAATCTGTAATTGCTATAAAAGTTTGGACAACTCTTTGACCGGCTCTCTGTCAGTCTTCATTTTCTTGCGCTTTGAACTTGCCACTGGATCGGTCACCGGATTTCTGAGTTTGTGTGCGGCGAGGAAGCAGACGCGAGACTCCTTCTGGTTTCCACGAATTGGTTTTACTCCATTTGGGGTGGGGAACTTTAGGCAGAGGTGATATGTCGAAACCGCGGCATGCATATAATTCAGCCAGGGGGTCCCCATGATGACGTTGTAGATGGCGGGGTGGTCAGCCACAGAGAATTCGACGATTTTCGTCACCTCACCAGCTTGGACAGGAAGTTTGATCGTCCCTGTAGTCATTGTAGTTTCCCCAGAGAATCCAGTCAACGGCTTTGGGGTTGATACCACTTCAGAAAGGTCGACATTCATTCTTTTGAGTGTCTCGAGGAAGATTACGTCCACCGTGCTACCGGTGTCTATCAACACGCGAGCTACATTGCAATCGTTGATGATCAATTCGATTACAAGAGGGTCATCATGCGGTCTGTCAATTCCGAGCGTCTCCCTTTCTTCGAACAAGATCACGTCATTTGGAAACTTTGATGGTTTGGACAAGTTGATGCTGACGTCCGCCCTTCGCTGGAAGGTTTGATTGATGAGACTGTGTCCGAGCAGTAGTGAGATCCTCCCATTATCATACTTATTTTCCTTCTTGATCCGGGGGGTGGCGCCTCGTCATCCCGTCTATCATGCTTGGAATGATCTTCCTTTGTCGGGTCGAGTTTATATGTGTTCACGTCCATCTCGAAATCCTTAAGGCTGATGTTTCCTCCAAGTTCGCCCGCTGCTAATTTTTTGGCGAGTTTCAGGCCAAGGATACGACAGTTCGCGGGGAAATGTCCATAAATGTGGTGGTGTTCGCAGTAAGCCGTTTCATCATAGGAACTGTCGCTTTTGGTCCATTTGCTCCACGTACGTCTTCTGTGGCCTCGGCCTCTTCCTCGACCATACCCGGGGACATCAATTTGATAGTTATGAGCTCCTCGAAAACCACCCTCGTATTGCACATAGCCGGAACTTTGGCTATGCCTCTTATCGTTATAAGGGGTTGAAACTTGGGGAGAGTGGTTCACTGTCTTTGTCTTCCTATACTTCTCGGTTAGGATCTTCATCTCTTCTTCTTCGGTGATGAAGTCTGCAGCTTGATGCATTGCGTCCTGTATCGTTGTGGGGCATTCAGCGCGATCTCTTTGCAAAAATTGGAGTTGAACCAAAGTGCTCGCTTTAGGGCCAGTAAGGATGCTTTGTCGCTCAGGCCTTCCACTTTGGACATAACGGCTTTGAATCTTCCGATGAAATTTTGGAGTGTTTCATTCTGCCCCTGCGCTAGGGACCACAGGTCAGCGTCAGACGTTCCAGGATCTATGAATATGGAGTAATGCTTCAAGAATGCCGCAGAAAGTTGGTTGTAGTTGTTGATGGAGTTTCGCTCTAGCCTGGAGAACCACTGGAGCGCCGGGCCCTTGAGATGCTCCACGAAGAGAATGCATTGTCCGGCGTCTCTTTCGTGTTCTTTGAAGTTCCCATGGCTATAGCAAAAGCCGTTAGATGCTCTTTTGGGTTGGTTTTCCCTTCGTAGATCGGGACATTCATCTTTCCAGGATCTGGAATTCTTGTGCTGGTAATCCGTGCTGTGAACGGGGTGTTCTGTGCTTCCTCAAGTATGCGATCTATCTTCGGCACCTTGCTAGTCCCTTTGTGCATCATGGATCAGATGGCTTTTATGTCGGCAGCTGCTCGGTCCATATCTGCTCGCATGATAGCCATCTCTTCTTTCTGGGCTCGGATTCCTGTTCTTCGCTCTTCGTTGACCCGTGCTTGCTCGGCCCAAAGGATGTTCTCTTCCTCCTCGGTTAACTCTTGATCTCCTTCTAGGATGGCCTCGCATCTTTTAGTTCGGGTCTGACCAGCTATTGGGAGTTCGAGGTCATCACGGCTCTCTGTGTTATGCTTCACTCGATTTTCCTCCTCCAGATTAATGATCGGGCCGGCTCCTCTTCGATCGGTATGTCGCCTGCTCCATGCGTTCCAGAAGTCAGGTTTGCTGAGCTTTGATAGAGTGGTGGCAACCTACCACGGGTTCTCGGTGGGTTGAGCGGGGTTGTGAAATCTAGGGCCATCATGTTGAGGTGCCTTCCGATCCGCCTCGCTGGGTCCACAACTGATCCCACACCTCGGGTTTGACTCGTCGTTGCCAAGGCCTTCAGCTCGCCTATCATCGTGCTGTTCAGCTTGTCTTGTTCCTCTACCTTCTTGAGCAGCGTCTCCAGCATGGCCTTCATCTCCGTAAGTGTTGTCGAAATCTCCCTGGCGTTTTCGGGTTGGTTCGTCTGATCCTCCATGCCGGTGTTGCTGGTGTCAGCAGAGTTATCGTCTCCGTCGTTGGCCATCGTCTTTGGATCGGTGTTGCGGTGGCTTTTTGGTGTAAGAAAATTTCAGGTTCCATAGACGGCACCAAATTGTGGGGGTGTAAATCCACACAATCAATTTTGTCAAGACTTTTAGAGGGATCCGAAACTTCTGAGATTAAAACCACTAACACGAAGATCCAAAGATGGTTTATTTTATTAAGCTGTTTTAGAAAGATTTCGTATGAGAGCAAGAGTACAAGTTTCTGCTAGGTAAAATTGCCGATCCCTTTTTCTAAGGGTGTACATGAGTATATATACAAGCCAGAGTCGGCTAGGTCAATATCTAAAGAGATAAAGAAGATTTCCTAATTCCTCGAGATTTCCCTTTAGCAAAGTCTGCCACCACCATGGGTTTCGATTCATGGGCTCATTGTCTCGGCCCACGCATTCATTTGTTCAACTCAGCCCAACTCCTTATACTTAGGCTTTGGCTCGGATGGCAGTGACTGAGCAACTCGGGTAAAACCATTGTTCACAGCTCGGGTGACACCATGGTTCACGGTTCGGGTGACACCATGGGTCACGGCTCGGGTGACACCATGGTTCACGGTTCGGGTGACACCATGGTTCACGGCTCGGGTGACATCATGGTTCATGGCTCGGGTGACACCATGGTTCACGGCTCGGGTGATACCACCTGAGGCGAGGAAGGATGCCACCCGAGCTGCTTAGAGAAACATCACCCGAGCCGTGAAGAGGAGTGTCACCCCAGCCATGAAGCGATGACACCCGAGCCGTGAAGAGGAGTGTCACCGAGCCGTGATGCATGAAGCCACCCGAGCCAACGCGATGAACCGGAGTGAGGCCCACGGTTACCCAACCTGTAAGCCTTAAGACCAGAACCGAACGGCCCATCAAATGTATACGTCGGAGCAATGAGCTAAAGCCCATCATGGGAAACCGACTCAGAAATATTCGAAGGAGAAAAAGGAAGATATACATGAAGAAGAAAAGAAGGCGAAAAAATAGGAAAGCTTCCTTATCATTTTAGGAGTTGCACTAGCCGACTTTTACTTATATATATGCTCATGTACACCCTCTAAAAAAGAATGGGCAATTTTACCTGGCAAAAACTATGTACTTTTGCTCACATACGAAAAGCTTTACAAAACAGCTTAATAAAAACCATCTTTGGATCTTCGTTTTTGTGGTTTTAATTTCAGAAGTTTTAGGTCCCTTAAAAGTCTTGACAAATCTAATTGTTCGAGTTTCGACTCCCACAATTTGGCGCCGTCTATGGGGACTCGAAATTTTCTTACACCAAAAACCACCACAAAACCAATCTGTAGGACGATGGCCAACGACGGAGAGCAAGACGCTGCTGACACCAGAAACACCGGCGTGGAGGATCAGACGAACCGACCTGAAAATGCCAAGGAACCTTCGTCAACACTCACAAAGATGAAGAATATGTTGGAGAGGCTTCTCAAAAAGGCCGACGAGCAGAACAAGCTAAACGACACGATGACGCAAAAGTTGGAAACCCTGGCGACGGAGTCCCAAGGCAGTAGCAGGATCTCAAACCCGATCGGACGTGGCGTCAGGCACCTTAACCATACAGTCCTAGATTTCTCGACCCCTCTCGATGTGCTAAGAACCCGTGGAAGATTGCCACCGCTCCATCAAAACTCAGCAAATCTAACCTCCGAAGTGCAAGGACCAGGCGATGCACCAAGGGAGGAGATGAAGATTCTCACTGAAAAGTATGGAAAAGCAAAACCGCTAAGCCATCCTCCTCAGGCTTCAAATCCTTCAAACAGCAAGGGAAACAACCAGAGTTCCGGTTATGTCTAGCACGAGGGAGGCTTTCAAAGAGCTCACAATTATCAAATTGATGCCCCTGGATACGGACGAGGAAGAAGTCGAGGCCGCGAGAGGAATTTGTGGAGCACATGGACCAAAAGCGACAATTCTTATGACGAAACGGCTTACTGCGAGCACCATCACATCTGTGGATATTCCACCGCAAACTGTCGCATCCTTGGCTTGAAACTGGCAAAAAAGTTAGCGGCTGGCGAACTTGGAGGAAACATCAGCCTTAAGGTTGTACCACAAAAAAAAACATGTTTACTATAAAACATCCAACTCACTAACTTAGCTCAGTGTCTGCGCTTCACCACTTTCCTCAAGGCTCAAACTTTTACCAGTTTTTGTAGGGAATACCACGACAGTGAGTGTTCCTTCCCCTGTTTTTTTTAAATTTTTAACTCTTCTCTTCTCCAAGGATTCCAGATTCAGAGTGCGGGTAGAAGAGATACTCAAAACAAAATGTTGTATCATCAGGTTCCAAAATGTACTACCTTCCTCCTCATCCTCCTCCTCCTCTATACTCATTTCCTCTCTCTTGGTTTTCTCCAAAAGATCCAGATTCAGGGTCCAAGTAGAAGTGATCCGCAAAACCAAATGTAGCTTCATCAGGTTCCGATATATACTACTATTCTCCCTCCTTTGTACTCCTTTCACTTCCTCTTTATTATTTTTTTATTTTGTACAAGAGATTTAGTTTCAAAATTCAGATAGAAGTGACACTCAAAAGCATAATGTGTATCATCATATTCCGAGATGTTCTACATTTTGATGTGCATAATTTCATGGTTTTAAGTTTTAGTTTTTAACCATTTTTCATGGTTTTATCATGCATTTTGCATAATTCCATCACATTTAGGCTAATTTATGCATTTTAGAGTCTTAAAGCATGCATATGTATTTTTTTGTCTATTTGAGTCTTCTTAAGCCTTTCCAACTAGCATTACCTTGATTTAGATCGTGGTTCTCCTGTACTGTTCCTTTGATACTTTGCCGTGTTCCATTTTCTTATTCCCTCGATCCATTTGAGTTTTATTGTGACTGAACATCTTCTCTTGACTTCATTGAGCTTTCCTAACTCAATTCTTCTTGATTCCGACATCTTGATTTAGGGCCTATTTCTAGTTTTGGTACGGGGTATTACATTCTCCCCCCCCCCCCCCCCGCGTAAGAATTCATCCTGAATTCTTAAGTTTTTGACCGCTACTCATGTCTTGTTCGTCACTTTGTCTTCTGCTAGTCTCCTTCTGGTTCCCTTGATTCCGATCTTCGTTGCTTCACGTCGTCTTTGACTAAACCGTCTCCACATGCCACCAAAGTTTTTGGGTAACTGGCCAAGAATGGTTACTTCTAGATTCTATGGTTTCCTAATACTCATACTCCACTACTAAGGTTTTGGGTCTCCGGTTAGATTCAACTATTCTTCCCTAGCACTCTAGGCTGCCTTTACACTTACGGTTTCATTTCTACTACTAGACATTATAGCTTCCGGGACACTTAACAAAACTTACCACTATCATGCAATCATAAACATATATGTAATTCATACTTATCAAAGCAAGCAAGCAAGTAATCAATCATTCAATCATGCCATCACTTCATCAAGAGAGTTAACACCCAAACTTACCTTAAAAGGAACCTTTTGGATGTCTTGGAGGTTTAGGTAAAGCTAACCCTAGGTTATAAACTCTTCCTACTGTCTCTTGCTTCTTCATCGGGGGTTCCTCTTCTTGTGGGGCCGGTGGGGGATGATTTGCCAACAGTGATGCTACCGTTAGATGAGCTGTCGGGCACGATTTCGCGTAATGTCCTTTCTTGCCACAATTGAAACATTTGATGTAAGCTGGCACCGATGGCTTGTAAGAACTGTTGTTATGGCAATTTCGAGAGATGTTTCCTACTTGCCCACACGAGTAACACACTATTCCTGAGTCCTTCGATGGTATACTTTGATTCTCCTGATGAGTTTAATCTCTTCCCCATTTATTTGATTTCCCTTGCCCAACTGGTTGTGTTGCTTTCTGACCTTGCTGAGAACTTTTCTTCCCACTATTATCACTTCATCCTTGAGATGCAGCCTCCTTTTCCACAACTAAACTTTCTTCCACTTCCACAGCTCGCTCAATCAGTGCATACTTGGAGTATGCTACTGATCTGTGGTTGCAATCCCCTCAATAACTTTCGAATCAGAGTGTACTCGTCTCCCTGGCTATAAGAAACGTATTTCCTAAGTTTGGTGAACTCTGCTTCATATTCTCTTACACTTCCATTCCCTTGTACCAGGTCCAAAAATTCTCTTACCATCCGGTCCCGAGCCTCCGGTGGAAAGTACTTCCTTTCAAATTCTTGCATGAACTCCACCCACGTTGATACTTGATTCCCATGCATCCTTTTCACGCCATCCCACCATCCTAGTGCTTCTTCTTCCAAGTAGTACATAGCTACGTCATTTTTGAATCCTTCTGGACAGCCGCAAAGTTCGTATCGAGGTTCTGTAACCATGCATCCGCCTTGCTGATGTCGGCACTTCCTTTGAAGTAGTACGTACCCAAAGTCTTCATCATCATTACGATCTTGAGAAAGTTAGGTGGTGGATTGACATTCTGGTTAGCACTGCTCAGTGTTTGTTGTTGTTGATGTAGCATATGTATGAACATGTCTCTAAGTAGAGCTAAGTTTGGCTCAATCCCTCCACCTATTGGTTGACCCAAATGATTTGATACAGCCGGTCCTTGATACACATTCTAGGGTACAAATTGTCCATGCTGACCTTGCATAGAGCCAACTGGTTCCTAAGTAAAAGATGTGGGTTCACTTGGAGTTGGCGGAAACGATCCATCATACCAAGATGGTTCACCATACTCTGCTCCGCCCACTAACTGTAGCCAATTCTCATTATGCCCTGACCCATTATCTTATGATGACAAACCCCACCGTCCATTCCCGAATGATCCCTGATTAGACATATGCATCAAACAAATCAGGTAAGTCATAATCCCAACACCCAAATGCACGGAACGTATCGGATTAACCTAAGTGTCTCTTTGCGATCCATTTCGACTCGATAAAACATTTGAAAATGCGAGTCCCATGAGCATGACCAAAACCATGATCTGATACCACCTTTTGTAATACCCCCGAACTGATCTATACCCAGATGGCCCGGAGATGCCATAATATGATGACCATAGACGGTCCAACCCAAGTTCCAGAACGAATCCAGAACCCAAGTCAATCCATCCACGGTATCATTCCTCTTGACCATAGCCTAAGGCTTTTCAACCCGTACTATGATCTTCAGATGTGTTAGTCCGGACAAGACTAATATCATTGAACACTAGCCATTTTTACGAAAACATTTCATATATTAACATTAACCGAGAAAATATTACAAACATATAGGTCCGGACAAGGCCTAACGCCAAAGTAGTACATTCTATATTCACCAAAACAGATTTTACAAAAAAACAACAAAACTACTCCGATGGTCCTAACGTTCCGATCTCCCCTAAGGTTTTCCCTCTACTGGCTACCTGCAAGGAAGAGGGGGTGAGTATTCTAGCAATACTCAATGAGTTAGACCCACTATACATGCAATATTTCCCACCCAAACCCAAAATAACAATCATCAAGCAATCATACAAAATAATCAATCACTCAATCAAAGTATGCACATGCTGAAGCTAAAACCTAAACAAGACACTAACATGAATGCAACACCACAACATGTCCAACACATCCTAGGTACCCAAATTATGCATCGAATACTTCCTTCAACAAGAGAACACTTGCACTTGGTAGTCACAAAGACACCCAAGCCGCAAAACATCTCTATCGAACGACACCGTCGTGCAGCACTTGGCCATTGGGGATCAACCAATGCACTAAGTCTGTACGCACCGAATACGCCCACACCACAGACGTGGCAGTGGGGTGTTAACCACTCATGCCAATCACTTCTCACCACACACCACCATCACATCATGGCCGTGGGGTTTTAACCACTCACGCCAATCGCTTCTCACCATACTCCACCATCACATGCAAATACTAGAACATGCAACAAATGTCTAACAATATTAAACATGCATGCAACGATTGAAATATTAAGCGTGCATGCAACATTTACAACATGCAAAGTACTTAATAAAATTCAATAAACAATATGATAAACCTCAAGCAAATTATCATGCAACAAACAATCAATACAATTCTACGCAAGTGTATAACCGACTCATGCTCAAACATTCCAACTCACCGATTTTTACTCTGAGGTTTCTAGACGGAAGCTCCACCACGATCGGATCCTACTCCTTGGTGACACGATCAACCTGAAGCTATGGATAAATTGACGGATCCTACCACTTACCGACTGGATTTTACCCTGGGTCACGATTACGCACCAACTGGACTGGAAACTCGACCTATAGCATGAATCTGGGTCGATTTGGGCAGCAATTTGGTAAAGAAACTCGACCTAATGCTCGACCAGGACTGATTTTGGCAGAGTTTTGGTACAAATTTCGGTTCTGATTTTTCTATGGGGTAAGGTCATATATATAAGCAAAGGTTCAAATTTCCATGATTGCCAAGTGTTAATCACGGATTAACAAGTGTTAATTCGGTTTAACAATTGTCACATAATGCTTCTCGGTTAGACATGTGTCCCACACAAGAGCCGCTGAGCACTCACAACGCGACACCTCACCCGATCCATGCGAAAACTGGTCCTTATCGCTATCTGATAAATTTCGACCTCTGGGTAGTACTGCTTCGACCCACGGGTCAGAAAACTCGACCAGCTGACAGCTACTTAGCCGCTGGGTCGTATTTCTCTAACCTACGGGTCACATAACTAGACTAGAACGTAATTTTCTCGATCCAACTGAATTTTACTCGACCCAAAATAGATTTTCCTCAACCTAAACTCCTTTCGAAGTTTTCTTAAGCCTTTCCAACTAGCATTGCCTTGGTTTGGATCGTGGTTCTCTCGTACCGTTCCTTTGATACTTTGTCTTGTTCTATTTTCTTATTTCCTCGATCCATTTGAGTTTTGTTGTGACTGAACATCTTCTTTTGACTTCATTGAGCTTTCCTAACTTAATTCTTCTTGATTCCGACATCTTGATTTAGGGCCTATTTCTAGTTTTGGTACGGGGTATTACACTTCTAGTCCACCAGAAAGTTATGGGCTTCTCAAGTTGGCTCGGCCCTTTGTATCTCGGGGCCACCGACCTATATCGCCGATATGGATGAGGATTACGACGTCGTTGCATCGTCTCGGTTTTGGGCTCATCATTCCTACTCACCCCTCGCCTCGTCCTTTCTCTTTACCAGCTTGACATGTCTATACCCATACTCAGCCATTTTCGCCTATAGATCTTAGTTAGGTGGGATCTGACCCCAACAGTTAACCTCCAGCTTGTTAGTTTCTGTTCTAATAGTGACGAGGTAAAAGTGTTCGATACTAGGATTGTGGTAACTAGTTCAGCGAAAATGTTGTGCCGAGCTGTGGAATTGTCAAGAGGTTGGGAGACGTATGCAGGTCGGCGCAGATTTTGAATTGACACGTTTCTTTTTTGCTGACATGTGGCATGTTTTGGGCCACACATTTTTGACAATACATCGAATAGATGCCTCGGTTCTTCCCCGGCACGCTTCCTAGGTTAATTATTTCTCTTAGGGTATCATGTTCCTCTTATAAATATTAGTCTTCAGCTTTTAGTCTTCCCATTCTAATCTTCACCCGAAATAAGTAGAAACTCTTCTTCTCCTCTTTCTTTTGTTGTTCGTTGTCATAATTTAAGTCATTTACTTTATGCATTTACTTTATGCATTTACTTTAAGCCTTTACTTTTATGCATTTACTTAAGTTTTAAATCTCATCTTTTTCCTTTGATTTTGCTTCCACCATGTTCATAAGTGAGTAAACCTCACTTGCGGAAATTGGGTTAGGAAGATGTTGATGCTTGTTGATTGATTCATGTTTTAAAAAGGCTATATCTTTATTTTGGCTCATCACTTAGAGAGCTATTAACGCAAGATTGAGACTTGATCACTCTTGATAAAGATCTTAAGCTTTCCCCATACCTAGTAAGTTTGAGGAGATGTTTGAAAACCTCTTTTGTGAGCTTGGGTAACATAGCCATTTAGTTGTGGCTCTATGAATTCTTGTGGCTTTGATGGACTTGATTATCAAGCTAGCTTAGTCATTGAGATGGAATGCCTAGCGGTGGATCATGAATGTGATAAATGCTAAGGGGCTTTTTGTAACACCCGCGTCCCGCGATGTTACACAGGGCCCGTTTGTTACCCAAGGAACGGACCGACGATCTACATGATCTAAAACAAACTATTACAAAAGGGGAACTGAACCAGCTTAGTGTGCTGGATGAGCCAAGTTGCTTGGTGAATGATCTGCTGTAACCCAAGGTGGGTGGAATGACCCAAAGTGGGTGGAGTGACCCATGGTTGGGTGGGTTGATCTGCTGTAACCCAAGGTGGGTGGAATGACCCAAGGTGGGTGGAGTGACCCATGGTTAGGTGGGTTGATCTGATGTAACCCAAGGTGGGTGGAATAACCCAAGGTGGGTGGAGTGACCCATGGTTGGGTGGGTTGATCTGCTGTAACCCAAGGTGGATGGAATGACCCAAGATGGATGGAGTGACCCATGGTTGGGTGGGTTGATCTGCTGTAACCCAAGGTGGGTGGAATGACCCAAGGTGGGTGGAGTGTCCCAAGGTGGGTGGGACTGTGGTGGTTACCTAAAAGGGTACCGGCACCTGAACTGGTGCGTGAACTAAATGATAACAAGTCTGGGTAAGGTCTGGTTTGGATTGAGTAGATCCGGATGGGTTCTTGTCTGTGAACGGATGTACTATCCTGTGTGGACATAACGGAAAGTCTGGGTAGTACGGACAGACTGTTCTGGGTGGAGTAGACTGGTGTGTCTGAATAGAAAGGACGAGTTTGGTTAGTACAGACAGACTGTTCTGAGTGGGGTAGACTGGTGAGTCCGAGTAAAATCGGCGGACAGTTCTGGAAAGTCTGGATGGACTAATGGTTCTGTGTGAACGGACAAATAAACTGGGTCTCCGGGTGTACTTGGTTAAGGGATGGTTGGTTGAATGACTAAGTACCGAAGGGATCAGTCAAGCCAGTAAAGAGTACTGTGATCGTGTCTGTGAAAGACGACGGTCGAGTTTGTGGAAAGACTGTAAAGGAATATGGGTGATCGAGGACTGAGTGTTCGGCTGATCATCATGACAAGGGGTGTTAGAATTGAATCGGGTAATGGAGAAGAAATTACCTGAGGAGTAATCAGAATGCTTGAGCCGTGAGTCTAAGGCACGAAAAGGGAGGATGGTGGATTTGAGTTGAAACCTCGGTTTTAATCTAAGCTCAGTTATGCTTAAAACGGGCTTGTCTAGATCGAAATAACACGCGAACCACTGTTAAGTAAGAAAATTCTGAAAATGGCTAAGTCAGGTCAAAATATCCGAGCCAGAACCTTACTGCGGTAAGGAAATCCGGGTCGGGGTGTTTCAAATTGGTATCAGAGCGTTAACGGTTCTAGGACAGTCTAAGCATAAACGGGTTACTGGGTAAATCCATTCTTCCAATGCCTGACGCGGTAAGCGTGTTTCTATGTGAAACATTAAGTTAGTGATGGTCTAACTTACATGAACTGGTCATTGTAGATGGCCGAGAGTAACCGAATTCTGAGAAGGAAAGGCTAGGGAAGTAGTTTAAACTGAATCTGCTGAAACTTCTGGAAATGGTGCCGCAAGAAAGTGAGTGAAAAGAATCCTGTAAAGGATGCTGGGGAGAAGAGAGGTAAAGCATAATTGTCTTTAACACAACTGTGGAAGTTAGGCCAGATGCAGACCTAAGAATACTGCGGTGGTAAACGAGTTTGAGGAAATGCTGACTGGATTATCACAAAGTCATTGCGATCAGATCACAATTATGATTGAGCCTGGAATGGCTTTGATATCGAAGGCTACTTACCGAATGGCACTAGTAAAGATGGTCGAGCTGAAGAAACAGCTAAGTGAATGGATAGCGAAAGTTCTGTTAGGCCAAGCAGGTTACCATGCGGCGCATTGGTTTTGTTGGTCAAGAAGATAAAAGGGGTAAACGGATTGGCAATCCGTGATAGACTAAGAGAAGAGTCTGATTGAAGGATGACTTAATCGGATCATAGTAATGGTTTAGGGCTGTCTCGGAAGTTGAGGTATGATCGTAATAAGACATTCGCGAGTCGAGTGTTCTCGCGTGGACTTGTACGAATATCAAGAGATTTACCGGAAGTCCTAAGTTGTTGTAAAACATCGGTTGGTCGGGGAGAAGATCAGATTCAGGGAATCATGATCAAGTAAGAAAATGGATAGTGGAAATCCATAACGAGAATAAAGAAACAAATAATGGCTAAGTATGGTCGGGAGCAAGCCAAAAATAGACCGAATGGAAGTTGAGGCAAGTAAGGCAAGCGCTTAGAAACTGTGGAAAAGTTTGCTAAGGCAAGTCGTTATGCCAGAATAAATGTTCCGAGAGCACAAGTTGCTATAAAATGAGAAGGTCAATGGATCACGATCAAGTCTGGTTGAGACTACGATCCGGGGGTAAATGGTGATGTCTAACTCGAATAAGCTAGTGAGATAAGGCTTACAGAAGTTGAGGGAATTCGAGATAATGCTTTGGGAGATAAGCATTTTTGCCAAAGATTATTCGGCAACCAAGAAACTGTCTGGAAGTGGAAATCACTACACTTGGAAGAGTTAGAGAAAGGAAAAACTTCAAAAACTGGAACAGGGTTGAGAGTTATAGCTTGCTGAGATGTTGAGGTATTTCGAGATAATGCTATTGGGAGTCAAGTGTCCTCGTAATGGTTATCTGATAACCAAGAAACTGATCAGGAGGCAACACTTGAAAAAGGGAAAAGAAAAGGTTCAAAAACTCGAACCCAAGAAGGATGGAAGGAACCCAAGGTGGTGGGAGGAACCCAAGGTGGTGGGAGGAACCCAAGGTGGGTGGAAGGAACCCAAGGTGGGTGGGTGAGTGCGTAACCTTGGCTACTTGTCTAGGTCGTCCTTCGGTAAGGAGTTGAACTCCGTAATGAGTAGAACTCGATAAGGAGTAGAACTCGATAAAGAGTTGAATTCAGCAATGAGTAGAACTCGGTAAGGAGTTGAACTCCGTAATGAGTAGAACTCGGTAAAGAGTATAACTCAGCAATGAGTAGAACTCAGTAAGGAGTTAAACTCCGTAATGAGTAGAACTCGGTAAGGAGTAGAACTCGGTAAAGAGTAGAACTCAGCAACGAGTAGAACTCGGTAAGGATTTGAACTCCGTAATGAGTAGAACTCGGTAAGGAGTAGAACTCGGTAAAGAGTAGAACTCAGCAATGAGTAGAACTCAGTAAGGAGTTGAACTCCGTAATGAGTAGAATTCGGAGAGGAGTAGAACTCGGAGAGGAGTAGAACTCGGAGAGGAATAGAACTCGGGGATGAGTATAACTCAATTGAGGAAATATTGAGAATCGGTTCCAGAAAGAATGCGATGAAAGAAGTTAAAGTTAAGGAACCCATAAATGGTTGATTAGAACGATTCTAGAAAGAATCACGCGACCAACAAATCAGGGTTTGGAAAGGTACAAAGGAGGATTGTACTAAGCATCAGAATCCGAAGAAAAGTTGCAAAACGGAGTTCTGAAAATGGGTAAGGGGGGTGAAAGTAAAACTCCAACAACCTCTGAATTTGAGGACAAATTCCCATTAAGTAGGGGATAATTGTAACACCCGCGTCCCGCGATGTTACAGGGCCGTTTGTTACCCAACGAACGGACCGACGATCTACATGATCTAAAACAAACCATTACAAAAGGAGAACTGAACCAGCTTAGTGTGCTGGATGAGCCAAGTTGCTTGGTGAATGATCTGCTGTAACCCAAGGTGGGTGGAATGACCCAAGGTGGGTGGAGTGACCCATGGTTGGATAGGTTGATCTGCTGTAACCCAAGGTGGGTGGAATGACCCAAGGTGGGTGGAGTGACCCATTGTTGGGTGGGTTGATCTGTTGTAACCCAAGGTGGTTGGAATGACCCAAGGTGGGTGGAGTGACCCATGGTTGGGTGGGTTGATCTGCTGTAATCCAAGGGGGGTGGAATGACCCAAGGTGGGTGGAGTGACCCATGGTTGGGTGGGTTGATCTGTTGTAACCCAAGGTGGGTGGAATGACCCAAGGTGGGTGGAGTGACCCATGGTTGGGTGGGTTGATCTGCTTTAACCCAAGGTGGGTGGAGTGTCCCAAGGTGGGTGGAGTGTCCCAAGGTGGGTGGGACTGTGGTGGTTACCTAAAAGGGTACCGGCACCTGAACTGGTGCGTGAACTAAATGATAACAAGTCTGGGTAAGGTCTGGTTCGGATTGAGTAGATCCGGATGGGTTCTGGTCTGTGAACGGATGTACTGTCCTGTGTGGACATAACGGAAAGTCTGGGTAGTACGGACAGACTATTCTGGGTGGAGTAGACTGGTATGTCTGGATAGAAAGGACGAGTCTGGTTAGTACAGACAGACTATTCTGAGTGGGGTAGACTGGTGAGTCCGAGTAAAATCGGCGGACAGTTCTGGAAAGTCTGGATGGACCAATGGTTCTGTGTGAACGGACAAATAAACTGGGTCTCCGGGTGTACTTGGTTAGGGGATGGTTGGTTGAATGACTAAGTACCGAAGGGATCAGTCAAGCCAGTAAAGAGTACTGTGATCGTGTCTGTGAAAGACGATGGTCGGGTTTGTGGAAAGACTGTAAAGGAATATGGGTGATCGAGGACTGAGTGTTCAGCTGATCATCATGACAAGGAGTGTTAGAACTAAATCGGGTAATGGGGAAGAAATTACCTGAGGAGTAATCAGAATGCTTGAGCCGTGAGTCTAAGGCACGAAAGAGGAGGATGGTGGATTTGAGTTGAAACCTCGGTTTTAATCTAAGCTGAGTTATGCTTAAAACGGGCCTGTCTAGATCGAAATAACACGCGAACCACTGTTAAGTAAGAAAACTCTAAAAACGGCTAAGTCAGGTCGAAATATCCGAGCCAGAACCTTACTGCGGTAAGGAAATCCGGGTCGGGGTGTTTCACTTTTACCATTAGTGTGGACCAGTCCATTGATGTGTGTCTATCGTATTGAGATGTTTTTTCATGAGTATTTAACCTAAGAAATCAATCACTTACATCTCATCTATATATCCTTGTGGCTTTGATGGACTTGGTTATAAGGCTAGCGTAATCATTGAGATGGAATGCCTAGCGTTGGATCTTGAATATGATTAATGCTAAGGGGCTTTTACCATTAGAATGGACTAATGTGGGAGTCAAAACTTCTGCGTATAAACCACGAAAACAAAGATCCAAAGATGGTTTTATTAAACTATTCGAAAAACTTTTACTTACAAGAGTTTGAGAGCAAAAAGTCTAGGATTTTGCTAAGTAAATTGCAGATCCCTCTTTTAGAGGATGTACATGGGTATATATATACAAGTTTAGGTCGGTTAGGTCTATCTCCAAAGTGGTAAGGAAAACTTCCTAATCTTTCGGGATATTCCTTTTTCGTAGGTCGGTTGTATCTTTATGGGCCTTCGTCTTGGGTTCGTGTCTTTGCCTCATGGATAGGCTTATACCAAAGACTGCAGATCGGCCCTTGTGTGGAGGCCCATGGATCGACCCATCGCTGGAACCTATGGATCGGGCCAGCGCTGAAGCCCACGGATCGGCCCATCACTGAGTATATGGATCGGCCCATCGTTGAAGCCAACGGATCGGCCCATTGTCGAAGGCTACGGATCTTCCCATCGCTGAGCATATAGATTGGCGCATCGTTAAAGCCCACGGATTGGCCCATTGTCAAAGGCTACGGATCTGTCCATCGCTGAGCATATGGATCGGCCCATCGTTGAAGCCCATGGATCGGCCCATCACTGAGAATATGGATCAGCCCATTGTCAAAGCCTACGGATCAGCCCATCGCTGAGCATATGGATCGGCCCATCGTTGAAGCCCACGGATCGGATGGCGTTAAGGCCCATGGATCGGTTTCGTTGCTTGATGGGTTGGTTCGGTTCCTATGGTTCGACCCATTCCAACACTTAGTCATTTTTTTAACTGTTGATCTTGAGGGTGAAATCCGACCCCAACAGTTAGCCTCCCAGATCGGCAGTATCAGTGATGAGAGTGCGAGGTAAAGAGAGTCAAAGTTAAGATCGACATTCGTGTATCCCATTGATAGACACGCCGATCCTTGGTGTTATGTGTGTGACGATCCATGACACAATGTGTTGTGTGCTCGTGTTGATCCGTCGCATGATGTGTGCGCCTATCCGTGGCACGATATGTGCACTTATCCATTGCATGATATGTGCGCCTATCCGTGGCACGATGAGTGCACCTATTCGTGGCACGATGTATGCACCTATATGTTGCACGATATGTGCGCCTATACGTTGCATGATGAGTGCGCCTATCCGTTGATGTTAGGATATGATGCCTATCCATGATGTGGAAGATGATGCATATCCATGATTTTAAGATGATGCCTATCTGTGATGTTTGAAAGGCATGTCGAACCGTTCGACGGACGATCCATTGTTGGAGACGTCGATTTCATTGCATGATGAGCGGCCGACCTATTGCATGATGCATGTGTGCCGATCCGTTATGAGATGTGTGCCTATCTGTTGATGTTAGAGTATGCATTGATTCGTTCCGTACATAGTGCCTATCCATTGCGCTAAAGGATAGGCTGGTTTTGCAGTGTGACGCTCTACGGATCGGCGTCGAGGCCCCCGGATCTGTGTTGATGCCCAAGGATCGGTGTTGAGGCCTATGGATTGTCGTATCGGGTATTAGCGAGCCTTCGTCTCGTCGGAACGGGTTTTTGTTATGCGTATGCTTTATTTGCAGACCAGATTGATACGTCTTCACGATAATGGATGTAACTTTCTGACCATTGATCCAAATGACTTAAAACTTCTTTTGGGTGAAAGCTGACTCAAGTATCTATCTTGTACCCTAATTTCAGATATTTATGTCTTCAGGTAGGGTCCTACCAATCCCATTTCTTCATATCGGCTATGACGAGCCCAAATTGACATATCTTCAGTAAATCATGTGTATCTTGCTGACCATAGCTCCAAATAATATGATTCCAACTCCATTGGAAAGCTAACTCAAAGATATTTCTTTTCATTACCAAAACCAATCCGATCTCTTCAGTATGTTACCAACCCGATGCGTTGCCTTGATTGCTGAACTGTTATGTCGTAAGAGTACTTGACGAGGTGTTTTGGCCGAGGAAAACATGACGAGCAGTTTTGCCGAAGAAAACATGATGATGCGACGTGCCAAAATATCTTGTTGCTTCGTGAGAATTTTCAAGGGCCCATTTCCAAGGGGCACATTGCAAAACATTGAAGACCAACACGTCCTTCTGATCCAGGTGTTGTATTTGATGCCCTTGCTTCAAATAATGTGCTATGAAACGATGTTTACTGGGTTTTAAGAAGTTAAAGAGCAGCGTGTTAAGGAGCGAGTGATTTATGGGTTTTGGTTATTGCCTTCGGTTTTAGGGCCTACGATGTACCATCGACTTACATGCCCGTTTTGATCAAACATGCTTAAGTATCTCATACTAAACGACATACGTTTAGTACTATGTTTTTGAGATGTTAAAGACTAGCGTGTTTAAGAAACGCGTGATATCTTGGTTTAGGTGAAACATGTTTATGTATCTCATACTAACGATATACGTTTAGTGTTATGTTTCTAAGATGTTCCGACCAGCGATCAGTTGCTAGGTTTAGACGAAACATATTTAGGTATCTCACGCTAATGATATACATTTATCGCTATGTTTTCGAGATGTTGCGACCAACAATTCGTTTGTTGGGTTTTAGATGAAGCATTTCGGTTTACGGATGTGTTTCCATAAATGTATCCGCTCTGACAATGGACATATATTTTTAGCAACCAACGATTCATTTGTTGGGTTTTAGATGAACATTTTGGTTTACTGATATGCTACCGTAAGCATATCCTCTCCAACAATGAACTTAGGTGTTTCGACCAACGATTTATTTGTTGGGTTTAAGATGATCATTTCGGTTTACGAATACATTACCGTAAACATATCCGCTCTGACAATGAACATAGATTTATATAGCGCACTTTTAATCCATGAAAGATGTGATAGTTTATCCGCAAAGGATGTAGTAGTTTGTTGCTGTGGCCAGCAGCAACGAGAGTGAACCGAGATGTCTGTTTAGTTAAGACTTGAATAATCCGTAAGGATGTGAGTGATGTCGTCTATTTTTTTAAGACTTTAGTAATCCGTAAAGGATGTGAATGGGATGCCTGTTTTTTTAAGGCTTTAGTAATCCGTAAAGAATGTGAATGGGATGCCTGTTTTATTAAGGCTGTAGTAATCCGTAAAAGATGTGATTTGAATATCTTAGCTTCAAAAAGCTTGCATTAAGTAGATATAGAGTCTATTATAAAGATGGGAGTATACGAGTATCCGTACCCACTCCCCCCCCCTTTTTTAAAGAGGGGGCAACTGAACTCATCCGAAGACGAGTTACCTACGTACCCTTTGCAGGGATCAAGCCGCCATGTGGTTCATATGAAGTTACTTAATGATAGTGCTTCTTGAGGTGGATTGCGTTCCATGATATTGGTATTGGAATGCTGACCATACTCTCGGTCGAATTGAAGTTAGATAGCTCATTCTTAGATTGCTGGTTCAGCTTTATGCATCTGGATCGGACAACTTTTAGGTCGGCGGCTGTTTGGCTTAGAGAAGCTCGGATCTCGTCCATCTCTCTTTTTTGGTTCGTGCCGCCGCTTTCTGGGCCTCCGCTGCTTCCAACTGCTGCACCCAGAGAACATTATCTTCTTCTTTGGTGATATCTTGATCACGGCTGAGGTCTGCTCTGCTTCGTTCAACTCGAGCTCGGGCTCTTCGAGGCTCTCCAAGTTGCGATCGCCTTCCGGATTTTCTTCCAAATCGATCACCGGATTCGTTTCGTCCACAGTTTGAGTTTGTTTCTGGCGCTCTCGCGTTCAGTTCAGCGGTTGTGGTTGTTTGATGCTGAGGCGGCAATCCTCCTTGGGTTCTTGGCGCGCCGATAGGTGTAGAAAAATCAAGAGCCGTTGGATGGAGGCGTCTTAGGGGCCGTTGAGTTGGATCCAAGCCCGAGCAAACTCGTCTAGCTCGGCTCGCAGTTGCCAAGGCTTTCAGCTCGCCCGTTATGGTGTTGTTCAGCTTATCTTGCTCCTCCGCCTTTTTGAGCAGCATTTCTAACATCGTCTTCATCTGAGTCAGGACCTCTGGGCTCGTCTCCAAAGCTACAAGTGCTGCTGCATCTTTCGCTCCGGATCCATCAGCCCCGGTATCCTGTGGGTCATCAGTTTGTCTCTCTCCGTCGCCGGTCATCTTCTTCGGATCGTTCGTACCGTGGTTCCTTGGTGTAAGAAAATTCCAGACTCCCCACAGATGGCGCCAAATTGTGGGAGTCGAAACTAGCACAATTGAATTTGTCGAGGGTTTGTTAAGGGAAACTGAAACTTCTGCGTATAAACCACGAAAACGAAGATCCAAAGATGGTTTTATTAAGTTGTTTCGAAAAACTTTTGCGTATAAGAGTTCAGAGCAAAAAGTCTAGGATTTTGCTAAGTAAATTGTGGATTCCTCTTTTAGAGGATTTACATGAGTATATATACAAGTTTAGGTCGGTTAGGTCTATCTCCAAAGTGATAAGGAAAACTTCCTAATTTTTCGGGATATTCCTTTTTCGTAGGTCGGTTGTATCTTTATGGGCCTTCGTCTTGGGCTCGTGTCTTTGCCTCATGGATCGGCTTATACCAAAGACTGCGAATCGGTCCATGTGCTGAGGCCCACGGATCGGCCGATCGCTGTAACCTACGGATTGGCCGATCGCTGGAACCTACGGATTGGGCCAGCATTGAACCCCACGGATCGGCCCATCGCTGTGTATATGGATCGGCCCATCGTTGAAGCCCACAGATCGGCCCATTGTCAAAGGCTACGGATCTGCCCATCGCTAAGCATATGGATCGGCCCATCGTTGAAGCCCACAGATTGGCCCATTGTCGAAGGCTATGGATCTGCCCATCGTTGAGGATATGGATCGGCCCATCATTGAAGCCCACGGATCGGCCCATCACTGAGAATATGGATCGGCCCATCGTCAAAGCCTACGGATCGGCTCATCGCTTTGCATATGGATCGGTCCATCGTTGAAGCCCCTGGACCAGTTGACCTTAAGGCCCATGGATCGTCTTCGTTGCTTGATGGGTTGGTTCGGTTCCTATGGTTCGACCCATTCCAACACTTAGTCATTTTTTTTAACTGTTGATCTTGAGGGTGAAATCCGACCCCAACAACTAGTCTGTTGATGTGTGTCTATCATCTTAATAGGTTCTTTCATGATTATATAGCCTAAGAAATCAATCACTTGCATCTCATCTATATATCCTAACCCAAAAATCACATTCTCACCATCATTTGAAAAACAAAAGCTTTCAAAAACCATATCTTTTACATAAAGCCTTCATCTTTAGCAATATTTACAATGATCTTTCTATTTGAATTTTTTGAATAAAACCCCAAAAACTCTATTTGATTTCATCTAGTTTAAATTCACTTCACAGTCTTTTGTTGTCTCTTGTCTCTCCTTCTTTTGGGTTCGACCCCTACTTACCGCTATTATTGCCTTATACTTAGGACATCTCTAGTATTGATAGGGCTTATAAATAATAAAAAATTATCACTTGCACAAGGGATTGATCTCTACTTCCTAGTAAAGATCGGTACTTTGTGCACCATCACATTTCCTTATCCACATCATCTCTGCCTAATCCAGATAGTGATCGACTCTGGTACTTTGCAATTTATGTACCAAGTCGAGTATCCTTCACTTTAGGCAACACTTCTGTCATGGTTACCCTTCCCAATCTAGACATTGATCAAGAACCTTAAGTAACAACGTTAAGCAAATCCTTCTTACGATGATGAGATATTTTGATGGTGTGGTATTTTCCAGGCTCATCTTCTGTAATCAAAACCTCTCAGTGATACACAGATTAGAGTTCACATATTTCCAAGGCCTTTCGTATATATAAAAAGGTATTGAGATCTATAGTTTTGGTAAAGATGTATGCTAGTTATTTCTCAGATGTGACATGCTCAATGACGACAAGTTTTTCCTCAACCAATTCTCTAACAAAATGATGCATAATATCAACATGCTTAGTACTGGAGTGCTGGACTAGATTCTTATAGATATTGATTGCACTCTTGTTATCATAGTGTACCAACAGGGGTTCAGAAGTCAAAGTGTAATCATACAACATTTATTTCATCCATAAGAGTTGTGTACAACAACTTCAAAGAGAGATGTACTCAGCCTATGTTGTGGAGAAAGTAACACAGTTCTACTTCTTGCTATGCCAAAAAATCACGTTATTGCCCAAGAAGAAACAACCACCAGAGGTGCTCTTCCGATCATCGAGGCTTCCAGCCCAATTTGCATCATAAAAATCTGCAAGATTCGTGTTACGCGTATTTAATGATACGTATCACAGCATCCATGTATGATTTATGAGGGCTAGCTTGATATCTTGCACACACTCCTACATTGTGACTGATGTCTGGTCGACTTGTAGTGAGATAGAGTAGACTGCCTATCATTGCTCGGTACAGCCTTTCATCCACTCTTTTCTCATCCTCATATTTTGACATCTTGCTAGTTGTGCTCATGGGAGTATGAGTCGTCTTGCTTGTTTGCATCTCAAATATTTTAACAAGATTCCTAGCATATGTGCTTTGAGATAAGAAGATTCCTTCATCCATATGCTTGATATGCGGCCTAAGAAAGTAGTTTAGTTCCCTACCACACTCATTTCAAACTTTTTGTCATCATGGTAACAAACGGATTCACTAAACTTGTTTTCGTTGCACCAAAAATGATGTCGTCAATGTAGATATGAACAATGAGCAATTCCATTCCATCATCTTATATGAACAAAGTCTTGTCTACGCTACCTCTCTTGGACCTTGCCTTTAAGAAGAAATGAGCTAGTCTCTCATACCAGGCTCTTGGCGCTTGTTTAAAGCCATACATAGCTCTCTTAAGCTTGTAAACATGATCTGGAAATTGAGGGTCCTCAAACCCTTTTGGTTGAGCTATATACACTTCCTCTTGAAGAATTCCATTCAAGAATGCACTTTTTACATCCATTTGAAAAATCTTGATCCTGAGTTTACAAGTTATACATCCAAATTCACTCCTTCGATCTGAGAGTAGCCCTGAGTAACCATCTTTGCTTTTTTCCTGATGAAATTTCCATCTTCATCAATCTTGTTCTTAAACACCCATTTTGTGCCAACAACATTCACATGTTTCAATTTAGGAACTATGTTCCCAACATCAAGACGCACAAAATGGTCCATTTCTTGATGTATTGCATATGTCCAGAACTCATCATCAAATGCCTCTGAGACAGAGGTGGGTTCAATGAAAGAGATAAAGCATGCCAACTTCACCATCTCTTTAAAATTGATTTAAATGTTGCGTGTTTTTCTTCCTTCTAACACATCACCAATTACATCACTGGCAGACTGATTGTTATGAACATGTATTTGAGAGGATGATTCTTCTTCTGAACCATGCTTTTCCCCCTCTGCATCACAGACACATTGCGGATTCACCTCTTCCAGCTGTAGCCTCGTGTGTGACACATGATCGTCATTGTGGGATCTCCTCAAGGTTAAGACTGTTCTTGTCATCAAACACAACATTGATGGATTCTACAATGGTTTGTGTCCTCCGATTATAAACCATGTATAACATACTTTTGAGGCATAGCCTAGAAACATCCCCACATCACTCCTCGAGTCAAACTTATTCAGGTCTCTTTATCATTCAAAATGTAGCAAACATACCCAAAAACATGAAAATAACTCAGATTTGGTGTCTTTCCTTTCCATATTTAATAAGGTATAGTCTTAGTCCCTGGCTTCACATACACTCGGTTGATGATGGAGCATACGGTGCTTATGGTTTCTGCCCAAAAATATAAGGCCATATTGTTACCATGCATCATAGCTCGTGCCATCTCCTGAAGTGTTCAATTTTTGCTTTCCGTTATTCCACTCTATTGTAGTGTCTGTGGGACTGAATATTGATGACGAATCCCTTGATTCTGATAGAACTGAACAAATGCATCATTTTGGAATTCACCACCGTGATCACTTCGTATTTGAACAATGCTCCCTTTCTCAGTTTAAGTTTCAAGGCTAGGATTTTAAAGCTTTTAACTGTTTTCTCTATAAGAAACCTCACCCATGTGTATCGTGAGATGTCATCCACTATAACAAAAATGTATATTTTCCCAGCAATGCTCTCTGTCTGAATAGGATCCATATGATCCATGTGAACCAACTCAAGTATCTTCTTTGACCGTATCTCAGAGACTACTTGTGTTGCACCTTGATCTATTTTCTTTTATTACAGGCTTCACACATTGTTTGTCTCATTCTCCAGATGCTCTTCTATCACTTCTGCTTTCACTATTCTAGTCATACCATGTACATTCATGTGTCCAAGTCGTTTATGCCAAAGATCCAGTTGTGATTCCATAGACGAAAGACACATGTTTGACGGTTTCGACATAAAGCAGTTATTGCCCGATCTCACACCAAACAATATTGTGTTTCCATTTGCATCCACTGCTCGACAGTCTATTCTAGTAAAAATGACTTTAATCTTTCATCACATAATTGACTGATGCTTATGAGATTTTCTCTTAGGCCTTAAACATAGTATACATTTACAAACTGAGGATCTTCTAATTTCTCAATATTACCAACCCATTTTATCCTTCCTTGAGCACCATCTCCAAAGGTGATTCGTCCCCCTTTTACTGGTGAGAAGATGTTAAGAACCTGAGGGCTGCCAGTCATATATCGTAAACATCCATTGTCAAATTACCAAGAGCTCCCTTGATGTTCTTTTGTGTTCTTGTAGGAAACATTTCTTACGATCTAAGGTTCTTCGTTTACGGTTCTGGCTAGATTGCACATGAGATATGTTGCAACAGAACCAACAGTGAAGGAAGTAGCATATAAACTGCTTTTTGAGATCCATACCTTTCCAAATCTTTTTGGCTCAATAAAGCATTGATTCAGTCTCCAGGCTCTCTTAACACGATTTTGTAGAGTGAAACAGTTTCTCTTTGTATGACTGTTTTTTCCACATAAACTGCAACCCCAACTGGAATATGAGTGACTCTTCCTTGGTTCCAACTGGTTTTTTCTAGGTCTTTTTTCATGCAACGAGGGTAGCACGAACTTCCTCTGGTTGTTGTCCTTACTTACCTCCTTTGATTCAATCCCCTTGACAAAATTTTCAATTCCTTTTGACTTCATTTGACCAACCATACCAGTACCAACACCTTGATAACCTAAACCCCAGTTCTGTTTTACAGGTAGCTCCATCGCCAAGATATGATCTAAATCTTATGAGCCCTTGTTTAGCATTCTGATCTTTTGTAGTTATCATTCAGTTCATGTTCTAAGGTTTTGCTCTTCTCCTCCTCCAAGATGTCACCTTCTTGAATCTTATGAATATTCTCTCGTAATACTTGTTCTTTTGTTGTTTAGCGATCATATCTCTTTCCCATTTGTTTGCTCCATCTTCAGCAGAGATTATGGTGGACTAAGTACTTACTTAATCTTGATTAGTTGAAACATTATGTTGTTCTAACTCGAGAATATCCACTTGAGCCTTCAGCATCGCCTTCTCCTTGATCAATAGAAGATTTTCATTGTTTAACTTCACCAAGTTATCATACATCAATCAATCTCAACATCAACATCAGAGTCAGAGTTTGGCTCTTCACTGTGTCTCCTCATCCTTGTTGGACACTAAGGCAACAAAATTTAGGAGGTGCTCTCCTTCCTCCTCGCCATCTTCCGAATTTGTGTCACTGAAGCATATCATAGATTCACATTTTTTCTTTGTAAACTAGGACATTCTTTCCTTGTGTGTCCAATGCCTTTACACTCAAAACACTTCAGTTCTTTCCTCTAAGCCAGAGGACATTCAGTTTTAAAGTGTCCATACCCCTCACACTCATGGCATTGAAGCTCCATTTTCTTCACAGTTCCATCATTCTCTGCTTGTGATGATCTACTTCCGGATTTCTCACTTTCACTCCTTTGAAGTCGGTTCAAAGTCTTGTCCTGGCCTTTTCTCAACACGTTTCAACATCTTGTTAAAGTTTTGTACCATTAGACTCATGTTATCTTCTATTTTCTGAAGCCTCTCACTTCTTTGATCAGTTGTGAATGTGATTCCTTTATATGACTTTGGTTGTTCCTCTATAACTTCTATTTCCTCAGCTTTAAACATCCCCACGAGTTTGTCAAATTTTATATCATATGTATTTATTGTTACCTTCAGAATTTCTTTATGAGCAGTAGATCTTGGAGGTAAGCATCTCAGCTTCTTTACCAAATTTTTCTCTTTATAATTCTTACCAAGAGCAGACACTTCATTTGCAATAGTGCTTAGTTTTGCACTAAAGCTAGCGATAGATTTTTCCTTCTCCATCCTGAGGTTTTCAAATCTAGAAGTCGGATGATCTATTCGCGTTCTTCTAACACTGGTATCTCCTTCAAAGTAATTCAAGAGAGTATCCCAGGTTTCTTTTGTACACTCACACCCTTGAATCAACTTGAACTTGTCCATGTCTAGTGCAGCAAATATAGCCGTCAGTGCCTTTAAATTGAACTTTGATGTTTCCTTGCCAGCTTCCGTCCATCTCTCCTTAGGCTTTGCAATTTTCTGACCATCCTCTGTGAGTGTCGTAGAATTTTTCCATCCATTCACAATTGCAGTTCACACATCTACATCTATTCCACGAATTATATGTCTCATACGTGCTTTTCAATGTCCATAGTTTTCCTCATCCAGAGTAACAAGTTTATGAACCGCAATGAGCTCCTTCATTGTGTCCATTTTCTTCTCGGGATCTCAACCTATAAGTATATTTGCAATCTACCATCAGTACCATCTCTAATAGCAAATGAAAAGTCCAAAACGTGTAACACAATGAATTGTTGAGACAGGGATTTGCAATCTCAACTGAATTTTTTAATCAGCTTTACACGCAGTCACAACGACTCGACACTGACCACTTTCTAATCTATCCAAAGATCACACAATAACAGTTGTGTTACACTATTTGTTCACTCACTAAGAATCCTAACTCACATAACAGCTCACACTCAATTCTTGCTTACGACGGTTAAACCTAGCCAAAAGCTTTTCTCTAAATATATAGACACACCTTCTCAAAGATGTCAATATTCAGTTGCTTTGTCTTGATAACTCCAAATCTTCTACGAAGATTTGGGCTCATCTTGCCAGCCATGCCTTAGTGCTCCAATCCACTTAAGCCATGTCATCCCTGACTTGAATGCAAGTACTCCTACGTGATCTTCCACTTATGTCATACATGCTCTTTGTGTCACATCCTCCAAAGTCTTGGAATTTACAATGAGGGTTATAGTGCTTTGAACCTCAATACGAATTGAAATTGATACTCTCACGAAGAACTTTGAAATCGCATCAAAAAGAAGAAAATGATCAAAAAAATTGAGATCGCAAAGAACTGCTTTTACGAGTTTGGAAAACCACCAGAAAGGTCCTACATCTCGCCAAGAACTTTCTCTCGGAATCTACTAGATCAATGATATGTTTGTTTACAAGAGAAAAACGTCAAAGAAGAACAAGAAAGAGAAAAATTATAGAGAAGGAAACTACTTCAAAAACACTGTTCTTTGAGTCGAAATCATACACTTATATACCCAACCTCAAATTCGACTTCTCTAATAATCTGTCTCCAATTGAATGCCGCACCAGCTTCCAATACATTTAATCGTGAGCACATTAAACCAATAATATATCACAACCAAATCCAACAAGAGTAACCCCACAAATGCAAATACAGTGTAATGGGGCAATTCATACTAACAAATTTCCGATTAAGAGAAGATAATTAAGAAAAACGCACTATCTCTTTCCGGTTTCTTGTAGAATAGAAGTTTATGTATTTTCACTTTTCAACTCTTCTCTTTCCTTATGAAATTAGTTTTCAATAGTAATATTTCATCTGTTTCATTATAAGTATCATTTTAAATTTTTTTACACATTTTTAAAAAAACATTCAAATTTCTACTATATATCTCTTATTAATACACCACATAATTTGATCTCTCTAATTAATACATTAAAACATAAAGGTTAAAATTGAAACTTTATTTAAAAATATGTATTGAAAATACAAAAACGGCGTGGAGCAAAAATTAAGTGTTAAATTGACATTTATTATAAAATGGAGTGAATATAATTTTTGTCTAACACTTTTTTCTTTTTCAAAATGTATCAAAAGTTCAAAACTAGATTCAATTGTTAAGTTGGGTATTAGAGTATCAGTTTTTGTTTAGTTGCGCTCTAACTCTATGTGTGGAGAGCAATTTAATAATCTCTACTTTGATCAAAGTTTTGAGAGATGATTAAAAACGGACAATAAAAAGTGGAAAGTGTGATAAATGCGCAAATTTCTAAATTTTAATTGCCCCATTTCAACTTTCCGTGATAATGGATTGGTGATTTGGTGGAGATTATAATTCATTTATATTAAATTTTCAAACCTCAGATCACGAATGAATAATGAAGGTTTCAACTTGTCTTGTTAATAATAACTTAATATGAAAATTGATTTTTAGTTTGTTAACATGCGAGTCCGTGCATTGGACATGTAAGGCATCACTCTAGTAGCTTTTTGACTTGGTGAAGCATGAGATTTTAACTCTCTGATTATATGTAAGCCTTATGTTGGAACCTGCGAAAACATTCTTTTAGCCCTATTTTCAAAAACCTTGGATAATCTGAATCCGGATCTGGCACCGGATTGAAAGGTACGAGATTCAATTTGCATCGTAAGTACTAGGGATGGGTAATCGGTCAGTTCGGTTTCTCAGATCTTCGGTTTGAGAAAAATCTCGCCGAATTGACTAAACAAAAAATCGGTTAGTTTGGAAATCGGTTTGTTCGGTAGGATTTTGGAGGCGGTTTAATTCGTTTTTTTATTTGGGTTTTAATAAAAACGTCAATTTTAGAGCAAATTCGGTACGGCTATTTTAGAATTTTGTTTAGTTCAGTTCTTTGGTTATTTTGGTTGAAACTGGTTAGGAAAAAATAGAAAATATTCAAAAATTAAAAAAAAAAACATCGAAGAATCGTTCGATTAGAAGGTTCGGAATTCAAATCGGAATAAATTTGAAAAGATGTCGATTGGTTTGCAGCTCAAAACTTATTCGAATCGAAAAACAGAAAAGTTCGGTTGTGTCAGCTCGATTACATTCGGTTTGGACCAAATGTCCAAGCCTAAGTCTATTGGACCAATTAAAAATCACAAATCAATTAAGGTTTCGTGGGCTAAATAATTGATAAGATTAAATTGGTATTAAGTGAATGAGAAATGGACCAATGTTAAACTACTTGGGCCTAAGAGTATTTTAAACTCAAAAAGCTAAGTAAGCTAATAACAGTGTCCCACATTTTTTACATGAAAGAAATTCATGTAATATATAAGACAGTGAACACACTTCTAAGTTCAAAAGTGTGCACCTAGAAAGAGATGGCTAAGCCACACGCGTGCGCCGCCGCTCGCTCGGCTCGGCACGGCACGTGGCTCGTGGCTCGTGGGCTTTAAATTTGGCACTTAAGGCACTTGGGCTCTAAGATGACCAAGTTCTTTTTGGTCAAAAGTCAACACGAAGTCAACACGTTTTGAATTCAAAATAATCAAAATATTTCTCCTTTCATCAGAATCATAATAGCTCCGAGTCTTGCGCTCCACGCCCTGATATCGCGTCTTGTGATAACCGCCCACGATCTGCGCCCTCCATTTATTATGGTGGAGCTGATCAGCTCTCTCCCGTAGCTATATAGACAGCTTCATACTCTTCTCATTCTTCACTCACTCATTCTGAAACAAACAGAAAGAAAAACACAGCAATCTCTCTCTCTCTCTCTCTTTTCTCAGTAAGTGTTTCGAGAGTATAGCGTAGATTCTTGGTTCGTAGATTCTATAATCGAGTGTTGCGATTATAGTTTCCACACAGTTGTATCCTGGGATTCAGAATCTCTAAAATCTGCCACATTGCGAGAGATTTTATGAATTAAGGATAGAGATCATATCTCGCATCTGTGTCTGTTTTCAAAATCGTTTTCATATATCGTTTATTTCTCTACTTTAATTCGCTTTTCTTAAATCTGGTTTTTGCAGTTCCTACAATGTCAACATAATCAGCCGGTCACACTGACGAGCACAACTGATCCCATTGATGCACTAGCTCGGCTAAGAACGCAAGCCCACCATGTTCAATTAGACCGAAGCCTAACCCCAACTTATCCAGGCGCATTGAAATTGATCCAAGTTTGAGTCAAATTTAGGAAGTATGAGTCTATCTTCCGTCATTATGCAAGACATCTAGCACCCCACCACATTTGCGGACTGTTCTTTTAGCTTTGAAGCTTTTAATCCAATGGATATTTTCAGTGTTGTCCTCACAGTAATGCTTGAGATGAAGATAGACTCATAAGAACTTTTCTGTCCTCTCTCTATAGAGAATCTTCCAGCGTGAGAGATTCTTGATGTCGGTTGTTTGAAATCACATAAACATACCTAACTATTCCACGTTTGAAAATGATAATACAAACGCAGAGAATGTATGAATGTATCAATCATGAATGAGATTCCATTTTCATGGCTGAAATCAATATTTCTCATTCTCTCAAAGTTGTCTTTTTGTTTTTACAACTAATTATTATTCTTCTCTTCCTTTATGGAAAAGTTTGAGTATTTCTTTATTATTTTGTGTAAAAAAATTGATGATCTTTGAGAATCTCTTTATTGGGATTGGAGTTTCAAGTCCAGAAAATCAGTTTTGCTTTTTTTTCTTTTATCAAACTTCACATCTTCTTCTCTGCTTCGTCTTCACGAGTAGAGCCATGGATACTCTCATTGCTCAGTTACAGAGACAATTTCGTGATTACACAGTATCTCTCTATCATCAGGTTGGTTCGTGTTTCCCAGCAAATTTACAGATAATTTAGTAAATTTAGCATCTGCCCTTAAGAAAGCTTAGAAACTGCGGATAAGTTTCAAAGGTGTCTCCTTTTTAACGGATGATTCTCTATAGTTTTTAGGGTTCTTATTGAAGTTTGTATTTGGAAGTTGGGGCTTTTAAGAATTGGTTTCAGTGTCTGTGAAATGGGTTATTATCTCCTTTTCAAAGGTGTCTCCTTTTTAACTGATGATTTCTCTATAGTTTTTAGGGTTTTTATTGAAGCTTGTACATTGGAAATTGGGGATTTTAAGAATTGGTATGTGAAATGGGTTATTGTCTCCTTTTTTCAAAGATGTCTCCTTTTTTAGGGATGATTCTCTACTGTTTTTAGGGTTCTTGTTGAAGCTTGTATTTGGAAATTGGGGATTTTAAGAATTGGTTTCAGTATTTATGAGATGGGTTTTTGATTTGGTTTGTGAAGGGATTTCTAGATGATCAATTCACTGAATTGAAAAAGCTGCAAGATGAATTTAGCCCTGATTTTGTGGCCGAAGTTGTTACTCTTTTCTTTGAAGACTGTGAGAAGCTTATCAGTAACATGGCTAGAGCTTTGTAAGTTTTTTTAACTTTTTTCTTTCACTAGTTTCCATCAAAAAGCATATGTGGTTTAATAATTGTTCATGTATATATTCAGAGATCAGACAGGAAATGTCGATTTCAAGCTGGTAGGTTCTAGTGTACATCAACTCAAAGGTAGTAGCTCAAGGTATGTTACATTGATCCGTAATCTCGGTCTTTTGTCTAGTCTCGGATCTCAGTAAAGAGCTCTTTCTTGTTTTCTATCAAGCGTTGGTGCCAAGAGAGTCAAAGGTCTTTGTGTTACCTTCAAGGAGTGTTGCGATTCTCAGAACTATGAAGGGTGAGCTTTTTTCGGATCTTCATTCGAATCTCATATTTCTGCTATGTTCATTTGACTGTTGAGATTAATTTGGGGAACAATCTCTGTTACAGGTGTGTGAGATGTTTGCAGCAGGTGGATATTGAATACAAGTCATTAAAGGCAAAGCTTCAAGATTTGTTCAATGTGAGTGAAAAGCTATGCGAAATTGTGAAAAAGCAGACATTTTTTTGTTCTTTCGGATTGATGAATAACTGTTGTATTATTTGTTGTGTAGCTTGAGCAACAGATTGTCCAAGCTGGTGGTAGAATCCCTCAGGTGGATATATAAACTAGACCTATCGACAAACAGAACAGCAAGAGATGATCGATGATGATGATGATCCGGTTGCATTCCTCAGGTTTTTCGTGTGCATTATTACTCAGATTTGTTGTTTAGAAACTCTTAGAATGTGTGCAAAAGAGAGGTTATTGTTGTTGATAGATCAGTACTATGGATCTTTTGATATAATCTCTTTGGTTAGATCTAGACTCTTCTTGACCCTTGATGGTGATCTAATCTGAATAGTTAATAACTATTAATTTGCATCTCATAAGACCAAATGAATAAGAACTATACAAACACAAGAATAATGTCAGAAACATAAGCAGAAGATTCTTGTGGAAGTTCTTCATCAAGGAGAGCTACAAAAACCACATACAAGACTACAGTCCAACAACTGATCTACCTAAGCAAGCTAAGAAAACTGACACGCAAAAGAATAGAGCCTCTCTGAAAGAAAAAGCTCCAAAACGACAATGGCATAAAGGATACAGAAGATCAAAGGAACAAACCAAGAAGAAACCCTCACAACTGTCCCCGGAGAAAGCTGAAACCTAAGTTAAACCCAACTGCTAATGTTACAATTTCCACAACACGAGTTATCTTATTTGGTTGACACAAGTTAAAAAAAAAAATCGTTTTCATGAGCAAGCTCAAGGTTCCATTTTTAGTGGCAATGGAGGAGAGAACATTGAACTTCCTTTTCGAAGCTGGAACTCCTGCTTGTGCTCATTTCTTCCCATGTGACCGATTTTTTCTGAAACTTGTGCTCCCTCTTTACTGCCCTCGGAAGAAGATTCTTCTTCAGTCTCAGAGTGAACTTCCTCTTCTTCTTCTTCTTCGAAAACTTCATTCTCCTTGGGCACATATTTGGTATCCTCAACCTCATTGTAACCATCTCGATTTTCATTGTTTGATCCGCTTGTAGAACTTTCATCTCCACCACTTACACTCGCCTCTGGCGTATCTCCATAAACCTTATAGACATTCCCATTCTCATTGAATCTCACAGTTTTCATCACCCGGGTTTTCCCTCCATTGCCTTTTATGACAACTCCACTTCTACTTCTAGTTCTTGAATTACTACCAACTCCATCATCACGAGATATCATCATGATTTCCTCGCCATCATCAAAAGAATCATCCTCTGCACTCGAAGCTAGCTCATATACAATCCTATTCTTGCCAAATTTCACCGTCTTAGTAGCAGGTGTCTTCACTTTGTTGCCTTTCACCAATGCCCCAACTTTAGACTTTGAAACAATTGGGATTTCTTGAGCATCATCAGTCATGAAGTGAAACTCTTCTAGCTCAGCAATGTTCTCCTCGTCGCCATTGGAAGTAACATAAATTGTTCCCATCTGTTTCTTCAATTTCTCAGTGGTTCTATCTTCTCCTACATGACGTTTAGCCCCAGAATCCTTACATTTACCCGTAAAGCTCACATCTTTCGCAGATTTACAAAGAATAATCCGCCTTTTCACAGCACAATCATCTATGTAGTGTAAAAACCTCACCAATTCTCTACACAATGATCGTTTTCCATCTCGTATCATTGGATCAACCCTACCCTGAGAGTGACAAGTGATTAAAAATCAAGAAATAAGCTTAGAAGAATTCACAACGAATCTTCAGAACACCATACCTGAATGGAATCCAGTTGAAGAAGCAAATCCGTAGCTTCTCGAGAAACAGCTTCAAAAAGGAAATGGTTTTTACCAGAAACAGAAGATTTGAGAGATAAGAAGCTTGATTTGATCGAAGCTAGCTCCTTGAGTTGCCTGAGTGATACGGATCTACGAACCAAGTGAGACCGGAAATGGGTCTGAATCACACGCGCCGCCGAATCCTTCAATGTAGAGTATGATTCGCTACGATTGAGCAAAAACTCGAGATCGGCGATTTTCCGGAGGAGATTGTCGTATTCTCGTTGAACGTTCTTCTTCTTCTGGTGCTGTTGCTGGTTCACAAAACCCTGTCGTTTAACGGCGTTGAATATCGGAGAAAGGGTTTGGCAGGAACATTGAGTTTCTCGTTGTTGTTGTTGGTTTTGGAGATAAGAAGCAATGAGACGAAGAAGATGATCTAGATTCGGCGGCGAAGGACTAGAATCTGCACAGCAACAGGGTGGTGGCGTGGCGTAGTTAGCCGGAATATGAGGAATGCTCTCACGGTGGTTATGGTTGTGGTGACGGTGGCACCCACCGTCGTGGTGGTGGTGGTGGTGGTGAGATGCCATCGATGTCTGCGGAGGAAGGAGAAATCGGAAGCTTCAAAGAGGGCTTTGACTGGTTTTGCTCAGTCGTAAATACAAGGGAGAATATTGCAAAACAACCCTTAAAGTAATCAATGTTTGCAAAATTTCTGATCATTTAAGAAAGTGCGACCAAATCCAATCAATATAAAACTCGAAATATAGTTCGCGAATATTGTGTATCACGCAGATTATAATAGATGTGTGAGAAAACCGTACAAGATTCGAAATTTGTTGAAATTTTTTAAGATTTGGTTTTTATTCACCAATAACCAAAATTCATTCTGAAAATCGGACCCAATAGCCAAATGAAACTTATGACCAAAATTCAATTCAACATCATAGTCAAATTCGGCCCCAATATCCTTCAAAATCATAAACCAAAACTTACAATCGAAGTCATAAACTAAAATCCATAAACCTTAAAAATAATAATCAAAACCATTAAAAATTAAATTTATAACCCAATTTAAAAATCTATTAAAAATATATAAATCATAAGCAAATTCCAAATGAAAATCCTAAATCAAACTTACAAGCAAGAACCATTACCTTATTTGATTTCTCCCCAATTGTAAATAAAAACTTAATTCTATAAATTCTTACACATATTTAACATGTTGTGAAAGATTGTCGTTTATAAAACAGAGAAACGACATTTAAACTATATCATATGTGTTGTTTACATTAGACTAAAGATTTTAATTGTTAAAAAATTTTAAATTTTAAATTTTAGTCGTTATCGCTACTTTTAACAACTGCAAAACGAACATAATTTAGTCGCTGAAATTTATCGTGATGGTTGAAATTTGTCAAGATATAATCACTAACTAAATGTGTTGTTTACATTAGACTAAAAACTTCAACTGTTGGAAAATTTTAGATTTTAAATTTCAGTCATTATCGCTACTAATAACAACTGCAAAACAAAGATGATTTAGTAGCTGAAATTTATCGTTATGATTAAAATTTGTCAATGTCGCTAACAACATCAAAACGATCAAGATTTATTTACTAATTGTTATCGTTACCGACTGGAAAAGCAGAACTAAAGGTGGCAAAACTAGATTTTAAGTTGGGTTTCTCAGGTTTTGAATTGCGTTTAGGTTATTTGGATTAAGAAATACTGTACCAAATTTTTTATTAGGTTAATTAGTAGAATATTACATTTGGAAGAGAAAATTAGGTAAGTAACATGTCCAAAAATATATTTAGGTAAGTAGCAGAGAGAATTAAAATATGACGAAATTGCCCCTACAACTTTAATTAAGCTAAATATGAAAAAAAATCCCTAAAAAATATATTCCTCTCATCTCTGAAAAAATTGTCCCTACAACTGTGTCTTTATCTTTGAAAAAAGTAGATCTGCTCTGCAAACAAAATAAAATTGAGTCAGAAAAATAGAAGATGACAAAAAAACAAATATGTTGTAACAGTTAACTATTTAATAACATAGTTGACTATTTTTGAAACTACATATCCTACTAATCTCATAAGATAGTTAGTTACCTCACACTATTTTGTAACTATCTAAAACATAGTTAACTATTTTCCAGAAAATAGTTACCAATTTAAAAGCATAGTTAACTATTTTCAGAGCATAGTTGTCTACTCTACCGATTTCATAATATAGTTGACAACATGAAAATGTTGTTGTAATAGTTACTTATTTAAACAAACATAGTTAACTATGTTCAGAACGTAGTTACCTATTATAGTTTGCATAATGAAAAAGAATAACATACATAGTTAACTATTATCAGAAACATAGTTACCTATTATAGTTTGCATAATGAAAAAGAATAACATACATAGTTAATTATTATCAGAAACATAATTACCTATTATACTGATTTCCGAACATAGCTAACTATATCGATCTCCAGTTGCGGCTCAGTTTGAATAGGAGAAGGGACGATAGTGGAGGGAGTGGGGGAGTGGGGGAGTGGGGGGGGGTTTAACGGAGGAGAAGAAACACCATCTTAATCCATGATTGGAGATTTTTGATCCATGGCAACGAAATAAGACAAAGTGATTGAGAGTTGATTTTGTGGGTCACCAGAGAAAGACAAAATCGATTATGGTGTTTGTGTAAGAAGAAGAAGAACAACAAAAAACGACGGAAGAGGGAGATGAAGAAGAGGCGGCGGAAGAAAGAGAAGAGGAAAAAAAACAGACAATGAATTATGGTTTTTCTTTTATTGTTTTTCATTAAGAGTAAAAACGAAAAATCAAGACCTAATATTATTAGCCACTATATTTTAATTTATTATATGTTAGATAATAAATTAGATATCCATCATGTAATATAGATTGCAATTTCCCTTCCGACAAATTCAAACCAACATGCCGGCTATATTAAGAGGGACTTTTGTTTGATTTCCTTAGGTGATGGGTTATTTCAAACGCTGGTTACTTTCAGGGTTTGTTTTGCAATTCTTTCTAAACAGAACCTTTTATTAGAAATGAAGAAGACAAAAAAAAACGACACGCAGTTCTCGTGATGAATTACAATCCGGCACGCATTTTAATCTGTTATGTCGCTTCTTTAGAATTGAAAAACCCAACGAAGTAACTGTGGTTTAATTTAAATGAGTCGAGTTTTGCGTAGAGCCAAACACGCACTAAGCGTGAAACAGTACCAATCTCTCTTGAATCAGTATGCAGCTACTCAATCAATCGCCAAAACCAAGGCTTTACACTGCCACGTCATCACCGGCGGTCGAATTTCCGATCACATTGTGTCGACTCTCTCCGTCACGTATGCTTTATGTGGTCACATCGCTTATGCACGGAAGCTGTTCGAGGAAATGCCTCAAAGCTCTTTGCTTTCATATAACATTATTTTCAGAATGTATGTGCGTGATGGATTGTATTATGATGCGATTGACATGTTCATTAGGATGATTAGTGAGGGAATTCAGTGTTGTCCGGATGGTTATACATACCCTTTTGTTGCAAAAGCTGCTGGAGAGTTAAAGTCTGTAAATTTAGGGTTGGTTATTCATGGGAGGATCTTGAGATGCTTGTTTGGTACGGATAAGTATGTGCAGAACGCGTTGCTGGCGATGTATATGAAGTTTGGGAGGGTTGAAATGGCGAGGAAAATGTTTGGTGTTATGAAGAACCGAGATGTGATTTCATGGAACACGATGATTAGTGGGTATTATAGGAATGGTTATATGAATGATGCTTTGATGACATTTGATCGGATGTTAAATGAGGGTGTTGATCCTGACCACGCTACAATTGTTTCCATGTTGCCTGTTTGTGGTCACTTGAAGGATTTGGAAATGGGAAGAAATGTTCATAAATTGGTGGAAGAGAAGCGGTTGGGGGATAAAATAGAGGTGAAGAATGCGTTGGTGAATATGTATTTGAAATGTGGTCGCATGGACGAGGCGAGATTCGTCTTTGACAGGATGGAACGCAGAGATGTGATCACATGGACCTCTATGATTAACGGTTATACTGAAGATGGGGATGTAAAAAACGCTTTAGAGTTGTGTAGATTGATGCAGTTTGAAGGCGTAAGACCTAATGCTGTGACTATAGCCTCTCTAGTTTCGGCATGTGGTGATGCTTTGGAGCTGAATGATGGTAGATGTTTACATGGTTGGGCAATAAGGCAAAAGGTTTATTCCAACGTCATCATAGAAACATCTTTGATCAGCATGTATGCTAAATGCAATCGCGTAGACCTCTGTTTCAAAGTCTTTTCGGGGGCTTCAAAAAACCAAACCGGTCCTTGGAGTGCAATTATTGCTGGTTGTGTACAGAAAGAACTTGTGGGGGATGCGTTGGATCTGTTCAAATGGATGCGACGTGAAGATGTAGAACCAAACATTGCTACACTAAACAGTCTCCTTCCAGCATATGCAGTTTTGGCAGATCTACACCAAGCAATGAATATCCACTGCTACTTAACAAAAACCGGGTTTATGTCAAGCCTCGATGCTGCTACTGGGCTGGTTCATGTTTACTCAAAGTGTGGAACTTTAGAATTCGCCCACAAGATATTCAATGGAATCCAGGAGAAACACAAGAGCAAAGATGTAGTTCTATGGGGTGCGTTAATTTCTGGGTACGGGATGCACGGAGATGGCCATAACGCGTTGCTAGTTTTCATGGAAATGGTTCGGTCTGGTGTGATGCCAAACGAAATCACATTTACTTCTGCCTTAAACGCTTGCAGTCATTCCGGGTTGGTTGATGAAGGCTTAACATTATTCAGGTTTATGCTTGAACATTATAAGACGGTTGCTCGATCAAACCATTACACTTGCATTGTTGATCTCCTTGGTCGAGCAGGTCGGTTACGCGAAGCATACAATCTCATTACAACAATTCCATTTGAACCTACCTCAACTGTTTGGGGTGCATTGCTTGCTGCTTGTGTCACACACGAGAATGTCGAGCTTGGAGAAATCGCAGCAAAGAAGCTGTTTGAGATTGAACCAGAGAACACAGGAAATTATGTGTTGCTGGTGAATATCTATGCGGCTTTGGGACGATGGAAAGATATGGAGAAGGTGAGAAATATGATGGATAATGTTGGACTGAGAAAGAAACCAGGTCATAGCACAATCGTCCGAAGTAATTCAGGTTGATAAAAGATGAGAGTTTATAGAGGAACTAGACCATGATTATCAACATAAGTTACTTCAAGCACTCCTATAGGTTTTCGTATTATTTTGGCCACGAAATGATGTAGATTATGGATACAAGACATTCAAAGAAGAGATTCCTCGGGTTTTTTTGGGTCAAATGATCAAAAATATAGCAGAAATACATGTTCACATATACACTTCACACCAATGGTAGATTGAGAATCTGTGAATCTGAAATTGCTAGCACTCTTCGTTGAACCCTGCACAACTTCAGCTTATGATACACTTCACACCAACTCTATGCAAAAGTGATGATCCCAAAGTCTAGAAACAACAATTCACCAGCAGAAAGAAATAGAGAAATTACAGAGACTCGGTGCTCCTTTAGAATCGAAAACTTCTAGTCACTGAAACTCGGATGCTCCTTCAGAATCAGATAAAGGTAAGAGTGTACAAACTCCGAGCATATGTCCATTGAGGCAAACATAATATTCAATGCTATCTTCATAAGCCCCCAATCTACAGCTAGCACTCTGTGGTATCATTTTCGCCTGAAGCATACTCCATAGCTTCGCTTTGCAATAAGGACAAACTTCTGTTGGATGAAATGATGTCCCCTTCTTAATAAGCAACTTCCTCACCTTCGACATTGAAAAAGATTTGAAAATCCCGCGAAAGAATCCCAAATCACCATCTTCTCCTTGATCCAAATGTTCACAAGGATCAGAAACATACAAAATATCGTCATTTCGGCATTGTGGAGGAAGGAAACTCCTTCCTGATGTTCTAGAGAAACGGGTTCTGTGAACAAAATGACCCGGGATCTGAACATCGTTAAAGAGTCCACCTTTACTCGAACCTGAGCAGTAAATCAAAAGTTTCCCAAGTGCTCTCCAACTTCCATCAACATTGTGGCTACCACTAGATTGAAGGTCACACATCATCTTCGGTGCTCTGGCTCTACAGAACTCTTTCCACAGTATCCGCTTAGCGAGATCATCAAACCATTTACAAACGCAAGATAGAGTCGCGATTACATTAGGGTTCCAATTTAGATGCTGAACCATAAGGAACAATACTTCTTCGCTAAGATGTCCTTTCGTGCAATGACAAGTTGCTGAGTGAATGCAACGGTATTGTTTAGCTATTATCATTTTTCTCAACCTAGCAAGAAGCAAATCGAAAAACGTTAATTAGTCTGTCTTTAGCCAGAATCTGTGATACCACATAACTGCAAGGTAATTTTCATTGAACATATGCATTAACTAAATTGGTGAATTGACCAAATCAAAGATGCACAATCAAAATTATTCTTGGTCAACCTAAACAAGTTAAAAATAGGACCTTTAAAGATTCCCACAAACCAAAATCAAAAATATCAAGATCTATACATTCCTCACTACAAATATGCGGAAATTCCCATAAAACCATGGAAGAACCTAGCACCAAGATGATTAAACAACATCAATTTCTATTCCTCAATTAGATTTTCCCGGGAAAGAAAAGGCAAAATCCCTAAAATGCGAAAGATCTTCATGGGAACAGAATCTAGAAAAGCAACATCTCACCTTAGTTTACACCAATCTTATCTTCCTCGCAGCACCAATTATAAAGTGACAAGTTTGAGTAGAATCGAGGATACACTAATATTAGGGTTTTACTTGAGCAAGAACACAAAATCTCACTAAAGAACGAAAAGAAAACAAGAAAGGGGTCAACATTTCAGGTAACACAGCTAATTCCAACAATACCCAGAGAGAAAATTTTGAGCTTTTGCTAAAGAATGAAGAAGATGATGAAATGCATGGAAAGAAAGGGTCGAGAAGAAGCAAATCTGCTTGTTTCCTAAATTTTTTTTTTTTTTCTGATTGTTTTCTATGTAAGTGGGAAAATATGTTTTGTCTGCGACTCTAGGGTATGCTAAGGTACGGCGAGGTGTACTGTGGCTAATCCCTTTGATTGGATGGAGCTGATCTCGCTTCAAAGGGTTGGTAACTCCGTGTTAACGGAAACGGCGCGTTTGATAATCACGTCTTAGGATTTGATTGGTTCATCCGCTACATCCGCAAATGCTTACACTTACATTTACGGACAGTTGTGTTGATAGCATTTGACAATAATCACATAAACCGCTCTATATCGCTCTATACAATTTTATATCGCTTGGAACCGCTCTAAATCAAAAACTTCTTCCTACAAGCATTTACGGTTACGGGTGGGTGGTTGATAAAATATTTTAAAAAAAAAATATTCTCTTAAATAATAAACTACAATTTAAAAAAAAAAATTATTTTAAAAAATTTACTTTCTATATCGAATATTATCATATAAACTTATAAACACTTGATATATATTTTAATTAAACTAAAATAAACTTGTAATTATAAAAAAAAATATTGTAAAAATAATATTTAATTATTTTATGATTTATTTAAAATATATAATTTTAATTTTTTATAATAATATATTTTTGATTTCAATTTTAATTTTAATAATTATAAAAAATGTTATTGTAGATATAAAAAATGTTCCAAACATCTTTAAAATTTTTTATTTAATTATTCTATGATTTATTTAAAATATATAATTTAAATTTTTTATTATAATATATTTTTGATTTTTATATAAATTATATATTATGTGTATTTTTGTAGTTTTATGTAAATTCGCTATCGCACCGCTGTAAACCAGTCATAAACGTCCCGCAAACGCACCCGTTTCCACCCGCTTTACCAGTCGCATAAATGATCCATTAACGCTAGAAACCGCTACCGTCCGCTTCCGCAAACTCCAGCAACCGCATCCGCATCCACTGCGTTTAAACCAGTCAAGCCTTTAAACCTTTTAAGGGTTTGATTGTTTCATCCGCTATCACCCGCAAACGCTACGTTTTCGGATGGTTGCGGTTGGTAGCGTTTGACAACAATCACAGAAACCGCTCCGTACCGCTCTGTATCGCTTTATATCGCTTGGAACCGCTCTAAATCAAAAACTCTTTCCCACTAGCGTTTGCGGCTGCGGGCGGTTGCGGGTGGTTGAAAAAATATTTTAAAAATATATTATCTTAAATAATAAACTAAAATTTACAAAAAAAAACTTATTTTAAAAATTTTATTTTTATATCGAATATTATCATATAAATTATATATACTTGATATATATTTTAATTCGTCATCGGATGTTCAACAGGTAGTCTCACGATCGAGCACTCATGCCTGCAAGTTGTCATTGTATACTCCCCCGGGTCAGAAGGCGGCGGGGGAGGGAGGAGGACACTGGGCGGGACACTAGAAACTGCTTCCGCAAACTCCTGCAACCGCACCCGTTGCGTTTAAACCAGTTAGACCCTAAGTCAAAATGATGAACTAGAGTATTCAATGAACCAATTTATTTATTATATCTATCTATTATATTATTAGAAAAGTAACTATGGCTCAAAATGAAAGTTAGAATTTAGAATTATGTTTTTGCTTTTAATGAAATTAGATGACAATATTCGGATTTACAATAGATATATCGGACTATGTTATATTAGGCAAACAAAATGACCCCATGTTCTTTGATTTGTAAACCCTAGTTTATATCTATCGTTATATATATATATATTTATATCCTATGTTTCTCACCTAGACCTTTAAGAGCTTCTCATGCCGAAAAAATCTAGAGTTTTACCTAGGACGAAAGTAACATGCTTTAAGGATTTCAAAAATACCTCAAACTTCTCCTTTATTTTTCGCTTGCTGCTTGCGTTTCTTCTGAATCCCTTTCTTTTGCTTCGGCCCACCTCTACGATGGTAAAACGAAGAGCTAACGTCTTGCGTGGCATCCATATCGTCTTCTTCATTTTTCTCAGTCAATGCCTCTGGTTGGCGATCTTCAGGTTTTGCATTTCTTCCTGTGTTGATTCTAGATTTAAGGCTTCGTTAGCGACATAGTTTTCATTTTCCACAGAAAAATTTCCTTGCAATTGGATCTCGATAATAGTCTTTGGGATCTGACGAAGAAGCCATGGCTGATTTTTCTTCAAAAAAAGCTAAACCGATCGGAGGAGAATTATGTTTGTCTAATTTTAGGACTAAACACCTAAAATCATATTATGTTTGTCAAATCCTATTTGTTGATTTGTGTTCTTTTCAAACTCTCTTTTGACTATGTTTTTTGTACGGAAGTCAAAATTGTGTTATGGAAATTGCATGCTGATACATTCTAGGTGGTTTTGATGTAGAGTTATGTTAATTTGCATGTGTTTGTATTCTTATGGACATCATTTGTTTACACGATGTCCGGCTACACTAAAAAACAGCCCAAATTTGCAGGCTGATACATTCTACGTGGGTCCGTGAGGACTCTTATCCTCTCTATAAAGCAGTCCAAGCGGTCTTGACTCTGACTATCTCAAGTATCGATGGCAACCCCAGAATTGCAACTAACTCACGTACGTATACTCGTCTTCTTTCTTGGTTTACTCAAAATTGTTCAATTTCGTAACAATCGGTATTCACGATGAACTTTAGTTTCATGTGAAATCTAAAATTTTCTATTGAGTTAAGCTATCTAAACGAGCTTTTTATCATTTGAAAGGATTTTCACTTTTTTTGTTGCTTAGGAGCTCATGTAAAAATCATATTTTAGACAGTGGTCTATTAAGATATTCCATCACTGAAAATGTTTGATTTTTGTTTTTCAGAATGTAGATTTTGGCTTGTGTTGGAAAATTGTTAAAGAAATGATGGTTAGGTTCAATGTTGCTGAGATTCTGTTGAAAATTAATGGACCATAATGCTTGTGGGTGATTCATTGGGGAAGAATCGATGGGAGTCGATGATCCGCCTCATTGTTTCATCTGCACCATCAACTCGGACTCAGATGACCAGAGGCCTCCCTTTCTCCACCTTCAGATTCTGGGTATCCCTTCTTCGTTTTCTTCTTCTTCTTCCATGTCTCACATTTCCTTATCAGGTTCTATAAGAAATCGTTATTATTGATGTAGGATTATGTATAACAATGTCGATTTACAAAGCTCCCTTTCTGGTGGATATACACGATGTTCAAGGCAAGAAAGTGTTGAAACTGTACGAGATCTCTGGCAATGCGAACGCTTGGCACGAACCTGGTCTTCTCATCTTCAGCACTGGTCACTAGTGGAGCCGCATTGGATTTATGCAAGGGTAAAATCTCAAACAATTGATTTGATATTGCAATGTGGAAGTTTTTTATATATGCAATTGATCTTTCTTTGTGAAACGCAGATGGAACTTAATTCAATCAGGCAGTTCCTCTTCAGCCAAGCCAAACGAAAATGCCACCACCACCACTGCTGCTGCTTTCTTGCTGGAGGCGGGGAGTTATCGACATAGTCTTCTCACCCCTTCCTCATTCATGAACTCAGATCTACTATGCTCGATGTTCTTCCCTTCGACTCGTTGTCTGGACAAGATCGAGCCATGAGACGATATTTATTCAGTTTTGGGCTCATCAGGGATAGGAACGCTTCCGCCATTATTTTGAGTCACTTCTGTGATGGCAGCGCGGAGCTTTTGGATGTTGATGAGCTATCTGAGAAGGGTTTCAAGAGTTACCTCACAAACGCCAGCTACTTCGGAAAGGTAAGAGAATTTTGACATTTGTATTGATTTGTTCCCATCTTCTTTTTGCTTTTGTCATCGTAGAAATATATATATATATAGAGAGAGAGAGAGAGAGAAAATGACTAAAAACATCTACTTCTTAAAAGTGTTCATTTAATAGCCATATTTTTTTAGAAATCGTTGTATTCCTCTAAAAACAGAAAACTCTACAAATAAAGACCGAACTTTTTTTAAAGTGTTCATTTAGAACATCAGATGTTAGTTCTATCAATTGATCAAAACGCCATGTTTAATCTGTTAACGGAGGATGGCGTTACATTTGCAACTGACGGAACTAAATAAAATAATTTGTTTTCACTTAACTGAACAAACCATGAGAATTAAAATTAATCTTAAATCAAATAGAAAACAACATAAGATAAATTATTCGAACACTAATTTGATACTAGATTCAAACATTTTCATTTAAAATTTACGCGAATACTATAAAATATTTGGGATGTCGATGTTAAATCAATGATAAAATAGCGTCGACATTAAATCGATGCTAAAATAGCGTCGACATTAAATCGATGCTAAAATAGCATCGATTTAGCATCGACCTGGAGGAGCAGTCGATGCTAAATCGACGCTATTTTAGCATCAATTTAGCGTCGAATGTTTGCAACAATTAGTTTGGACGCTAATTTAGAGATGGATTAGCGTCGATTTAGCGTCGACGATTTAGCGTCGAAATAACAACCAATATGTCCGACGCAAAATTTTTGTTTTCTTGTAGTACTAAACCTGGTCATATGTGATACGGGATCTAATTTCCCTTCATATATCGGAAGTCGAAGCTTGCCAACATTCCTAACTTGCGTATTTCAATTCTCTCTCTAAAAAAAGAGTTTGTTTTGTTCTCTTCTTTCCATGTTAGATGTCGTAGGTCAAACATGAATATGCGAGATGTGCTAGGCTTATTTTATTTTGCCGACCTGGAACTTAATGCGGGACTGGCCCCAGCTTGTAAGTTTTCAAACATAATTTTTTTAGGCTCACGGTTTATAATCGTGGATTATTTCACCACTGCATCCGCGTGGGAAGATTGTACCTCTGGCCAGGATGTCGATGTGGTTTTAGGAGAAGAGCTCGGTAGTTTGATAGAAAAGAAGAACTGTGACTTGAATGAAAAGTTTTTTTTTTAATTTCAGAGTATGACTTTTTACGAGCTGCCTACGTACCCTTTGAATAGGGATCAAGCCATTTGTTATTCGTTACATAGGTAGAGTATAGCTCGTAGAACGTCCTTTTTTTACGACTTTCGGTCTAATAGTAGTAGCATTTGAGGCTCATGGAATTCCATGACCGTGGAATAGGCACGCTTTCCATAGTCATTAGCTCGAAGACTCTGGTTTGACGATCTTCATAATTTGGTAGGGTCCTTCCCAGTTTGCTCCAAGTTTCTTTCCATTCGGCTGTGTTCTCATAGACTTTTCTTAGGACGAGATCACCTTCGTCAAAGTGCATATTCTTTACGCGCTTGTTGTAATACCGAGCTACTAGTTGCTGATAATTCTGTATTCTGAGCAGGGCTTTATCTATTTATTCTTCCAATGTGTCGAGGCTATCCATGAGGATGTTATGATTGAGTTTGGTAATTTGTGTCATCATGGTCCGTCGAAGGCTACAAACATTGACTTCGGCGGGTGCCATTGCTTTCATCCCGTGTGCTGATAAAAAAGTTGTTTTGCCTGTAGCTCAGCGTGGAGTAGTTCTATGTGACCACAACACGCCATCCCGCTCGTCTGTCCATGCTCCCTTCTTTTCTTCGAGGCATTTTTTCAGTCCATCGATGATGGTTTTGCTTGTTGCTTTGGCATGTCCATTACCATGTGGATAACGCGGTGTAGATTTGCTTAATCTTATTTTCCACCGTGCACAGAAGACTTCCAACAATGTTGAAGTGAACTGAAGACCATTATCAATGACGATCTCGTATGGGAGTCCATGGTGGCAAATGATGTATTTCCACACGAAGTTCTGCACATCTCTAGCATATATCTTGGCGTAAGATTCGGCTTCCACCCACTTTATAAAATAATCCATCATAATCAAGATGTATCTTCTCTGGTGTGATCACGGTAATGGCCCTACTATATCCGTAGCCTATCTCATGAAAGGATACGGTGCGGTGCATGTCGTTAAGGGTTTGGAGGGGAGAGAATCATAGGACCATGTCATTGACATGTCTCGCAATGAGCTGCATACTTCACACAATTTGATACCATAGTTGGCCAAAATATCCGAGTTTCTTGATCTTCATATCCAGAGCTTGTCCGCAAAAATGATTGCCACCAGCTCCATCATGAATTTCGGCCATCACCTTTGTTGTTTCTTTTCCGTGGAGACAATGCAGCAATGCCCTCGACGCACTCCACCGGAAGAGATTTCCATCTAAAAATGTGTAATATGCACTTTGTGCTTTTTATCGTCGGGCTGTCCATTTATCCGGCGGTATGTCTCCATCTGCGATGTAAAGTCGTATTTCGTATCTCTAATCTATTGCGGCGAGATCCTCGTCGACGTTCATAGGATCGGTTGGATCATTATTTTGTTCCTCTCTTTCGCCGAGGTCTGTTATGTGACATACTCCTCTTGGTAGTGTGATGCTCGGTGTGTCAATGCTTTCAACTGGTATTACATGTCATACATGCAGATCAAAGCTTGATGCGAGTGCGGCTAGTGCGTCAGCCATCGTGTTGTCACCTTGAGGTATCTTTGTTAACTCGAAAGAATCTAAATCTTCGGATAATTCCTGAACGACTTTGAGGTAGGCATCCATTCGTTCGTTCTTCGCCTTGTAGTCTCCACTGAATTGAATAGCGACGAGCTAGGAATTGCAAAATGCTAGGATCTGTTAGGCACCAATTCTCTTGGCCAATCATAATCTGACGATCAATGCTTCATATTCTGCTTTGTTGTTTGATGCTGGGAAATTGAGACGGAATGATTGTTCAAATACTTCTCCGGTCGGGGATTGTAGTCATACTCCTAGTCCTGATCCATGCCGAGATGATGCTCCATCCACATGTAAAGTCCACTTTTCTACTTTTGGGAGGTCGTCGCTGATGAGTTCTGGTGAAAGTTCGACGAGGAAGTCTGCAAAAAACTTGAGACTTTGCACTTGTTCGGCTTTTGTACTCGATATCGTACTCGTTCAGCTCTACAGCCCATTTGGCCATCCTTCCAGACTAACTTGGACTATGCAAGATCGTTCTTAGCGATTGACTGGTTAGAATGGCGATTGAGTGGAACTGGAAATAATGTCGCAGTTTTTTAGCCAAGATGATGACTGCTAGGGAGAGTTTTTCCAGTGTCGGGTATCTCATCTCTGCACCATCCAAAGTTTTGCTAACATAGAATATTGATCTTCTCTAATCAAGACACCAGTTGGATATGGAGATGTATAAGTATAAAGTCCTTCTTTCTTTTAGTTTCGCCAAGATCGGGGGTGTGGATAAATACTCTTTGAGTTGCTTGAACGCTTCTTGGCATTTTTTGTCCCATTCAAAGCGTTTGTTCCCTCGTAGTAGTTGACAAAATGGCAAACACTTGTCAGTTAATCTGGAGATGAACCGGTTAAATGCGGCAATTTGATATGTGAGTCATTGGGTTTCGTGGGTGTTTTTTGGATAAGGGAGCTCAATTATCGCAATTATCTGTTAATGATTTTCTTCTATTCCTATATGGATGACGATGTATCCCAAAAATTCCTCAAAAGTTTCGGATAACGTGCATTTTGACGGGTTTAATTTCATGTCGTACTGATTTAGAATCTCGAAAAACTCGCAAATGGACGACGTGATCCTTTGATTCTAGCGATTTTACCAGCATATCATCAATGTAAACTTCCATTGAATGTCCCAGCTGTTCGGCGAACATTCGATTGACTAACCTCTGGTATGTTGCTCCCGTGTTCTTCAGGCTGAAGGGCATGCCTTTATAACAATAAGTACCTCGGTCGCTAATAAACGCCGTTTTCTCGTGATCGTTAGGGTGCATCATGATCTGATTATAGCCGGAGAAAGCCTCCATGAATGACAAGAGAGTATTCACAATAGTCGCTTCTACTAGCCGATCTATGTGTGGTAACGGAAAGCTGTCTTTGGGGCAACCTTTGTTGAGATCTATGAAATCAATGCAAACCCTCCATTTGCCATTCTTCTTTTTCACGACCACTAGATTGGCGAGCTGGGAGAGTTGAAACTCACACAACTAAATTTGGTTAGAAAAATTTAGGAGAACTGAAATTTCTATGAATAAACCACAAAAACAGAGATCCAAAGATGGTTTTTATTGCTGTTTTGTAAGCGTTTTGATACAAGAATTCCTAAGAGAATAGACAAGTATTTTTGCTAGGTAAAATTGCGGATCCCCTTCTTTTATAGATGCGCTTCGCCGCCTCTCCGAGAATAATGGAAGATATTCTTGGAGATTTACTTCCATTTTCTTCATTCGGCCGACTTCCACGCGATCTGACTCTATCTTTTTTAGGGCGAATAATAACATGGATCGGCCCATGGGCCTCGTAACCATCGCTTCGGCCCGTCATCGCAAAGGGACTTTCCTCGGCCCATCGTCGGTTTGGCTCATTGCCTAGGCTCATGACGCGAAGGAGATTGGCTCGTCGCTAAATTGTCGGCTAGGCCCAAAATATTTGGCTAAGCCCAAAATATTTAGCTAGGCTCAAAATATTTGGCTATGTCCAAAATATTTGACTAGGCTCAAAATATTTGGCAGGTCCAAAATATTTGGCTAGACTCAAAATATTTGGCTAGGTTCAGAATATTTGGCTAGGTCGAGAATGTTTGGCTCCAGGATGTTTGGCTATGCCCAATTCTTATACTTAGCCATTTTAAGGTTGATCCCGGTGAGGTGATACATGACCCAACAGTTAGCCCCCTACCTCATCAGACTCAGAGATGATTGTGATGAGGTGAGAGTAGTCATGAAATCGACGGGGCGATAACATTTTTATGACGAGGCGACGAGTTAAGGAGAGCATGACGAGGCGTTATACCGAGAAAAACGTGACGAGGCATTTGCCGAGGAAAACGTGAAGAGGCATTTTGCCGAGGAGGGCATGATGAGGAATTTTGCCGAGAAAAATGTGACGAGGCGATTTGCCGAGCAAAATGTGATGAGGCGTTTTGCTATCACGTTTTGCTGAGGAAAACGTGATGAGGCATTTTGTCGAAGAAAAAGCGACGAGGCGTTTTGCCGAGGAAAACGCGACGAGGCATTTTGCAGAAAAAAATGTGACGAGGCATTTTACCGAGGAAAACGCGACGAGGCGTTTTGCCGAGGAAAACGCGACGAGGCATTGTGCCGAGGAAAACGCAACAAGGCCGAGGAAAACGTAATGAGGCATTTTGCCGAGGAGGGCGTGACGAGGCATTTTGTCGAGAAAAACGTGACGAGGTGTTTTGCCGAGGAAAATATGAAGAGGCGTTTTGCCGAGAAAAATGGGACGAGACGTTTTTTTCCGAGGAAAGCGTGACTATGTGTTTTGCTGAGAAAAACCTCACGAGGCATTTTGCCGAGGAAAATGTGACGAGGTATTTTGCCAAGGAGGGCGTGACGAGTCATTTTGTCGAGGACTACGTGACGAGGTGGTGAGATTATCATGATGAGGCGACGAGCGAAAACTATCTTGTTTCTTCGTGAGAATTTTCAAGGGCCAAGTTCCAAGGACATCTTGCAAAAAATGGAAAAGAGTATTCACGTCGTTCTGACCCGGATGTTGTACTTTATGCCCTTACTTCAAACCCATAGTGATAGCGAGCTGTAGATTAGTTAGGCGAAGCATGTTAGGGTAACTTGCAACTCTGCGCAAAGTGTCTAAGTACAAGTGTGCTATGAAGCGATGTATAATGGGTTTTAAGATGTTAAAGACCAGTGTGCTAAGGAGTGAGTGATTGATGGGTTTTGACTGTTTACTTCGGTTTTAGGGCCTGCGATGTAGTCTCAACTTACATGTCCGTTTCGATAAAATATGTTTAAGTATCTCATACTACACGGTATATGTTTAGTATTATGTTTTTGAGATGTTTAAGACCAGTGTATTAAGAAACGTGTGATTGCTGGGTTTTGAATGTTTACTTCGGTTTACATGCACGTTTCCACTTACGTTCCCGCTATGAAAGTAAATATGAGAATATTAAAGTCCAGCGTGTTGAGAAACGTGTGATAGCTGGGTTTTGAATGTTTACTTCGGTTTACATGCACGTTTCCACTTACGTGCCTGCTCCGACAGTAAACATGAGCATTTATATAGCGCGCTTAGATCTGTAAAGGATGTAGTAGTTAAAATCCATAAAGGATGTAGTAGTTCGTTGTTGTGGCCAGTAACAAACGAGATGATGAGTATGTCAAAGTGTATGTATTGATATTACTTGATGTTTGCGAAAGATCGCGTTACAAGAAATGGGAGTATACGTGTATACGTACCCACTCCCGCCCCTTCCATTTTAGAAAGGGGGGGGGGTGCGCTGAACCCATCCTGAGATTGGTTGCCTACGTGCCCCTTTCGGGGATTAAGCCGCCCCGTAGTTCTTTTAGTAGTGTAAACCAGTTATAGTACTTTTCAAGTGCATGTTAAAATTGCGGATCCCCTTTCTGAATGATCTCTTATCCTTTTATAGATTCGCTTCGCCGCCTCTCCGAGAATAATTGAAGATATTCTCGGAGATTTACATCCATTTTCTTCATTCGGCCGACTTCCACGCGATCTGACTCTATCTTTTTTTAGGGTGAATAATAACATGGATCGTCCCATGGGGCCTCGTAACCGTCGCCTCGGCCATCGTCGCTTCGGCCCGTCGTCACTAAGGGTCTCACCTCGGCCCATTGTCGGTTTGGCTCGTTGCCTCGGCCCATGACGCGAAGGAGATTGGCTCGTCGCTAACTTGTTGGCTAGGCCCAAAATATTTGGCTAGGCTCAAAATATTTGGCTAAGTCCAAAATATTTGGCTAAGCTCAAAATATTTGGCTAGGCCTAAAGTATTTGGCTAGGCCCAAAATATTTGGCTAGGTCCAGGATATTTGGCTAGGCCCAATTTTTATACTTATCCATTTTAACCGTTGATCTCGGTGAGGTGAAATATTACCCCATCAAAAGCCAGTCAGGATATTTGACCTCGGTAATGGACCATGCTCCCAACAATCGTTCCACCTCGTCATTGACTGCACTTGCCCATTTTGGACCGAGTTTCCATATCTTCTACTTGATAGGCTTGTAAGTTGGGTCAACGTTGATCTCATGACATGTGATCTTTGGATATATTCCTTCCATGTCGTCGATCGACCATGCTAATGTGGAGGCATTTTGACGAAGGAATTTGATGAGCTCATCCTTAATGTCTTCTTTCAGCTCGGTTCCCACGACGACACATCGTTCTGAATTATTCTTATAGGCTTATTTGCGAGACAAGGTCGCGCTTTGGACAGTTAGGTTTGTGATTTTGAGGATAGAGCTCATTATGTTCTTTGATATGTAGAGTGGATGAATTCTTTAGCTTCTGTTTGCTCACGAAGGATGTCTGAGACATCCTCTGGTTACCTTTGATAGTGTGGGTTCCATCCGGGGTTGGGAACTTGATGCACTGATGGTAAGTTAACGGAACTGCATTCATTGCATGTATCCACAGAGTTCTCAATATTACGTTGTAGATGGCTAGCTTATCAATGACAGCGAACTTAACGACCTTCGTTATTCCCCCAATATACAATGGTAATTTTATGGTTCTAATTATCATTGTCGTTTCACTAGTGAATCCGGTGAGAGGTTTAACATCTGTTTTTTATTTCGGTGTTTTTGATTTCCATCTTATGAAGAGTCAGTCTATCGAGCTGCCAATGTGTATTAAAATGCGTGTTACTTCACAATCGCCGATTAGCAGCGCGATCACCAAAAGATCCTTGTGAGGTTTATCCAGCCCGTCGGTATTGGCTTCTACGAAAGTTAGCAACGCGTCGTTACTGCAACTGCGCATCCATTTCTACAAGGTGATTGCCATCCTTTCATACTCCTTGATTGACCTTATTGAGTCATTACAGGACTGGAGACCGCCCATGATCATGTTAATCCTTCTATTCATGGTGGGTGCAGTGTTGTCCATGTGTTTGTCATCACGATCACACTTCGGTGGGGGTCTGTGTCAGTATTAACTCGGCATGTATTGTCAAGTTGACGTGATTCATTAGATCGTCGTCTATTATCTTCCTCATTGTGAGTTTGGTGATAGACAAGTCCCATTTGCTGCTCGTCTGTTTGATAGTGATCTACTTCCTTTATTTCGCCTTTCTGATATTTAGAGAAGATGAACTCTTGTAGATGATGACATTGTGAGGTGGGGTAACCTCGTCGTTTGTGGAAATCATAGTATGGCTGGGAATTTTTTCCTTCGTCATTCCGAGGGTACTGTTCCGTGGTTGATGCGGTTGTGCATTGTTGACGTAATAAGTGGCCCCTTTCTTAAATTTGTCGTCTTGTGGTAATCTTTGTCGTAGTGTTGACGAGGTTCATAGTAGTCATCCCGCGATTTATCTTTTGAGGTCGGCACTTTCGTAGGCGCATGTTTTTTGGCCATTGCAACCCGTTCTTCCTCGACTTCAATGAATCTGGTTGTTCTATGCATTGCATCTTCTAATGTGGTAGGTGTGTTAAGCATCAGGCCGCCACGAAACCTTGACTCGTACCAAAGTGCATTTTGTAATGCGGTTATAGCTACATCATATGCCACTGTTACGCAAGAGATCACTGCTTTGAATCGGTCGATGAAGGTTAGTTAGGGCTCCTTCTGTCCTTGTGCCAAAGTCCGCAGGTCGGTGTTAGATACTCCCTTCTAAATAAACATGGAGTAGTGTTTGAGGAATGCAATTGAGAGTTGGTGGAAGTTGTCTATGGAATTCGCTTCGAGTCGGGAGAACCAAATAAGCGCGGCACCATTCAAATTCTCCACAAAAAATTGATAATAATCGATATCTCGTTCTTCGAGCAAGAAGTGGGCTCGTCCTATCTTTATGCTGAAAGCATTCATGTAATGGCGAGGGTCTAAGTTTCCTTCATAAGTTGAAAATTTGATATTTCATGTATGATGTACTGGGATGTTAATGATTCTAGCTGTAAACGGAGTTTTCTGCGTTTCTTCGAGTACGCTTTCAATCTCCGGAGCCGAACTGATAGCTCGGTGAATCTTGGAACTCATATCTCGGAGGTTGGTCTTCATTCTTTCGATCTCGCGATCCCGCACGTAGGTGAGGTCTTTAGTCTGGCTGTTTGGAGTCTCATAAACTGGCTGCCGTTCTTCGAGCAAGAAGTGGGCTGGTCCTATCTTTTTATGCTAAAAGCATTCATGTAATGGCGAGGATCTAAGTTTCCTTCATAAGTTGAAAATTTGATATTTCATGTATGATGTACTGGGATGTTAATGATTCTAGCTGTAAACGGAGTTTTCTGCGTTTCTTCGAGTACGCGTTCAATCTCCGGAGCCGAACTGATAGCTCGGTGAACCTTGGAACTCATATCTCGGAGGTTGGTCTTCATTCCTTCGATCTCGCGATCCCGCACGTGGGTGAGGTCTTCAGTCTGGCGGTTTAGAGTCTCATAGACTGGCTGCCATTTTCTTGTTTGATTGTCGATGGAGCTGAGCGTTGCTGAGGGGAGGTAGATCGTCGAACAGAGTTTATCGTAATGGATTCGTAGTCTCGCTGGGTAGTTGCACGGATGTTCGATTTCCCAAAGGTTGAATATTATCAATTTGATCATGACAAGTAATCTGGACGGTCGATAGTGCATCGAATCGTTCGTTCGTTTTGCGGGTCAGTGACGATCCAATCTTACAGGTAAGGGTCGTAGGAGAGCGACAACTTCAGGTTATTCTCTTGCTGGTAGCTATCGGTGTTTTTGTTCTTGGGTGTTGGTGGCACTGTAGTGTTACCGCCGGTATTGTCTGGTGCGTTATCTGGATGTTCGTTCTGATATCATCATTAAGCGTTGCTGGAGGTGGGGATCCTGTCATTATCGAGTTATGGGATTTCTGAGTTAGGAATATCTCTGTCCCCACAGACAGTGTTAATTGTTGAATTATGTATACAACCAAGTGTCAGATAGTCTAAAAGGTCTAGAGAATCGGAGAATTTTGTTATAATAAAGCTCAAATCTCGGCGAATTACAAGACAGAGTCATGTCGTCGAAGTGACGAGCTAACTTAAGAAAATATGAAATATGAAATCAAAAGCCAGAGATCGATGCTCCTCTATTTATGCATATCTTGTGTCAGTTGTCTCTCTTTCCTTTTCCTTTAGCTAGTAGATTTATTTTCTTTTTTCTCTCAAATCTTCTTTTTCTGAGTTTTTCCTTTTTCTCTCAGCTTTTCATTTGGCCGAGCTTCATGGTCTGTGGGCTTTGTGAACTTTCATGGGCCGATCTTGATTTGGACAGGATTGTACTCGAGGGCGCGCAACATATCTCCAACAGAATTGAGTTATGAGTGAAGAACAATAAACACGAGAATACAAAAATTGAGTTCGGAATGAAGAATAATGAACACAAGAATACAAAATTTGAGTTCGGAGTTGGCTAGTGAAAATTCTAGTGCTAAGAATATGTGTACTTGGACTTGTGTCTTGCCTTATTCCTCCTTCCTTCTTTTATACTTTGAGTCTTCATTATTCTCGTTATTAATCTACTTGATTCATCGTTTAATTATATTGATCATCCATTCAATTCCGTTGATTAGGTATATCACTTTGGAAATTTTCCATTACAAAAGCTATTACGCGGGATCTTCCTCATGTTGCTTTCGGATTTCAATTAACTTTTTTGAGGGGTTTTTATTCAAAAAAACTTATCTATTGAGTTGAGAATTTTACATCAAAATATATATAGTTTGGTAAGAAGTAATAGGTTCAAAAAAAAAAAAGCGTTGTCTTTCCTTTAAAAAAATTGATAAAAAGAAACCACAGTTTTTTTTCCTTTTTGATTAATGGAAAGTTAGTTTTGCTTCATCTACTTTGTTTGTCTCCATTATTATAGCTGAATTTCGATGAAAAGTGGGAAAAGATGTTTGACAATTAAAAAATGGGGGAAAAAATGTGAAAAAATATCTTCTCGAAGCAGATAAAATAATGAGTCGGTTTCGTAACTATAAGCAAAGTCGACTGAATATCGGACACGTGGATTATTGTCAGTGTCGTCACTTTGCGTGGCTTAGGAATAGTGGTCGGTCGTTGCATGTAATAAACAGCGTTCGATTTTTTTTTTCATCTAAACTTTTTATATTACATAATATGATATAAAATTTGACTGTAGAGAAATCAAAACCCGAAAAATACCAAAAAACTAAGTCCGAAAAATTACCAGAAAACTAAGTTCCAAAAGTTAGTAAACTAATCTACCAATAAAGAACGTTCGTTAGTTTGATAGCTTAAACTTTTTTCAAATATTTATTCGAAGATAACTTTCTTTTCAAAATCACATCATGAAAAAAAAAATCATTTGTAATTAACCTTACAAAAAGTAGTTATTTAGTAATATACTGATATACACAATTTTTTTTTTTTTTTTTTTGCCGGCACTGACATATACGAAATTTAAAATACAATACAATATGTTTTTATTTCATATAATATATATATTTTTTTAACTTCAAACTTATCATTAAATCACCCAGAATATTCATCATGGAGAAATAGTATTATACATATAGAAACATAAAAGTTGAAAACGAAATTGCAATGAACATGGAGTATTTCTTTAATTAAACAATCAACAACTTTATTTCAATTTATGGAGATTCAACATATCTGCACTTCTTTGAATTTTTTTTGTCAAATTTTGATGTCACGAACCCAATTATGTACCGCAAAATTCAATATTCCATCATTGAGAAGCTTGCAGACTTTCATATTATCACCTTCAAAAATAATTTGTTGACAATCACAACTCCAAACATGTTGCATAGCCATTAAAAGGGCTTGTAATTCCGCTTCTAAGGAAGTTTTGCAACATAAACCACGACTTTGCGCAGCTCCCAAATAAAAGCCATTTGCATCTCTATAAATCCAAGCTGCTTTTGATGCCTCATTATTCTGATTGAAACTGCAGTCATAGTTGCATTTAATAAAATCATAAGGTGGTTTCTTCCAGCCGGTTTGTTGATCTGATGTAGATACAAAAGTTGTAATGGTGACATTGTTCCTTTGAGATACATAGTCGTCCATTCCGCTGCTTCCTTGTAAGCTAATTGTAAGTCATGATTGCAAACATTTCCCCGTCTCTGATAGAGGATAATGTTTCTACTTTTCCATAGGTGCCATATAATCCATAAAGGTATTTGTCTCATAATAGACGGCAAAGCTTGGTTATTATGACAATCAAGAACACTTTTGAATTTCATTTCAAAATCTGCATATGGATTGATCAAATTTCTTTAAGGCAGATTGGCTCCTCTCCATACATGTTGAGCATAAGGACAATTGAAGAACAAGTGTTCTATTGTCTCTTCTTCAGAGCAACAACGTCTACAAATTGCATTGGTAGAGATTCTACGATATAAGAGAATCGTACCTATTGGTAGACATTCCAAAAGCATTCTCCAAAGGAAATGCCTTAATTTAGGCGATGCCTGAATTTTCCATATGGCCTTTTTGAGATCAATAGACCCTGGAGGAGGGTGAACATCATGGAATTGATAGGAAAGGTGAGTTGCAAGCAGTACCCGGATTTCACTGTGTAAAGACCTGAGTCAGTGTAATGCCATCCCAAAAGATCACGATTTAGTAGAGAACTTAATAGTATATTTTGAATATACATCACATCTGTTTCATCAACAACATCTCGTACATTCTCCATGTTCCATTGCTTTGTTTTATCATCGATCAAATATTCAACGTAAGAGACAAAAGTTTCCACTCTTTCTTTCTTTCGTGGTGGTCGAAGAGGATGTGTCGGCAGCCATGGATATAACCAACTATTGGTGGTTTTCCCATCACCAATTAAGAGTCTGACACCCTGTTTCATTAAGTCTCTGCCTTCAAGGATTGATTTCTAGACATAAGATGGTTTTGATCCCAAATCTGCATTTAAAATGTTACTATATTCGAAATATCTTCCTCTAAGAAGTCTTGAAAGGAGGCTGTGAGGAGTTTGAAGAATACGCCAGGCTTGTTTCCCGAGTATAGCAACGTTGAATTTCTCGATATCCCTAAATCCAAGTCCACCTTCACATTTAGGGAATCCCATTCGGTTCCAAGAAAGCCAATGCATCGATCGGGAGCCTGTTCCTTTACTCCACCAGTAATGTTGAAGAATACTAGTGATTTCATCACAGATACCTTTTGGCAATTTGAAACAATTCATAGTGTAGACGGGTAGAGCCATATCAACAGTTTTCAATAAAATTCATTTCCCGCGTCTGATAAAAACTGGTGAGACCATCCATATAATCGTTGTTTCATCTTATTAACAATGTAGCTAAACAATTCTTTTTTCTTTCTTCCGAACTGTTCCGACAAACCTAAATACTTCCCAAATCCTTCTTCATTATGTATATTCAGAATCCTTCGTAATATGGTTTTGTTAGAATCAAGTACCTTTGAACCAAACGTGATGGCCGACTTGCGTAGATTTACAGCTTGACCAGAGACTCTTTCGTAGTCTGATAAAATCTGCATAATCGTAGAGCATGATCTCTGATTAGCATGACAGAAAAACAAAGAATCATCTGCAAACAAAAGATGACTAATTGTTGGTCCCGTCATGCTAATTTTCATTCCTTTTAGAGTCTTCTCTGCTTCAGCTTTCGTTAGTAGATGACTTAGGACTTCGGCGCATAAAATAAAAAGGTACGGTGATAATGGATCACCCTGGCGGATTCCACGTTCTGGTTTAATCAGTCCTCTAGGAGTTCCATTGATTAGTGTGGAAAACATAACAGATTCGACACATAGCATTATCCAGTGAATCCATTTACCATCAAATCCCATCTTGTCCATAGTATCTCTCAAAAATTGCCATTCTAATCTGTCGTAAGCTTTGCATATGTCTGTTTTTACAGCCATGTATGACTTAGCCCAATATTTTCGTCGCTTCAGGGAATGTAACATCTCGTGAGCAATGATAACATTGTCCATAATGTTTCTTCCAAGGATAAAAGCTGCTTGATTTTCTGTAATAATGGAAGACAAATGAGTTTTCAACCTTCCAACCAAAATTTTTGAGATGATTTTATAAACCACATTGAAAAGTGCAATAGGTCAAAAATCACTCATTGTTTTGGGCGCATCAATCTTTGGAATCAAACAAATATTGGTGTGGTTATCTCCATCTTCAAGTATGCCTTGTTCAAAGAAGAGCTTGATTTCTTCAAATGATAGAATCTTTGATATCTGGCCAAAATTGTTGAAAGAAAGCAGCAGTGAGACCATCTGGGTCTGGTGCTCGATCTGCTCCAATTGCAAAAACCGAAGTTTGGATTTCTTCCTCTGAGACTGATTTTGTTAGTTCTGCATTTATCCTTGGTGTTACTCTGCTCTGAAATCCTTCAAAAACTTCATCATGAGTAGTAGAAGACACTCTGCAACTCCGGAATAATTATGTGAAGTATGTTTCGGCAGCTGTTCCAATATTAGTGTTTCCTCTCTTGATGAAGCCATCTCCATCTTCTATTGCCATGATCCGGTTTTTGGCTATTCTTGATTCGGCTGCAGCATAGAAAAACTTAGTGTTTCTATCCCCATAATTCAACCAATTGTTTCTACTATTTTGCATCAAATACTGTTCTTCCTCTAGATAAGTCTGGCTCCACTCTTTTTGAATCTGATTTATCTTTGAAGTGGAGAGATTACCATACGAGTAAGCATTATCCAATTGAATCTTCATTTCTCTGATTCTGATTGAGGAATTCAGCTGATTTCGTTTCTTCCAATTGGCAATGCCCCTACGACATTGACTTATGCGGCTTCTTAAAGGAACTCTATTCACCAATCCACTATTCCTCACTATATCTCTGAAACCTTCCGTATCAAACATACGACTGTCATACCTGAAGTGATTTCCTCTTTGTTCAATAACAGGTGAAACATTTGTAATTAACGGCAGATGATCAGAGCCTTCAAAAGGTAAAAACTCAGTTTGTGCCGAACGGTAATTGGCTAACCATTCAGAATTAGCCATCCTGTCCAAACAACATTGTATATTATGAGAGTAACGCTTTCCACGCCAAGAAAATTGATTACCAACAGATTTGAGATCGTGGAAGCCACAAGTTGCTAACATTCGGCGGAAGTCCAGAAAAGTTCTTTCCGATCGTCTTGGACCACCACTTTTCTCTTCATTCCCTTTTATTTCGTTGAAGTCTCCCATAATCAGCCATGGATCTCTTCTAGTAGTGAAAATTCTCTCTAGTTGTTCCCATAAATAATTCCTATGATCCGGATTTGGGTCACCATAAACAAAAGACAAGTAGAAAGAACTTCCATTACCATTAACAAGACAATCTACAAGGTTTTTGGATTGAAACACAACTGAAACAGAGATAGACTTTTTCCAGAAAACAGCTATTCTACCACTCATACCTTGTTGTGGAACTGTTACATTGCAATCGTACCCTAATTCGCAGCATAAATCTCGTACATAATCATCCTTCTGCTTTGTTTTTAGTAGGCATATCATGTCTGGGAAATACTTCATTTGTATTTCCTTTAGGCGTCGAACTGTAAGGTCTACGCCCAGACCTTGACAGTTCCAGCAGGTTGTGATCATTGAGAATCTGGTGGTTTAGGACCCATTGCGCCTCTGATCTGAATAGAACCAGTTGAGTTTGAACCACTACTTTCACCTTTCTCCCGAATAGACAACTTCTTATGTCCCATCTCTCTAGGATTCTCCACTGCTTTGCGCTTGCATTTAGCACGTTCATTAGCAACATCAGTTGCATCAAAGTCTGTATAGAGGTCAAGCATGTCTTCTGGATTCTCATCTTTCCCCTTCTGAGGTTGTGGACTCTGTGGGGTTGAAAGATCCGTCTCAGAACCTGCAACATTAGTGAAGGAAGGAAACGAATTGTATAACTCATTCATTTCCAATTCATCACTGTACATGTTATGCATAGGCTCGTCCTCAATAAAATCTTCTGGAAGGATAATTTCATTTTGGTTGGGATTGTCCTCCTGCACTGGCTCATTTCCATTATGGTCTGGTTCGCCAACTTCAATGATTTCATTGATTTGCACTCCGTGGTTGTCGTTGACATTGTGGTCATTGTTATCCTCATCGTCGTCACCATCAGAATGATGTTCCTCTCCTCCGTTCTGAATGAGACAGCGTCTAGAGTCATGTGTTAACATACCACATGCCTCGCAGAAGCCACGAAGTCTTTCATAGCGAAAACGTAAGAGAGTATTCACATTAGGTGTGAATTGAAAGTTTCTCTGGAACCGTAAAGGATGATCAACATTCCAATTCAATTGCCCACGAACAAATTCCACTCGCGCAGCCGTCTCTGCATCGTAGTCGACCTCCATTAATTGTCCCATTGCACGACTAGTGTGTGCTATGACTTCACGATTCATGAATTAAAGCGGAATGCCTCGAATTTGAACCCAAAGGGGTATGTAGTTGAGCATCAGGGGGATCCTCAAAGGGGTCCATCTTTGTAGCACCAGCATCCGATTTGCAAAGGCCCATGGTCCTCGGTGTAAGACTGTTTCCATAGATTCCACGGAGGGAAACACAAACTGGAACCTTCTTCCTTCAACAATACGACCATGAACCAAACCAGTCTTACCCCAATTTCTTGGTAGAGTCGCAGTGATTGACCGTATGTTTTGACGCCGAGGCATGACCGGACGATCCATGATGGTAAATCGATTCTCCGTCTCTACTTGTTGAACAACATCAATTGGGAGCGCAATCGGAACATCGTCAAACCCCCCCCCCCCCCCCCCCCCCCCAAATCAATGTCTTGAAGTGCTCTCTGTAGGTTATCCACCATGAGGAAGAGTAGTTTGTAGAATATGAAAGGGTAAAATGAATTGGAGGAAATTGTGTTGAGAAATCGTGACTTAATCAGATCTAGATTTCTCCCTATATAGGGGAATTTGTTTTGAGAAACCGCTAGAAACTGTTCATCACGATGAATCATGCGAAACATCATGGAGATAACCGTCGAAAAGTGGGTGGAGTGGTCTAACTTCTGCATTTTGCCGTCGAAATTTGTATAAACCGTCACCAAAAAGGTGAGAAATTGCCGGAATTGTAACCGTTGAAAAGTCGCCTTTTTTACTCTTCTCATATTATTTCATATGATATTTTACATTAAAAATAAGAGTTAATTGGCTAAATAAATTAACATCATTTGAGAAATATCCTAAAAATAACACAAAAATAGTTTTTATTTCCAAACTTAGCACATCAAGTTTAAAATTCCAAAAAATACTTATTTATCCTAAATAAATTATAAAGAAAATTAAAACATTATATTTGAATTCCTTTTTTCCAATTTAGGGTTTATATTTTTGCATTAGAAAATGGTTTTCAATCATTTTGATATTGAATTTGTGCTATTATTGAAACAAAACTTAAACTGTAATATTTTTGAGAATAACCCCATTCTACAATTTTGATAATTTGATTTTTTGATCTTTCTAATCCGCGAGATTCTGGACAGAAACTAGTAGATTTCCATGGACAGAAACTAGTAGATTTCCATGGACGGAAACTAGAACGAATATCATAATATGTTTCATAATTTGCAGTGCTCTCTTCTTCTGGTTCTGGGTGTATATGTCTTAATATGCAGTGCTCTCTTCTTCGCTTAAGGTCGCTTGGGATCTATCCGGCTCCGTTTCTGTTGCTGTCTTCATCCATCAGGTGCGGCTTCAGCCGGTTAGTTTATAATTCGCTCCTTGTCTCTACACTTCAGATCAGTCCGAGATATGCTCTTTCCGTTGGGGTTCTATCGAGGCGTTGTAAACAGTTGGTTTATGTCTCCGCCGTTTTTGGAAGATTGCTCGGAGTACTTGCTAGTACTTCCATCTTGCCGAAGTAAGAAGCCTAAGTCTATATGTTTAGAGAGGTATATTTGATTCGCTATATATGTTTAGAGAGGTATATTTGATTCGCTATAGGAGGATTCGAGTTTCGGTTTCTGACCATGGGCCTTGTGAAGATTTGTAGTTCTGTATGTTAGGATTTTTAGCCTAGTTTCAAATTAAATTTCGATTTTCGGTTGTCCCTGGATTATAGTCTCGTATGTTTTCTTTTTTTGGATTTTTGGCTCCCGGGACATCTCTGTAATCTGTCGGCTCTTGGCTTCGAGGACATATTTATAGTCTGTCGGATCATGTAGTTCTCTTATGGATTTCTATCTGATCAATATAACATCAGACCAGATGACAAAAAAAAAAAAAAAAAAAAAAAAAAAAAAATATATATATATATATATATATATATATGTTTGATAATTTATAGCTGTATAAGAAATTGATCCTATTAAAAGAAAAATTCAATGCCTGAACGAAAAATGAAAAAAGAAATCGATTGGTCTACTTTAATTTGGTCAAATGTAGGTTGGTAATCAATGGTCATAAACCGATAAGGACCGGTGCTATGCAAAACCAGAAATTACGGTTTACTATCCGGTTTATGCATAAAGAAAACCTGCAGAAGAAGAAAACAAAATCCAACAACAAATGCATGTAAAGCAGACCAGTAATTTTCTATACAAACCAAACCACAAACCAAAAACATCCAATGCAATTATGCAAACCAACAAACCGGTTGAGAAGAACCAAAACCAAAACCAAACACAAACCCCAATCCATCAGTATTATTCACAAAGCACCAACATCTCTATGTTTGGCTTGAAACATATTAAGTATGCATGAAGCATCAATCTTCTTGAAGTTCAACAAACCGAAACGATTCAAACCGGCTCAATCTAGATTACCAGTTTCTGCAAACCAACACAAAACCAAAACAAAAACCAAAACCAAATCAACTACTCCTAGAAAATCAAAGATTCAAATGTTAGCTTTGCTCATGCCCAAGGCACATACCAGAGTTAGCAGGAGGTTAAGATTCTTGAAGAGAGATGACGGTTTCGAAAGCACCAACCAAAGCTTTAACTTTGCTTTTTCGAGCTTCAACAAGTTTACTAGCTGTTTCTTCGATCACATTGTTGAACAGTCCCTGTGCATCTTTTTCCTGCACATCTTGATGCCTCAACACAACTTTTTCACCATCGTCATCTTCTTCTTCTTCTTTGACATCTTCCCTCTTCTTAAAGCTTCTCCTTCCTTGTGCGTCTTGCGCTTTGTCTTCTCCGAGACCTCTTCCTCTTCTAAACTTGAGCTTCCTTGCACTTTCACCCACAGTATCAGCATCCACAACTTTGCCTCTTCTGAAATGTAATTTCCGAGCAGCTTCATCTGGAGAATCTCCCTCATTTCTTGCTCTTGGTTTCTTCTCTCCATTGGACATTCCAGTCTCTTCTTCTGCGCTCTCAGTTTCATTGCTTCCTGAAGGGTAATCATAATCCTCTGCTTCTGAAACAGTACACTCATCATCTTTTTGAGTTGATAGAGCTGGTGATAGGGGAGGAAAAGGTTCAACAACGCACTGCTGATTCTGATCATGTTCAGAGACGACTTTGTTCGTTGTTTCCATCTCCACAACGTGCAATGTTTTCTCCTCGACTGGATAACCATCTAGCACCTTATTAGATTCATCAGTGCGATTCACATGCCTTGGTTTCTGATTTGGTCGAGAAGAGGCAGCCTTTAAGCTCTGACTCTTTCTCAAACTTAAATTTCCGGCTAGTCTCATTGATAATCTTGGGGAAAGCGAAGCTCTTGGAGTCACCGGAACCTTCCTTGAAACAACTCTGGAGGAGGCTGTAGCCTTATTTATATTTGCATCTTCGTCTTTCCCTCCACTATTTTTACCCGTTTTTGGTTTCAGAACTGGTGAAGAAGCAATTAGCTCATGGTTTCCTTTAGATTTCGACGTTGCTAGTGCTGAATAAGATTTCGTTAAGACTTTCTTCTTCAGGGCATCAACATTTCCTGATGAACGAGGTCCCGAATCTGGTGAAGGTTTAAGTTTGGAACTTAATGTAATTTTCTTCTTCATCTGCTTCACAGGAGTTTCATCACCAGATGATATTATCAACAACTCTTGCTTCTTCAGCCCGCTAGAGACACCACTCACTTGATACTTCACAACCTCTCTTTTGATTATCTCAGAAGAATCATCCGAAACCTTTTTTTTCTTGACTTCCATTACGTTCTTTGATTTAGAAGAACCGGGCTTCAAAGTTTCATTCAAATCATCATCAGGAGCTTTCTTGAAGATCCTTTTCGTAGTCGAACGCCATGGTTTTTCCACGGTTATCTGTTTCTTCCCGTACTTGCAGAAATCATGGCACGAACCAGTGGATGCTCTGAGGTACCGAGGGATCTCTTTCTCTTTAGACTTTGAAGCCACCGCCTTCCCTGTAGAGTCTCCTCGCGGCTTATAACCGTCTTCCTTATTCATCATTTCAGGCGTTCTCACAATATCTTCTTCCATCAGCTAGCACCAACAATAGACAAACTATTCATAATTTCAGATATTAGACAATCAAATTAACCATAATCACTACTTGATACCAAGTCATATATATACAAACAAAGAAAACGGTAAACAGATTGTTTTCTTTTGTCGCTAAGCTTATAAAACTGGATAGAAATCGAAAGATTTCAAATTTAGCTAAGCAGCTTGGATCTTTTGGCTATCAAGAGAACAAATCTGATAAACAAAAGCACAAAGAAGAACTCTAAGTTATCTTCAACAAAATGTAGAATAGAGAAACTTAGTTTCGAAATTTAAGCAAACAATGTCATGAGACAGAGACAATGCAACGTAGCTTGAAGGATTCTCTAATTAAAAATGAAAAAAAAAAAAATCAAATGAATCGAATATAAAGCAAAACTTCATCTTGAAGCATCAAACAACCCAAAAATAAAGCAAAAGATCCAAATTTTTTACGTTTCTATTGAAACCCGATTCGAAGACAAAACCCATTTTTCTCAATTAACGAATCAAAAACCCATTTCAAAATTTATACAAAAAGAGGTTAAAAGCAGATAAATAATTCACCAATTTGAAGAACTGATTCAACATGAAAAGCAAAATACTTTACCAAGACAATGACTTTAGCAACGGAGAAATCAGATTAAAAAAAAGCTGCAAAATTTGTTAAACCTTTTTCTTCTGGGTCGGTGTTTGATTTGCTTCGCCTAGATCGTGCAAGCAACTCAAAAAAGAGGTTTTTTTTTTCTTTTTTTTCTGTGTCTAATGGCTTTTGGGTTTCTTCTTCTCTTTGCTTTCCGCGTTGGTCGCAGAATAAAAAAGCGTATATAATATTTGGGCACCTCTCCTAGATTTTAGAGAGAGAAAGAGTTGTGGGGTTATAAAAAGTACGAACTTAAACTTTTGATCACATGGCTTCGTTTACCTCTGTTTTGTACCTAACCGGAACGACCGGTTGAGATACAACCGGATCAAAACCGGACTTGAACCAAAAAATGAATAACTCTCCTACAAAATGCTAAAAATATCTTTAAAACTTGAATGCTAAAGTAAATGGTAATAAATTAATAATTAACAAAAAAGTAAATGGTAAACTAAAGTTTATAATCTAGAGCTATTTGTTATTTTTATAAAATTATATTAAAAAATATAATTTTGATATAAAATTTATTTTATTTTAATAACTCTCCTACAAAATGCTAAATATATCTTTAAAACTTGAAAGCTAAAGTAAATGGTAATAATTAACAAAAAAATGGTAAAGTAAAGTTTTATAATCTAGAGTTTAGAGTAAAATATTACTCTATTTTGTTAAACTATAAAATTAGATTTTTTCTAAGTTTTATGCAGAAATGTATTTTATTTTTAATAACTCTCCCACAAAGTGCTAATTATATCTTTAAAACTTGAAAGCTAAAAAAAATGGTAATAATTACCCAAAAAGAGAGTAAATCGTAAACCAAATACAGCCCAGCTCATGTAAGCTTTGTTTTCATTTGATTTTTCTCAACGCTAACCAAACACAATTGAATTTTCTCAACGCTAACCAAACCACAATTCGAAGTATCCACTCCTATTCTCCTCCTACATTTTCGTTGGAGGCATAAAATATTGGAATAAGAAAGTTATTTTTAAAAACAATATTTAAAGACTGATTAATGAGTGGTTTTCAAATTAATCCGATCTCCAACCTCAAGCAATCTCTTACTTTTCTCAAAGTTTTCGTGACATCGTCAAACATTTATCATAAATAATAGTATGATTATTTAAAACAACCGACACAAATAAATGGGCAAATAAAATAAACACTAAAATCCAAAACAGGGAAAATAGATGGACCACAATAAAAATATACCCAAACTCATAGCAATTATATAAGTTCGAAATAAGGATATTTTAGTTATAAAATTTCGATGGCAAGGGATTGTAATAAAATGATTTCATTAATGGCATAAGGTAAAAACAGGTCTGAGAGTGATTCTGGAGCTGTCACGTAGGATTTCGCACTTGCTAAATAATAATATGATTATTTAAAACAACCGACATAAATAAACGGGCAAATAAAATAAACACTAAAACCCAAAACGGGTAAAAATAGATGGGCCACAATAAAAACATACCCAAATCCATAGCAATTATATATGTTCGAAATAAGGATATTTTAGTCATAAAATTTCGATGGCAAGGGATTATAATTAAACGATTTCATTAATGGCATAAAGGTAAAAACAGGTCTGAGAGTGATTCTGGAGCCGCCACGTAGGATTTCGCACTTGCTAAATAATAGTATCAATTTTATGACTAAAATATCCTTATTTCGAACTTATATAATTGCTATGAGTTTGGGTATGTTTTTATTGTGGCCCATCTATTTTTCCCGTTTTGGGTTTTAGTGTTTATTTTATTTGCCCGTTTATTTGTGTCGGTTGTTTTAAATAATCATACTATTATTTAGCAAGTGCGAAATCCTACGTGACGGCTCCAGAATCACTCTCAGACCTGTTTTTACCTTATGCCATTAATGAAATCGTTTTATTACAATCTCTTGCCATCAAAATTTTATGACTAAAATATCCTTATTTCGAACTTATATAATTGCTATGAGTTTGAGTATGTTTTTATTGTGGCCCATCTATTTTTCCCGTTTTGGGTTTTAGTGTTTATTTTATTTGCCCGTTTATTTGTGTCGATTGTTTTAAATAATCATACTATTATTTAGCAAGTACGAAATCCTACGTGACGGCTCCAGAATCACTCTCAGACCTGTTTTTACCTTATGCCATTAATGAAATCGTTTTATTACAATCCCTTGCTATCGAAATTTTATGACTAAAATATCCTTATTTCGAACTTATATAATTGTTATGAGTTTGGGTATGTTTTTAATGTGGCCCATCTATTTTACCCGTTTTGGGTTTTAGTGTTTTGTTTTAAAACCCTAGGTATTATTTTTATCGTTTGTTATAAATATGATAGAGACTACACATATTGTTTGTTCTGTAATACATTTTTCTTTTTGCCCTAATGATATTGTTTTATTTGTTCTATTTTTTTGTAGGTTATGTCGCCGTTTTCGAGGTATTATTTTGTTCGTTTTTGTGTTTATAGAATATATGATGTGCATGTTATTAGTTTTGTTGTTTATTCGTTTATTTCTTTTTATTTTTCTACTAATTATCGTTCTATTCGTTTTATAGGCTGTAACCTCTTCTTAGAGGTATAATTCGTTCTTATATTTGTTGTTTATGTATATGTATTTTTTTTATCTATTATACTATTCATGTTGTTTATTATATCGTGAAATCGTTATTTATTTTTTTACCCATGATTATCGTTTTATTCTTTTTTTATAGGTTTTAAACTCCTCTCTGAGATATAATTTGTTCTTATTTATTCTTAAATTTATGTGTTTTGTTCTCTATTATACAGCTTGTGTTCTTTTTATCTTATATTCGTCTTTTTATTGTCTTAATTATTATCGTTGTATTCGTTTTATAGGTTGTAACAAAAATTTTTTTATTATAAAATCTTATTTATTATTATTAAATTTGTTATGTACTTTTGTTCTAATATTTATTTTAAAATTTTAAATTAATATTAATTTGTTTACGTGTCTTGAATCTATGATGACATACATTTTTAGTAATTGTATTTTTGTGTTGGTTATTTGATTTATTCATTTTCGTCTTCTTGCTATTGTAATGATTCTTATTTATTTTTATTTTTTCCAGAATTTGACATTTTCTATAAGGTAATTTTCTAATAATATTCTCTACATATTTTCGTTTTTCATTGAAAAGAGTTTGTTATCTAATCCTACTTCTTTTTTTAGGTTTTGCCTCTTCAACAAGATATCTCCTTATAATATTTTTACCCTTTATGTTTGAAATGAATTTGTTACATGAACTTATACTTCTTTTTCGTGTTTAACAAGGTTTCCTCTATTTTTGAGTCTTTTATTCGATGAAGAGGTTTGTTCGGATTATGTCTGTTTTGAGGAATAATTCATAGTTCCTATAAAATAAACACTAAAAGCCAAACAAACGGAACTATGAATTATTCCTTGAAAGAAAAGACAAAACATATTATTTAAAACAAAAAAAAATTCTTATTGTTTAAATTCGAACAGTAAGCTCATGTGTTTCAAATACTTTATGCAGAAACAAGAACAAAAAAATCAAATTAAAACCCATCGATCAAATTGTTCTATGAAATAATATAATGTGGAGATTTTATTACTAATAGTGGGTCACGATGAATCGAGGACTTGAATCCTTTACATCTAGCCTATGCGTTTTCTGTAAATCATCAAATGAGTTAATGTATAATTTTCAATGATTGTGTGCATGGTTAGAGTTTAGACGTTCATGGTAGAGTTTAACATCTCTAATCAAAAATTTTGATGGCATACGATTACTAAAAAAAAATCAATTTATACATGTTTGTATTTGGATTTAAGATTTGATGCTAGAGTTTAGGATGTAGGATCTATGTATTATTTTCAATATTTACGTGCATTTGTAAGGATTTAGGCTCCCGAATTAGGGTTTGGCACCTCTTATTTTTTGAAAAACAAATTGATGGTATAATGTTAATGAATAGTTTTCTAATATTCTCTTAAAAAGTATATTAATAAAAAATATAAATAAATACAAACATTTGCGGTGATTAAAGATAATAAATATGTGCACTGAAAAAAGGATAACAATGATAAAATAAAAAAAATAAAAATATCAAAATAATGAAATTGGTTATCTTCAAAATGAATTTTTTTTCTTATATACAAAATAACAATTACTTATAAAATTAGAGTGCTGATTTGTTAAATTAGATCTAAAAAATAAAATAAAAATAAATCATAAATTCAAAATGGTATAAGTGGCATCATTTTCCTAAGAATCATTTTGGTGTGTATGGTTATTTTTAATAAATTGTTAATAAATTGTTTTGGAACTCTATAAGTTGGTGTGAATCATTTTGGGACAACACATAACATTCATCGATGCGAACATAAAATATTCATTTAATTGTGAATTTTTTTACAACAAAAGATATACATTTTAAAATAATACACTTTATATTTTTTTTAATAAACCTCCCAACGATTCTTTAAATCCGTCCATACCAAATTTAATATTTTAAAATGCTACAATTTTATTTTTTAAACGAGTGATTTTGAATGAAGAAACTGAATGTAATTTATATGAAAATATTTAAATCTCTAGAATTTTGAGTTTTTAGTTATTTTATGGAATTGAGATTTTCGTTAGTTCTGTTTATAAATTATTTATTTCTATTTTGATTTTGTTAGTAATATTTTAGTATTTTTATTCTAAAATATGGTGTTATGGTGTTTACGCAAAAGTTATATATCTATATTTCCAATCTCTTTTGTTAGTCAATTAGATCCATATTATATGCAACTACGTATAAATATGAAAAGGTTATATGTTATATATCATTATATAAGATAATGTGTCCAGTTAAGTTGATTTTTATGATTCTAAATTTTTTTTCCGTAGTATTCGATACACGATAATGTCGTGTTCTATTTGTTTTATTTAAATATGTATTTTTGAAAATGAATAGATAATCCAAAATTTTATGTTTTAGTTTCATTAACATACTAATGTATTTCATTAACACACTCACCTCTTGAATCAATTTACTCTCCAGTGGTAACCTGGCTTGGGCGTCAGAGAGTCTTTAAGAGGAAAATCCCTTCTCATCATTCCGAAGATCTTCCTGGCGATATTACTTATGTATTGTCCAATGCATCTCCAGAGAATCATCGTGAATATCTCACCAGAGACAGCAACTTAGGCGGACGCACCTCTCATCCCCAAAGAGGACGGAAGTCCTACGTACCAGGAGCTCTCTGACTATTCCCATAGGACACTCTAAGGTTATATGCAAGAAATCTATGACTCCGTACGGAGGACCCAAAATCTGATCCAAACAATTAGCGTTAAAGAAGGAAACACCAGACGTTCCACCGAAAGAAAAGACAAAACATATATATATATATATATATATATATATATATTTAAAAATTCTTATTATCTAAATTTGAACAGTAAGCTCATGTGTTTCAAATACTTTATGTAGAAACAAGAACAAAAAAATCAAATTAAAACTCATCGATCAAATTGTTCTATGAAATGATATAATGTGGAGATTTTATTGCTGATAGAGGATCACGATGAATCGAGGAATTGAATCCTAACTTATGCATTTTCTGTAAACCATCAAATGAGTCTATGTATAATTTTCAATGATTGTGTACATGGTTAGGGTTTAGACGTTCATGATACGGTTTAACATCCCTGATCAAAGAATTTGATGGCATATGATTACTATAAAAATCAATATATACGTGTTTGTATTTGGATTTAAGATTTGATACTAGAATTTAGGATTTAGGATCTATGAATTATTTCAATGTTTAGGTGCATTTATAAGAGTTTAGACTTCCATGTTAGGGTTTAGTACCCCTTATTTTTTTTTAAAATAAATTGATGTTACAATGTTAATGAATAATTTTATAATGTTCTCTGCAAAAAAATATTAATAAACAATATAAATAAATACAAATATTTACGTTGAGTAAAGATAATAAATGTGGGCACTGGAAAAAAGGATAACAATGATAAGAAAAAAAACCTTAAAATATCAAAAATAATGAAATTGGTTATCTTCAAAATATTTTTTTTTTAATCTTATATACAAAAATAACAATTACTTATAAAATTAGAATACTGATTTTAAAAACTAGATCTAAAAATTAAAAATTGAATAATAAATTCAAAATGGTATAAGTGGCATCATTTTTCTAGGAATCATTTTGGTGTGAATGATTATTTTTAATGAATTGTTAATAAATTATTTTTGAACTCTATAAGTTGGTGTGAATCATTTTGGGACAACACATGACATTCGCCGATGCGAACATAAAACATTAATTTAATTGTGAAATTTATTTACAACAAAAGATATACATTTTAAAATAATACACTTTAGATTTTTTTTATAAACGTCCTAACGATTCTTTAAATCCGTCCATACAAAATTTAACACGATTCGTACTTAAGTGATTAAATAGGTTGATTAATCGATTTTAATATATATAAATTTTTAATATTTAAACGTGTATGACAAAATATATAAATTCTAACATTTATAAACGTACAAAAATGATATGTATTGTGCATAAATATAATAAAGTTGAATATTTTTGATTAAGAATCTTTTAATGTCATTATTTTTAATATTTTATGTGTAAAATTGATCAAAACATATGCAAATGTTATTTATTTCAATATCTTTCAAGTGTAAAATTGATCTTCATTTCGTGTAAATTATAAAGCAAACGATAAATCAGATAAATTTTAGATTATATGAATTTGTGGGACATAACAAACGAAAAAATATATTTTTTCAATAATTAATTGTATAAATATATGCAAGTGTGATTAAATATGTATAATAGAGTACATCATAATAAAAATATTTGTATAGTATATTAATCTAAATACATATATACACAATATATAATATTGTTATAAATATAAGAATAAAGAGTTTGTTAATATATCAGAAAAAATTAAAAATAGATGATATGGTAAGTCTAAAATATTACATTTAGTTAGGTTTAAATTTGTAAAATATGTATTAATGGGCTTATGTTATAAAATTAATGAGAATATGTAGAGATTTCCACCATGGCATATAGTTTTAATTGAAATGTTCTGATTGGTTAAATTAAATGACATGTCCCCTAAAATTCTCTTTGAATGACAACTATGATTTTTTTGTGAATGTCTCCTTAATTAATATATATAGGATTGTATTGTTTAAACGAGTGGTTTTGAATGGAAGAAAATGAATGTGGTTTATAAGAAAATATCTTAAAGTCTCTAAGATTTTGAGTTTTTAGTTATTTTATGGAATTGAAATTTTTGTTAGTTCTATTTATAAATTATCCATTTCTATTTTATTTTTTAGTTATATTTTAGTATTTTTATTCTAAAATATGGTATTTACGCAAAAGTTATATATCTATATTTCCAATCTCTTTTTTTAGTCAATTAGATCCATATTATTTGCAACTACATATAAATATGGAAGAAATTATATGTTATATATCATTATACGAGATAAGGTCGGTTAAATTGATTTTTATGATTCTCAAATCTTCTTCCGTAGTATTCGATACACAAAAATGCCGTGTTCGATTTGTTTTATTTAAATATGTATTTGAAAAATGAATAGATAATCAAAAAATTATATTTTAATTTTATTAACATATTAATGTATTTATTTTTCCGCGCAAGACGCGGAGCCCCACCTAGTAAATAATTAAAATATCAGTAGAATGACGTAATTATAACATTGGAAATATATAAATTATGCAACAGTGCATTACAAGGTAGACGAAGGTTCGTATATACAGGTTAAAAACCTTTTCCGAAGTTGACTAAATAAAAAAAGACAGTTGCTGTATAGTGCGTTTTCTAACTTTAATGTCAAGCGGGATACTTTCATAGAGAAAATTGTAGAACTAGTACATTTTTTTTGAAAATGTCTAAAATACCCTTACGCTTGGCAGAGTCTGCGTGAATTGTGTAACCTTAAGGTTAAGGTTGGACAGACTCTGCTTAACTCTGCTAATTATGTAGCCTTAAGGCATATATAGTGTGTGAATTGTGTAGCCTTAAGGCTAAAACTGGACAGCCTCTGCTTAAATTCTGTAGCCTTTAGGCAGATATAGTGTGTCGATTGTGTAGCTTTAAGGCTAAGGCTGGACAGACTGTGCTTAACCTCTGCTAACTGTGTAGCCTTAAGGCAGATATAGTGTGTCAATTGTGGTAGCCTTAAGGCATATATTGTGTGTGCTTGTTTTGTAGACTTAAGACAGATATTGTGTGTGCTTTTTTGTAGACATAAGGCAGATTGCTCGACAGACTGTAGCATACTGTTCGCAGGGCATGGCTTGACATTTGCAACGTAACTAAATTGTATAAACGGTCGGATTTTGAAGTACTTCTCTCTTTTCACAATAATAACAAGAATGCCATTACTTCTTACTTCTTTGAGTTTGCTATAAATCTCTTCAACCTCTCCACCTTTAACGTAGATCTACTATTTTGATTTCACCCTCAAAGGGAGATTTCATATTTTCAAAGAGACGGAAGCGAAATCCGAGTATAAGATTGTTTACAGACTTCGATTTTGAACGAAAGTACGTACATTTTTTGGAAATACGATCTTCGTTTAACATCTAACAATATCTGCTGGTCAAAGATATTCTAGGGGTTGAAGGCGAGCATATTTTCGGGAAGAACGAACACAGGTAACACTACAAAACATTACACTAGTTATCTAAACCACCATCTTCTAAACTGCGTCTAGAGCTCTAGTACGTCTTTGGCAGAGCTATTTCTAAAAGACCCTGGCAAAGTGTAGAGCTCTGCGAAAAATCTTCTAAGATAGTGTGCTGCAGATCTTTTGAACATTCTCTTTTTTGCAGATAATGTTGCATTTGTTGACTGTTTTTGGAAAATGGAAGGTAAAAATGGGTTGGGATTTCGATGTTGATTCAAGCAAAGGAAGCAAGTTGTTTGCGGTTGAAGAACAAATCAAGTATGAGGAATTTCTCTGCATTGTTTGTGAAGATTACAACTTGGAAACACAGATGAATGCAGTCGAGATTTCTTATAAGTTGCCTACACATATCATGGAGAAAATGCCTAGAAACACACCTCCTATCTTCTTGAATAACGATAGGCAACTTGCAAACTTTATCACAATGGCGGAAAAAGAGGTTATCCGGCTTTGCGTGTCATGGAAAAGAAACAATGGAATTAAAGCAGAAGTTGCGGTTAAAGATGAAGCTTGTGATGTCAAAGAGGATGGTGGTGTGGATTTTGATGATGTTGGTAATGTTAAAGACGAGCATATGATGCCACCACCGAACAATAGCAGAGACTGCCGACAGTATGCGAAGAAACAGCAGATGCCGCCTTTATTCTGCGATATATTCGATGAGATGCCTACGAAGCCATTACCAATGAAGAAATCTGGATCCATTAAGGTTGGCGAAATATTTGATGACAAGGAAGCATTAATTATGCAATTACGCAAGATTGCAGTCATCGAGAAGTTTGATTTCAAAATCGCCACGTCGAGGAAGAAACTATTTATCGCGAAATGTTTTGTTCCTAATTGTTCTTGGAGGATTCGTGCGTCGACTCTGTCAGTTTCATCTGAATCTCCAGAATTTCTCGTTCGGATATATAAAGAAGCTCATACATGCTCTGCTGTCTGTAGGTATTCTTGTCAACGACAG